>WNWK01002119.1:0-203085 GCA_009830355.1 Cherax destructor
CAATGGAATGGGATGGACCACGATACCCTTCCCTACCTAGGAACGAGAATGCCTGAGGAGAGAAGCTCCCAGGGTAAAACTGGGAAGGAACTAAGGGAGGGATGAGGAAGAGGAGGAAAGGGAAAAGGGAGGATGGAGGAGATGGGATAGGGAAGGGGGATTGGGGGTAGATTAGGTTCGGTCTGAGAAGAAGACCAAAAGGTCCACCTCAGACCGATAGCCTCTTACCTCGTCAAGGAGCCCCCTTAAAGAGGATAAACATTTACAGCCTCTCCTCAATTAGCGATGTACTTGTTTACTGACACTTCGAACTTACGATGGGCTCTCTGACCAGTATTCATACCTAAATAATGTATATTAGAGCCGATTTCCTCTATTCTGTTTATTTCAATATACAGTACACTACTGTATAAACATTTAAAAATATACTTATACACTAGAAATGTTATAAATGGTGCAAAGGTGACATTAAAACAATATCAAAGATGGTCGACACAAACTCGCTACCATTATAGTATGCTCCTCACTTAGCGACAAATTCGTTTAACGACGTGGTCTTAGGAACGGAACTCCATCGCTAAGTGAGGAGAGGCTGTACTTCACATTATATTTTATTCTAGACTGGAAAGGGTATGGAAATCAATGAAACAGTTACTACTTTTGTTCATGCAGAAATTCATCTTGCACAGCTGATTTGCTTTTGTTAGTTTTGTTGTTGGAGAAGTTGCATGAATTCAACAGTGAGGCAGTGTTAGCGTTACACCCCTATCATCATCAGGTATGACAGCACACTGATAATTCACAGAATTAGATCTCTCTGTCCCAAGAGAGACTTTCACTGATGCACTTGAAGCATGTGAAGTGGATCAAGAAGTCATTGGAGATCTCAGGCTCCTTGCCACTTCCAGTTGTGAAGATTTTGCAGTGAAAGTCACTTTTAACCTGAAGTCCTTCAAAGGCATAAATCTTTTCTTCCTGGCATCACAATCACAATAACCAAGAATTTATAACAGCAAAATCGATGATATATGCAAACAAACACATAAACCACCATTTTGATTTCACTGGCATTTTGTACAAATGAACCAACATTTCACTTCTATGTCTCCCATATGATCATTATAGTTCTTGATGATAGAGGAACAGTCAACGTGCTCCTTATGTTTGGTATCCTTGCTGTACTTCCTTATCTTTGTCACATGTTCAATTCCCATGTCATTTGTCAGCAACATCATAACCTTGTTCTTTTCATCTTAAAGCAATGACATCATCACAGGATCTGTAATCACATCCCTTTTCACATTTTTTGTTTTCCATTTCCTTGATATCCATTAGAGGTGGTCTTCCAATGCTGTTTTCCCAAACAGTACCTGCATTTTTTTTTTTCAACAAGTCGGCCGTCTCCCACCGAGGCAGGGTGCCCCAAAAAAGAAAGAAAATCCCCAAAAGAAAATACTTTCATCATCATTCAACACTTTCACCACACTCATACATAATCACTGTCTTTGCAGAGGAGCTCAGATACGACAGCTGAGAAAAGTCCCTCCCAGCTGTCACTATCTCAGACCCTCCTTTAAAGTGCAGGCCTTGTACTTCCCATTTCCAGGACTCAAGTCCAACTAAATCAATTAACTGGTTTCCTGAATCCCTTCACAAAATGTTACCCTGCTCACACTCCAACAGATCGTCATGTCCCAAAACCATTCGTCTCCATTCACTCCTATCTAACACGCTCACACATGCTTGCTGGAAGTCCAAGCCCTCGCCCACAAAACCTCCTTTACCCTTCCCTCCAACCTTTTCTAGGACGACCCCTACCCCGCCTTCCTTCCCTACAGATTTATACGCTCTCCAAGTCATTCTACTTTGATCCATTCTCTCTAAATGACCAAACCACCTCAACAACCCTCTTCAGCCCTCTGACAAATACTTTTAGTAACTCCACACCTTCTCCTAATTTCCACATTCCGAATTTTCTGCATAATATTTACACCACACATTGCCCTATACAGGACATCTCCACTGCCTCCAGCCTCCTCCTCGCTGCAGCATTTGCAACCCATGCTTCACACCCATATAAGTGTGTTGGTACCACTATACTTTCGTACATTCCCTTCTTTGCCTCCATGGATAACGTTTTTTTGTCTCCACAGATACCTCAATGCACCACTCACCTTTTTTCCTTCATCAATGCTATGGTTAACCTCATCCTTCATAAACCCATCCGCTGACACATCAACTCCCAAATATCTGAAAACATTTACTTCTTCCATAATCCCTCTCTCCAATGTGATATCCAGTTTTTCTTTATTTAAATCGTTTGATACCCTCATCACCTTACTCTTATCTATGTTCACTTTTAACTTTCTACCTTTACACACTCTCAGTACCTGCATACCTGCAATTATATTAGCTATTCAGAAACTTCACCAAAGAAAGACTGGTGAAGTTATCTTCATATATTATTTATATAACTGTGTGGTCCATAGTCATGGCAAATGCAGTAATGACCTCTGAGCAAATGTAGAGCTTTTTCTCTTTCTCAGGATGATTATGAAAGGTTGTACTATCTTGATACATCTGTATGTCATGTATGAATCCATCACCATTGGTATGGCAACAAGGTGTGAAACCCTACTTACCACGCTTTGTCTTGATATACTGCCGAAGGTTACCAGATCTTGTGCCCTTGTATTCCAAAATTACTTCATCAATATCCTGCTTTGGTGTTTCTTTAACCTTCAGGAAAGCTTCAGTGATGGCACTGAACAGGGGTCTGACCTTACAGGTCATCATTCATACGTATTGTTCTCAGTAACCCTACGCCCGATGTAAACAGGACACCTCGTGTGCTCGTCTGCCCTCAACGCATGGCTAAGCTGCCAACTACTCTATTTACTAATTTCATTTTCTAATATTAATGTCCTAGACTACCTCTTAGATGACATTACATTTGCTACCTGAGAAATCCTGGTTTTAGTGGCCAAGTAATCATCTAAAGAGAGGGTTTTGTGTTGCACCCAAATATAGCAATTATCCAATGAAACTCATCACTTCTCCATAAACTGTCTGGAATTTAGAGTTAAGATTTTAGCATAGCATACAAATTTGTTTGAAACAACTTCATTTACCAGATCTTTAGTAACTTTTGTTTTTCTTTTCTGTCACCCACCTTGGTGGGATACAGCCAGTTCATTGAAAAAAAAAAAATCTTTAGTAAATGTTTGGGAAAAATATTGAAATGGACACGTAATATGTGTATTAATGTTTGTACTCAGATAATGGCTGATTTTCCTAGTCATCTTTGTCCCAGTTGCATTAAATGCTGGCTGTTTTGTACATTTTCCTTATCCTTAATTCTTCGTCTTGTCATAAGTTTGTGGCTAACTCACTGCTTCTTCCATGGTAATTCTGGCTGCTTATCTTTGCTCAATGTTGTCACATCATGAATGCACATCATTACTTTCCACCTCTGCTGAGATCAGTGTCACATTCCCTGTCAACATGAGGCTCAACCATGACATAGTCCATTCTCCTTTGGGCTCTTGTCCCATAAAACATACTCGACTGGAACTGAAATGACAAGAAAAACACAACATGAGTTTGACAAATTAATAAATATATGCACATTTACAATGTATAACATGTTGTTTCACAAGTTAGCACCCTGGATGAAATACCATTTCCCAAGTAGAGTGCCATTTGTGACTCCTTTGCGGATCGTATTTTCACTGATACGTCACTAGTATTAATGTCATTGATATGTCACTTGTATTAATAAATATCAATAGTGTGTTCAAACATTCAACTAAGCACTGGAAACAAATTCAGAAACTTACCGCCATTCTGGAGTGGTGAAAATCAAGGGAAAACGTAAACTTTTGCATCAGATCCAACTCTGGTGAGCATTCAGCGGAAACTGTTTTCACTTGGCTACCCCAGCCAATCAGATGCGATGGAAAGCGGCCACATCATAGATGACATAGCTCCTAGAAGCCCTGTGATTGGTCTGACTTAAAGTCTCTCTGAGTGCATCGTTTGGTTCCATGGCGCCATGAATCCTATGCTTTTAGTGCCAAAAACAGTGCACTGCCCGGTAAAGGGTTTTAATCTGAGTTTATGCCAACCCAAAATGATGTGCTTAGGAGTAGGGGTCATCCCAGGAAAGGCTGAAAGAGGGATGATGGGTGGAGGGGGTAAAGGTGGTTTTGAGTGAACAAGTGAAGGCAAGTGGTTTTATGACCAAACGTATTGTTGGAGTGTGAGCAAGGTAACATTTATTGAGGGATTCAGGAAAACCAGTTAGCCAGACAGAGTCCTGGAAGTGGAAAGCATTGTGCAGGCACACTACTTTCTAAAGATGAAGGTGTTGCAGTTCAGAAAGTCAGCTGAGCTGTGAGGTCAAAATACTTCTCACAAGACAGTAAAAATAACAACAGTGACTAAATGATGGTGAATGCATTTCCTTTTTTTTTTTTTGTGTGTGTGTGTGGGGGATGTCATCCTATTTTGGTGGGAGATGGCTATGGTTTCAAAAAAAAAAAAAAAAAAAAAGTGTATATAACAGTGCTTTTCAAAAAATAAAATGGACACACACACCATAACCGTGTAACTTTTTTTTTTTTTAACATGTCGGCCGTTTCCCACCGAGTCAGGGTGACCCAAAAAGAAAGGAAAAAAAACTTTCACATTCAACACTTTCACCATCACTCATACATAATCACTGTCTTCGCAGAGGCGCTCAGATACGACAGTTTAGATGTCCCTCCAAACTGCCAATATACCAAACCCCTCCTTTAAAGTGCAGGCAGTGTACTTCCCATTTCCAGAACTCAAGTCCGGCTAACCAGTTTACCTGAATCCCTTCACAAAGTATTACCCTGCTCAGACTCCAACAGTTCGTCAGGTCCCAAAAACCATTCGTCTCCAATCACTCCTATCTAACACGCTTGCTGGAAGTCCAAGCTCCTCACCCACAAAACTTCTTTTACCCCCTACCCCACCTTCCTTCCCCTACAGATTTATATGCTCTCCAACTCATTCTACTTTGTTCCATTCTCTCTAAATGACCAAAACATCTCAACAACCCCTCTTCAGCCCTCTGCCTAATACTTTTAGTAACTACACACCTCCTCCTAATTTCCACACTACAAATTCTCTGCATAACATTTACACCACACACACTGCCCTTAGATATGACATCTCCACTGCCTCCAGCCGCCTCCTTGCTGCAGTATTTACAACCCATGCTTCACACCCATATGAGAGTGTTGGTACCACTATACTCTCGTACATTCCCTTCTTTGCCTCCATGGATAATGTTTTTATTGTCTCCACAGATACCTCAATGCACCACTCGCCTTTATTCCTTCATCAATTATATGGTTAACCTCATTCTTCATAAACCCATCCACTGACAAGTCAACTCCCAAATATCTGAAAACATTCACTTCTTCCGAACTCCCTCCCTCCAATGTGACATCCAATTTTTCTTTATCAAAATCGTTTGATACCTTCATCACCTTACTCTTATCTATGCTCACTTTTAACTTTCTACCTTTACACAACCTCCCAAACTCATCCACTAACCTTTGCAACTTTTCTTTAGAATCCCCCCAAAAGAACAGTATCATCAGCAAAAAGTAACTGTCAACTCCCATTTTGTATTTGATTCCCCATAATTTAATCCCACCCCTCTCCCCAACACCCTAGCATTTACTTCTTTTACAACCCTTCATCTATAAATATGTTAAACAACCATGGTGACATTACACATCCCTGTCTAAGACCTACTTTTACTGGGAAGTAATCTCCCTCTCTCCTACACACCCTAACCTGAGCCTCACTATCCTCATAAAAACTCTTTACAGCATTTAGTAACTTACTACCTATTCCACACACTTGCAACATCTGCCACATTCTTCCCCTATCCACTATCATATGCCTTTTCTAAATCCAAAAAATGCAATGAAAACTTCCCTATCTTTGTCTGAATACAGTTCACATATATGCTTCAATGTAAACACCTGATCTGCACATCCCCTACCCATTCTAAAGCCTCCTTGCTCATCTACAATCCTGCTCTCTGTCTTACCTTTATTTCTTTCAATAATAACCCTACCATACACTTTACCTGGTATACTCAGTAAACTTATTACCCTATAATTTTTACAATCTCTCTTGTCCCCCTTCCCTTTATATAAAGGAATTATACACGCTCTCTGCCAATCAATAGGTACCTTCCCCTCTTTCATACATTTATTAAACAAAAATACCAACCACCCCAACACTATCTCCCCCTGCTTTTAACATTTCTGTCATGATGCTGTCAGTTCCAGCTGCTTTACCCCCTTTCATTCTACATAATGCCTCATGCACCTCCCCCATACTCATATCCTGCTCTTCTTCACTCCTAAAAGATGTTATACCTCCCTGGCCAGTGCATGAAATTACTGCCTCCCTTTCTTCATCGACATTTAAAAGTTCCTCAAAATATTCCAGCCATCTACCCAATACCTCCAGCTCCCCATCTACTAACTCCCCTACTCTGTTTTTAACTGAATGTGCGTGGATGTAGTGCGGATGATAAGAAAGAGATGATTGCCGATGTCATGAATGAAAAGAGTTGGATGTCCTGGCCCTAAGCGAAACAAAGCTGAAGGGGGTGGGCGAGTTTCAGTGGGGAGAAATAAATGGGATTAAGTCAGGAGTATCTGAGAGAGTTAGAGCTAAGGAAGGGGTAGCAATAATGTTGAAGGATCAGTTATGGAAGGAAAAGAGGGAATATGAATGTGTAAATTCAAGGATTATGTGGATTAAAATAAGGGTCGGATGCGAAAAGTGGGTCATAATAAGCGTGTATGCACCTGGAGAAGAGAGAAGTGTAGAGGAGAGAGAGAGATTTTGGGAGATGTTAGCGAATGTATAGGAACTTTTGAACCAAATGAGAGAGTAATTGTGGTAGGGACCTAAATGCTAAAGTGGAGAAACTTGCAGAGAGGGTGTAGTAGGTAAGTTTGGGGTGCCAGGTGTAAATGATAATGGGAGCCCTTTGATTGAACTTTGTATAGAAAGGGGTTTAGTTATAGGTAATACATATTTTAAGAAAAGAGGATAAATAAGTATACAAGATATGATGTAGGGCGTAATGACAGTAGTTTGTTGGACTATGTATTGGTAGATAAAAGACTGTTGAGTAGACTTCAGGATGTACATGTTTATAGAGGGGCCACAGATATATCAGATCATTTTTTAGTTATAGCTACAGTGGGAGTAAAAGGTAGATGGGATACAAGGAAAATAGAATCAGTAAGTAAGAGAGAGGTGAAGGTTTATAAACTAAAAGAGGAGGCAGTTAGGGTAAGATATAAACAACTATTGGAGGATAGATGGGCTAGTGAGAGTGTAGGCAATGGGGTCGAAAATGTATGGGGTAGATTTAAAAATGTAGTGTTAGAGTGTTCAGCAGAAGTTTGTGGTTACAGGCGAGTGGGTGCGGGAGGGAAGAGGAGCGATTGGTGGAATGATGATGTAAAGAGAGTAGTAAGGGAGAAAAAGTTAGCATATGAGAGGTTTTTACAAAGTAGAAGTGATGCAAGGAGGGAAGAGTATATGGAGAGAAAAAGAGAGGTTAAAAGAGTGGTGAAGCAATGTAAAAAGAGAGCAAATGAGAGAGTGGGTGAGATGTTATCAGCAAATTTTGTTGAAAATAAGAAAAAGTTTTGGAATGAGATTAATAAGTTGAGGAAGCCTAGAGAACAAATTGATTTGACAGTTAAAAATAGGAGAGGAGAGTTATTAAACGGAGAGTTAGAGGTATCAGGAAGATGGAGAGAATATTTTGAGGAGTTGTTAAATGTTGATGAAGACAGGGAAGCTGTGATTTCGTGTGTAGGGCAAGGAGGAATAACATCTTGTAGGAGTGTGGAAGAGCCAGTTGTGGGGGTAGGGGAGGTTCGTGAGGCAGTGGGTAGAATGAAAGGGGGTAAGGCAGCTGGGATTGATGGGATAAAGATAGAAATGTTAAAAGCAGGTGGGGATATAGTTTTGGAGTGGTTGGTGCTATTATTTAATAAATGTATGGAAGAGGGTAAGGTACCTAGGGATTGGCAGAGAGCGTGTATTGTTCCTTTGTATAAAGGCAAAGGGGACAAAAGAGAGTGCAAAAATTATAGGGGAATAAGTCTGTTGAGTGTACCTGGTAAAGTGTATGGTAGAGTTATTATTGAAAGAATTAGGAGTAAGACAGAAAGCAGGATAGCAGATGAACAAGGGGGCTTTAGGAAAGGTAGGGGGTGTGTAGACCAAGTGTTTACAGTGAAACATATAGGTGAACAGTATTTGGATAAGGGTAAAGATGTTTTTGTGGCATTTATGGATTTGGAAAAGGCGTATGATAGGGTAGATAGGGGGGCAATGTGGCAGATGTTGCAGGTGTATGGAATAGGAGGAAGGTTACTGAAAGCAGTGAAGAGTTTTTATGAGGATAGTGAGGCTCAGGTTAGAGTGTGTAGGAGGGAAGGCGCCCATTTCCCAGTAAAAGTGGGCCTTAGACAAGGATGTGTGATGTCACCGTGGTTGTTCAATATATTTATAGATGGGGTTGTAAGAGAAGTGAATGCGAGGGTCTTGGCAAGAGGTGTGGGACTAAAAGATAAAGAAGCAAATACAAAGTGGGAGTTGTCACAGTTGCTTTTTGCTGATGATACTGTGCTTTTGGGAGATTCTGAAGAGAAGTTGCAGAGGTTGGTGGATGAATTTGGTAGGGTGTGTAAAAGAAGAAAATTGAAAGTGAATATAGGAAAGAGTAAGGTGATGAGGATAACAAAAAGAATAGGTGACGAAAGATTGATATCAGATTGGAGGGAGAGAGTATGGAGGAGGTAAATGTATTCAGATATTTGGGAGTGGACATGTCAGCAGATGGGTCTATGAAGGATGAGGTGAATCATAGAATTGATGAGGGGAAAAGGGTGAGTGGAGCACTTCGAGTCTGTGGAGACAAAGAACTTTGTCCATGGAAGTAAAGAGGGAATGTATGAGAGTATAGTTATACCAACGCTCTTATATGGGTGTGAAGCATGGGTGATGAATGTTGCAACGAGGAGAAGGCTGGAGGCAGTGGAGATGTCGTGTCTGAGGTCAATGTGTGGTGTGAATATTATGCAGAGAATTAGGAGTTTGGAAATTAGGAGGAGGTGCGGGATTACCAAAACGATTGTCCAGAGAGCTGAGGAGGGGTTGTTGAGGTGGTTTGGACATGTAGAGAATGGAACGAGACAGAGTGACTTCGAGAGTGTATAAATCTGTAGTGGAGGGAAGGCGGGTAGGGGTCGGCCTAGGAAAGGTTGGAGGGAGGGGTAAAGGAAGTTTTGTGTGCGAGGGGCTTGGACTCCAGCAAGCATGTGTGAGCGTATTTGATAGGAGTGAATGGAGGCACATGGTTTTTAATACTTGACGTGCTGTTGGAGTGTGAGCAAAGTAACATTTATGAAGGGATTCAGGGAAACCGGCAGGCCGGACTTGAGTTCTGGAGATGGGAAGTACAGTGCCGGCACTCTGAAGGAGGGGTGTTAATGTTGCAGTTTTATTACTGTAGTGTAAAGCACCCCTCTGGCAAGACAGTGATGGAGTGAATGATGATGAAAGTTTTTCTTTTTCGGGCCACCCTGCCTTGGTGGGAAGCGGCCGATGTGTTAATAAAAAAAAAAAAAAAAAATAAAAAAAATAAATCCATTCGTTCCGGCTTTGTTAACTTTTTATCTCACTCCAAAAAAATTTTCTTATTCTCAGCAAAATTTCTTGACAGTACCTCTCCCACTTTATTATTTGCTCTCCTTTTCACTCTTCTCACCACTCTCTTCACCTTTCTTTAACTCTCCATATACTCTGCCCATCTTATATCACTTCTGCTTTGTAAGAATCTCATAAGCTACCTTTTTCTTTTTTATCACACCCTTTACCTCATCATTCCACCAATCACTCCTCTCTCCTCCAGCACCCACCCTCCTATAGCCACAAACTTCTGCCTCACATTCTAATACTGCATTTTTAAAACTATCCCATCCCTCTTCAACCCATTCCCCCAACTACCCATACTTGCACTAGCCCACCTTTCTGCCAATAGTTGCTTATATCTTGCCCTAACTTCCTCCTCCCTTAGTTTATAAACTTTCACCTCTCTCTTACTGTTGCCATTTTCCTTTTGTCCCATCTACCTCTTATTCTAACTGTAGCTACAACTAGATAATGATCCGATATATCCGTTGCCCCTCTATAAACATGTACATCCTGAAGCCTACCCATCAACCTTTTATCCACCAATACATAATCTAACTACTTTCATTAAGTGCTATATCATATCTTGTAGACTTATTTATCCTCTTTTTTCAAAAAATATTTATTACTTATTACCAAACCTTTTTGTACGCATAATTCAATTACCCCCTGGCACCCCAAATTTACATACTACTCCCTCTACAACATTTTTACCCACTTTAGCATTAAGATCCCCAACCACAAGTACTCTCTCACTTGGGTCAAAACTCCCCATGCACTCACTCAACTTTTCCCAAAATCTCTCCTCTACACTTCTCTCTTCCCCAGGTGCATAAACACTTGTATAACCCACTTTTCACATCCAACCCTTTTTTATACAAGTTATATTAATCTATTAATGATATATATATATATCTTCTTCTTCTTTCAACACGTCGGCCGCCTCCCACCAAGGCGGGGTGGCCCAAAAGGAAAAACGAAAGTTTCTCCTTTTACAATTAGTAATATACACAGAAGAAGGGGTTACTAGCCCCTTGCTCCCGGCATTTTAATCGCCTCTTACGACACGCATGGCTTACGGAGGAAGAATTCTGTTCCACTTCCCCATGGAGAATATATATATATATATATACAGTGGTACCCCGGTTTACGATGGTCCCAAAACACACCCTTTTATGTAAGTTTATTTTTTTAAATGCTTTTGTAAGTGTACTTTTGGGGGTCTAAACGGACTAGTCTATTTTACATCATTTCTTAAGGAGATAAATTCGTTTGGTAATGGCACTTGAACAGCATTCTGGAACGAAAAAATATCGTAAACCGGGTACCACTGTATATATATATATCAGTGGTACTCGATACATGGTCCCCAAACTCACCCTTTTATGTAAGTTTATTTTTTAAACGCTTTTGTAAGTGTAATTTTGGGGATCTAAAGGACTAGTCTATTTTATATCATTCCTTAAGGGATAAATTCGTTTGGTAATGGCACTTGAACAGTATTCTGGAATGAAAAAATATCGTAAGTCGAGGTACCACTGTATATATATATATATATATATATATATATAAGTGGTACTGACTTACGATATTTTTTCATTCCAGAATACTGTTCAAGTGCCATTACCAAACGAATTTATCCCCTTAAGGAATGATATAAAATAGACTAGTCGAGGTACCACTGTATATATATATATATATATATATATACAGTGGTACCTCGACTTACATATTTTTCATTCCAGAATACTGTTCAAGTGCCATTACCAAACGAATTTATCCCTTAAGGAATGATATAAAATAGACTAGTCCTTTTAGATCCCCAAAATTACACTTACAAAAGCGTTTAAAAAAAAAACTTATAAAAGGGTGAGTTTGGGGACCATCGAAATCGAGGTACCACTGTATATATATATATATATATATATATATATATATATATATATATATATATATATATATATATATATATATATATATATATATATATATATTATATATATATATATATATCTTTCTTTCAACACGTCGGCCGTTTCCCACCGAGGAGGTGGCCCAAAAGGAAAAAAAAAGTTTCTCCTTTTACATTTAGTACTGTAATATATACAGGAGAAGGGGTTACTAGCCGCTTGCTCCCGGCATTTTAGTCGCCTCTTACGACACGCATGGCTTACGGGGGAAGAATTCTGTTCCACTTCCCCATGGAGATATATATATATATGTTATATTAATAATAATTTTAATTATTAGCATGGTCATTAAATGTAATTAGCATAAACTACATAACAGGCAAGGTTTCCTTCAATGGGTGCCTTAAAGCAAAAGGTTCTTGATCTAAGGAACTGGAACTACCTTCCCTTTCCTTGCATCAAACCTGATTACCTCCCATCTACTGGGTGCTGTATGGCCTGTGCATATTGAGCACTCCCTCATGAATATAATAATAGTATTACAGGCCAGGTTCATCAAGGATACTTACAAATTTGAGCATATTCCAGTCAAAAACATAGTCATAAGTAAAACCCTGACGATGGAAGAGCTGGCGGAAGAGCTGCCTCAGGTAACTGTAGTCTGGTTTTTCCTCAAACCTCAGAGACCGGCAGAAATTCAGGTACGTTGCGAACTCATCTACAAAAATCAAATATAAAACTACTTATCACAGAAAACAAGACTACTGATACTGAATTTCAGTATAATGCATGTCTGACAATACATCTGAAAACCATTTTTTAACCTTTTCATTGTCTCCCACATAGATCGACATCATTGAGGCCAGTCACTTATATAGTTCTACATCTTAATTATGCTGTGATCGGTAAATTTTGGCCTAGACATGAGAGAATGGGTCTGTGTGATGAGTGTGCACACTATAAAAAAAAAATCCTGCCCCATGCAGTGGATTATGTGAACAGCTAAGCTCCGACCTTGTGTTTGGTTTAAAATAGCAACACTGAGGCATGTACTAGGGTGGTTTTCATGGTTTTATTGGCTGTTTCTTGATATTGACAGAATGAAAAACATACTAGTGAAATGGAGATAATTTTGGATGTTTTCAGATCAAATTGGCTTGTAATAACTACAAACTGGGAGTGCCAGCAATGTACTATTAACAACCAGCAAAGTGGTTACTTTGTATTAAGCAAGATCATTATCATAAAACACTGCCATGGCTGGGGCTCAAAATTAAGAAATTACATTTATAAAAGAATCTATTTCAATGACACCATCCACAAAAATTAATACAGTAACATGTAATGTATTTGAAGAAAGGTTTAAAAAAATTATATCACAAAAGATGAAAATATTTAATAAAAAATAAATTCATTTACTTAAGAAATCAATAAAACAAAACTTTGTAATTACGCATCTTATTCTCGGTCTCTACTCACTAGGAAATCCTTTGCAGAGCTCCTCAATAGGTGTCTGCATCTTCTTTTCACTGATTCTTTCATACTTTTGCCTTTTGGTAGCAGCTTTGAGCCCTTGCCAAGGAAGAGATCCTCTGTTGAAATACATCAACACATACCCTAGACTCTCCAAGTCGTCTCTTCTGCTTTGCTCTGTAAAAAAAAAAAAAAATCCAGTAGGTAAACTGTACTTTCAACTTTTTTATTTTCAATGTTTATTGCAGTGTGAGCAGGGTAATATTTTGTGAAAGGATTCAGGGAAACCAGTTAGTCGAATCTGAGTACTGGAGGTGGGAAGTACAGTACAATGCCTGCACTTTAAAGGAGGCGTTTGAGATATTGACTGTTTGGAGTGACATCTAAACTGTCATACCTGGGCACCTCTGCAAAGACAGTGATTATGTGTGAATGATGGTGAAAGTGTGTTTCTTTTATGGGTCACCCTGCCTCGGTGGGAGATGGCCAGAATGTTGAAAAAAAAAACTGTAAACTGTGTTAAATACTATATTAGTAGTAGAGTACTTTAGTGCATTTTATTGCCATTTTAACATGATTCCAATGAAATGGACTTCCCCTATTAGTCTGTTATATTGAGGGTTTACTGTATTGTATACCAGTAATGTTATCAGAGGAATACACACAAACTGAGTCAACAACAACCAGCCTTCCCCAGGTCTTGGAAATAAAGTGGTAGGTAATGGCAGTTGTGGGAGTACAGGAAGGCCCCACTTTACAGTGCTTCGCTTTACAGTATTTTGCTAATACGTACAGCGGTTTTCAATTATACCCATTCTTCATTTATTCAGACTTCCTACAATATTTTCACCACTCGTTATAAGCTATTGACGGAAATATTTTAAGGTAGTGTGTGTACTGTATATGTTTTTAGGCCTAGCTATATTGCTCATTTAATATATGATAGTGTAAACATGTTATCAGGTTTTGAAATGCACTTGAAAGTGAAAAAAGACTACAACTCACTTAGCAGCGATTTCTGCTTTACAGCAGTAGCCTGGAACCTAACCTGCTGTATAAGCAGGGTCCTCTTGTATCTGATAAGAATGCTGCCTGCCAGTACTAATGCAACCTCACAATTTCTGGTATTTCATCATCAACAATGTTAAGTAAGATACACTATGGCATTAAAAAAAATTTATGACTTTCTTGGAGGTCTGAGATATTCAACCCTATTTCCCCCCATATGTTTTCACTCCATAAGTTATGAAAATCATTGGTAGTGCAGATTTCAGAATTGTAACCTGCACAAATAATTAAATGTCCACTGGACATTAACCCAAAATGATTTACCTTCCACGTAAATCTATTTGCAATGACTTTCCTACACACAGGTGTATGTCAACTCCCATCAATGCAAGCAGCATGGAATCATTCTCTGCATATTCCACAAGTTTGAAAGCTTGTTTACAGCCCATGTAATTTACAGCCATACTTCCCCAATATGAAATGTTACTTCATAGCTTTAAGCTCTACAATATTGTATAAGGCATTCATTTTATATCCAACTTTTAAATGTCGAATTCAACTTAATTTCTGCAATGCCTCACATTTTTGATCATCGGGATAAATTTTCTTTTAATAAAATAGATGATTTTCGAGAAAGGCTCAAATGTCAATTTTATTTACCCTAGTTTAAAAAATATTTTTAATACTGCCTCTCCTCACTTAGCGATGTACTTGTTTACCAACGACTCAGACTTACGATAGGCTCTCTGACCAGTATGCATACCTAAATAAATGGTGCAAAGGTGACATTAACAATATCTAAGATGGTTGACAAACCCACTACAATTATAGTATATGCTCCTCACTTAGCAACGAATTCGTTTACCAATGAGGTCTTAGGAATGGAACTCTGTGAAGTGAGGAGAGGCTGTATGGCTAAACACACAGTTAGCAGTAAAAAAGGCATTACCATCGAGTGACATAGTATATATGTACTTACCAATGCCGAGATGAGTATTAACAGAGGCATAACGTGCAGTACCAGTTAAATTTTTGTTTTCCCGATATGGTATGTGTTGATGTGTACGAGAATCTCTGTATTTTTTTGCTAGACCAAAGTCAATGATATAAACTAGATTTCCTTTTTTTCCCAAGCCCATGAGGAAGTTGTCTGGCTTTATGTCTCTGTGGATGAAATTCTTGCTATGGATATATTCTATCCTGGTTATCTGAAAAGGAAAAACAAACATGAGTTATATAAAATTATATAAAAAGATCAGTGAACACCATACAATATTCTGTGAAACCTATGACTGTTAATAACTAAAATACAGTAATTCATTAAAAATCCAGTACAAACTGCAGTAAGAAAAGCATCAGACTTGATGGAAAGAGAACAAAAACTGACATGCTATATACAAATGATAAGAGAAAAGAGAAAAAGAAAAAACAATTCTGACTAACAAATGACATAGGAAGGTCCCCGAGAAAATTTAACAAAAAAGGGAGGGGGGATATTAATATACTGTTCTCATGTGGTACAATACCATTAAGATGGTTCTTATTAAGACAGGGTATCACTATGGAAAGCCAACTACCTTGGTAAATGTAAGATGTCCAGACTCCATCTCAATAGAATATTTAATGCATATGATGGTGACTTCTTGTCATTCTTGATGAATATGAATTTCCACGAGTCTCAGCCTGGGCAGAGTGCACGAGCATTTTATCACTGGCTTCTTCGAAGTAAAGTGTGGTTAAGGTTATGTAGGAAATTAAGTTGTTAGCAGAGTTTTGAGTCTGAGTTATGAAAAATTCATTAAGATTGTCAATCTTTAATCTGATTAATGGTTCAGTGAACACAGTCGTGTTACCATTTCAATATTTCACTCTTTTCTTTCTCTCTGACAGTGTAAGTTCCATCTCCTGAAGCAAGGGCTTCATACTAGATCTGTTTTTTTTTTCAAAAAAGAATTATTTTGGATTTCTTTCAATTTCATGATGGCTTTTTGCTCTCTCGATGTTTTTCATTAATCTAGCGTATTTTCATTCTTGAGTTAAGCAGCCATTCTTTGTCTTTGCCTATAGAGGGAGTGCCTCTCTCTTTCTAACTTGCATCTTTTTTCTTAACAATGTGTCTGGAGGGTGTGTAAAGGTAGAAAGTTGAAAGTGAACATAGATAAGAGTAAGGTGATGAGGGTATCAAACGATTTAAATAAAGAAAAATTGGATATCACATTGGAGAGAGGGATTATGGAAGAAGTAAATGTTTTCAGATATTTGGGAGTTGACGTGTCAGCGGATGGGTTTATGAAGGATGAGGTTAACCATAGAATTGATGAAGGAATAAAGGTGAGTGGTGCGTTGAGGTATCTGTGGAAACAAAAAACGTTAATCCATGGAGGCAAAGAAGGGAATGTACGAAAGTATAGTGGTACTAACACACTTATATGGGTGTGAAGCATGGGTTGCAAATGCTGCAGCGAGGAGGAGGCTGGAGGCAGTGGAGATGTCCTGTCTAAGGGCAATGTGTGGTGTAAATATTATTCAGAAAATTCGGAATGTGGAAATTAGGAGAAGGTGTGGAGTTACTAAAAGTATTTGTCAGAGGGCTGAAGAGGGGTTGTTGAGGTGGTTTGGTCATTTAGAGAGAATGGATCAAAGTAGAATGACTTGGAGAGCGTATAAATCTGTAGGGCAAGGAAGGCGGGGTAGGGGTCGTTCTAGAAAAGGTTGGAGGGAGGGGGTAAAGGAGGTTTTGTGGGTGAGGGGCTTGGACTTCCAGCAAGCATGTGTGAGCGTGTTAGATAGGAGTGAATGGAGACGAATGGTTTTTGGGACCTGACGAGCTGTTGGAGTGTGAGCAGGGTAACATTTTGTGAAGGGATTCAGGAAAACCAGTTAATTGATTTAGTTGGACTTGAGTCCTGGAAATGGGAAGTACAAGGCCTGCACTTTAAAGGAGGGGTCTGGGATAGTGACAGCTGGGAGGGACTTATTCTCAGCTGTCATATCTGAGCGCCTCTGCAAAGACAGTGATTATGTATGAGTGTGGTGAAAGTGTTGAATGATGATGAAAGTATTTTCTTTTTGGGATTTTCTTCTTTTTGGGTCACCCTGCCTTGGTGGGAGACGGCCAACTTGTTGAAAAAAAAAAAAAAGTGTCTGGAGCATCTTTCTAGTGCCGCTGAGCTCCTCTTCAGAGACTGGTTCAAATCCATTTTACTAGTACTATCTCCCAATTTTTTAGTCTTAATTTGTTTTTGTAAGATCGTTCATCTGAACTGTCTCCTGGGATTTTCTCTATTACAGTACTTTCTACATTCTTCCTTTTTAATGTCTTAAACTGAAATCACCAAGCAACAGGATATTTGGGGTCAGGTTTCAATGATTTTCAAGACAGTATTCAATTTTAAAAAACTGGCCTTTGAACTGCTTTTAAACTGAAGAATTAGACACATGTGCAACATCTGGGCAACTTTATTTGTAGAGGCATTTTGCCAACCAGTGGCTTTATCAATATAATATAAGAATATAATGTGAAGAATTAGTATATACAATTTGCTTCTAAGCTGTATCTGGCAGTTTAAATACAAGTACAATAACTAAATGGGATATTCAATTTTTACTATCAGAAATTAAACTTCCTCTCAATTAGAGAGAGTTGGAAGAGGACACATTGTTCTCATTTTTAGCACAACCTATCTTCTATTACACAGTAACATGTACTATTATGTTGTCATTACATATTCCAATACTTCCTAAGTGATGTTTCTACTTGATAAGAAATTCAGCAGGTAGTGACAAATGGTATATTCCCCATTCCTTTTTTTTTTTTGAATGTGTATTGTAAAAAAAATTCTATTATGTTTTTGACAGAAAAAAAGGTTAAGCAAGTCATCGCTCAACCTTTAAAAGTTTGTGACAATGGTATACCTGTGATATACCCATGACTGGTTTCGAGTTTTTCTACTCCTGCAGCCTGGCCATGGGTCAGGCTTGTCTAGTGTTTGTATGGTCAACTAGGCTATTATTGTTGGTGGTCTGCCAGTCCACATATCCAGCACAGCCAGGTCAATCTGGCAGATGCATATGCATACTGAAATTCAAACAGTTTTTTTCTTATTGCTATTAAATACATTTGCAATGTTTTTAATACAGTGGACCTCGAGTTTCAAACATTCTTCATTCCAGAATGCTGTTCAAGTGCTGTTACCAAACGAATTTATTCCCATAAGGAATGATGTAAATTAGATTAGTCCATCTCAGACCCCAAAAATAAACTTATAGAAGCACTTACAATAATTAACTTGCATAAAAGGGCGAGTTTGGAGTGTTCGAACAGCGAGGATCCACTGTACCTCTATAATTCTGAACTTAAAGAGTCAAATAAGAACAAATTACTTACAAGTTGATCTGCTAAGAGGAGAACTGTCTTTAAAGAAAATTTTCTAGAACAAAAGTTGAAGAGATCTTCTAAGGACGGCCCCAACAATTCCATAACCATAACATTGTAGTCGCCTTCTGAGCCGCACCATTTTATACCTGGAATACCTACACCACCAGCCATCATCTGCAACATTGATAAAATGTGTGTTAATAACAAAAGCCATAATTAAAGTTCACTCTCATTGTGATTAAGTGGCACCAACATTACCTAACCCATCTTGTGAAAAAAAAAGTTAAAATAAAAATTCATCATTCAGAAGGTTGGTTACCTTTAATCTACCTTTACCCTAGTCTGGGATCATTATCCCCCACAGACCTACTCTGAAAGGTTTCATGGATGACGATGACGGCTTAATAAACAACAAAGCTTGATATTTGCAGCTCTCTCTCTAACATCAGAGCTCAACTTAGTAACAATTTGTATGAACAAGTTACATTTAATCTTGAAGCCAGTTAAGGGTCTGCTGATGACTTCTGTTACCTTTAAAGTGTGGGTACTTTAAAGCCTTGAACCCTTTATAGGTTATCTCTTCAGCTCATGTATTATACCTTTAGTTTTCACCAGGTTAGTGCTAGTAACAAAAGTTATGCAGGAATGATACAAACAGGCAAACGATGCTAAAATTATTTCATTTTACATTTGTAAGTGTATATTCTGAATCAGCATAGAAAATAGTACGCCTGGTGTGATTTTAATGAATTTTGAAAATCTGGCAAAAAAACTTTTTCCTCAAAATGGAAAACGGTCATGAGACACTCTTTGTTGGATCAACTGCTCCCCACAAACATGAAAAAATCCAGTATATACATCTTTCATGGAAGGTTACTAGAGTTTTTATAAGATAAATGTGCCGTAAAAGGCACCTCAGACAGGAAAGAATCAGAGAAGAGAAAACAGCCTTGCATCATGCCAAAATGTTCTCTTACTATGTGTTTAAGTGCATATTCTTAAGTAGCATAAAAAATAGTTCAAATTGAATTATTTTTTTTTTTGGTAATGTTTTATGGATATTGGGCAAGACAAAAAGTTATGCTGGCCTGGCAAATCATAGTGGGGCATCTCAGGATTCCCTAAGGCTACTGACTGCATCCAAAGTGCTTTCTAGGCTTGTGTGGCAGACGGTTTTGTGTGCACAGTTCTCCTGTGCCATGTGGTCTTGAGGGTCAAGCTTGTTGGATATTTCTGACTACTGACGAATTAATATGGGCAGGAATAAGTCGCTGACAAAAGAAATTGCACAGACCATTGGATTACATAATGCAGGCCACCAACGAAGGAAGTAGTAGCAGCCATTGATACGTGTGAGCATTCAACAAGGGCTTGGTTGTGTCAATTCCCTGGGGACAGTGTTGATATGCTCACACTTAAAAAAGTACAGGGAAGCCTAGAAACACATCCCCACTAACATTAGCTATAATAATGTACCTAGGTTTGCTCCATAATCATCTGCCCAAAATTTCATGCAATGTGGTGCAATGATTTTTATATACAAAACAATGCTCCTTGCCACCCTGTAAAATATGTTGTTAAGTGGTTTCATGACTGTGAGGTACCCTCTTTGATGACTGACCAGGAAATATCCCAGACCTGAACCCCACTGAGAACCTCTGGGCTGTGATAGAGAGAGATCTACTTAGGAAAGGATATTAGCCCATTCCCATGGCTGGAGGATGCCATCCACGAGTCATGGGGAAATTTACTTCATGAAACACTGAAGAATGTGGCTAATCACTTCCTAGATGTTGAAGGATGTCTTAAAGCACAAGGAATGACCTATTTTGCAGTCATGGTTTTAGAGGAGACCCCACCATACTTCAACATCAAGCACTGTATATTAAAAACTTAAAAATTTTCAATATTTTTTTTGGCATACATGGAGTGTTTTTAGGGCATTTTTAAGCACATTTAATATATGTAATGAGTTTGCCTTTACTGTTTGCAATGTCTTATATATACAGTACTTAGTTCTCCACACACTCCCTCTGTTCACTTGACCCATGTCTTTTTACAGATTAATCAAAAACATGTACATTCAGTAAATTCCCATTACACCAAAGGTCAGAGTTGCAACAAGTTCTAAACATGCTCCAGAAGTTTTGACTCTCAATCATATAACAAGACTAATTCCTTCTTGGTTAGTGTTTTTAATAAATGTATGGAAGAGAGTAAGGTATCTAGGGATTGGCAGAGAGCATGCAGTTCCTTTGTATAAAGGTAAAGGGGACAAAAGTGTAAAAATAATAGGAGAATAAGTCTGTTGAGTCCTAGGTAGTAAGTTGATAGACAGCAACCGCCCAGGGAGGTACTACCGTCCTGCCAAGTGAGTGTAAAACGAAAGCCTGTACGTAATTGTTTTACATGATGGTAGGATTGCTGGTGTCTTTTTGTCTCAAACATGCAAGATTTCAGGTATGTCTTGTTACTTCTACTTACACTTAGGTCACACTACACATTCATGTACAAGCATATATATACACACCCCTCTGGGTTTTCGTCTATTTTCTTACTAGTTCTTGTTCTTATTTCCTCTTACCTCCATGGGAAAGTGGAACAGAATTCTTCCTCCGTAAGCCATGCGTGTCGTAAGAGTCGACTAACATACCGGGAGCAAGTGGCTAGTAACCCCTTCTCCTGTATACATTACTAAAGTTAAAAAGATAAACTTTTGTTTTTCTCTTTGGGCCACCCCGCCTTGGTGGGAAACGGCCGATTTGTTGAAAGAAGTAGTCTGTTGAGTATACCTGGTAAAGTGTATGGTACAGTTATTATTGAAAGAATTAAGAGTAAGATGGAGAACAGGATACCATATGAACAAGGAGGCTTTAGGAAGGGTAGGGGGTGTGCAGAACAAGTGTTTGCAGTGTAACATATAGGTGAACAGTACAGTGGTACCTCGACTTACGATATTTTTTCATTCCAGAATGCTGTTCAAGTGTCATTACCAAACGAATTTATCTCCTTAAGAAATGTTGTAAAATAGACTAGTCCTTTTAGACCCCCAAAATTACACTTACAAAAGCATTTAAAAAAATAAACTTACATACAAGGGTGAGTTTGGGGACCATCGTAAGTCGAGGTACCACTGTATTTAGATAAAGGTAAAGAGGTACAGTGGACCCTCGCTATTCGAACACTCCAAAACTCACCCTCATTCCAGAATGCTGTTCAAGTGCTGTTACCAAACGAATTTATTCCCACAAGGAATGATGTAAATTAGATTAGTCCATTTCAGACCCCCAAAAATACACTTATAAAAGCACTTACAATAATAAACTTACATAAAAGGGAGAGTTTTGGAGTGTTCGAATAGCGAGGGTCCACTGTATATGTGGCATTTATGGATTTGGAAAAGGCATATGATAGGGTGGATAGGGGATCAATGTGGCAGATGTTGCAAATGTATGGAATAGGAGGTAGGTTATTGAAAGCGGTGAAAAGTTTTTACGAGGATAGTGAGGCTCAGGGTAGAGTATGTAGGCGAGAGGGAGATTATTTCCCAGTAAAAGTAGGCCTTAGACAGGGATGTGTGATGTCACCATGGTGGTTCAATATATTTATAGATGGGTGTTGGCAAGAGGTGTGGGGTTAATGAGAAATTAGCTTCCTCAATTAGGAATTACTGGGAAAAGAGGGCCTTGTATGGTGCTAAAATGATCTGATTTTACATTTTTAAGTGTATATTCTGAATCAGCATTGGAAATAGTACCCCCGGTGTGATTTTAAGTAATTTTTAAAATTCGGACGAAAATGGCAAAAAACGCTGAACTATATAGTTCAGGGATTTTTTCGGGCGAAAAAACTCTTTCTCTCAAAATAGAAATTGGTTATGATGATAGTGTTTGTTGGATCAATTGCTCCCCACAAACATGAAAAAATCCAGATTACACAGCTTAATGGGAACATTATCTTCCTCAATTAGGAATTACTGGGAAAAAGAGGGCCTCGTATGGTGCTAAAATGAACTGATTTTACATTTTTAAGTGTATATTCTGAATCAGCATAGAAAATAGTACCCCCGGTGTGATTTTAGGTAATTTTTAAAATTTGGCCGAAAATGGTGAAAAACGCTGAACTATAGTTCAGGGATTTTTTCGGGCGAAATAACTTTTTCTCTCAAAATGGAAATTTGCCATGATGATAGTGTTTGTTGGATCAATTGCTGCCCACAAACATATAAAATTCCAGAATATACAGCTTAAAAGATAAAGAATCTAACACAAAGTGGGAGTTGTCACAGTTGCTCTTTGCTGATGACACTGTGCTTTTGGAAGATTCTGAAGAGAAGTTGCAGAGGTTGGTTGATGAGTTTGGTAGGATATGTAAAAGAAGGAAATTAAAAGTGAATATAGGAAAGAGTAAGTGATGAGGATAACAAAAAAATTAGGTAATGGAAGATTGGATATCAGATTGGAGGGAGAGAGTATGGAGGAGGTGAATGTGTTCAGATATCTGGGAGTAGATGTGTCAGCAGATGGGTCAATGAAGAATGAGGGAAATCATAGAATTGATGAGGGGAAAAAGGTGAGTGGTGCACTGAGGAGTCTGTGGAGACAAAGAACTTTATCCATGAAAGCTAAGAGGGAATGTATGAGAGCATAGTTATACCAATGCTCCTGTATGGGTGTGAGGCATGGGTTGTGACTGTGGCAACAAGGAGAAGGCTGGAGGCAGTGGAGATGTCATGCCTGAGGGCAATGTGTGGTGTGAATATAATGCAGAGAATCCGTAGTTTGGAGATTAGGAGGAGGGGTTATTGAGATGGTTTGGACATGTAGAGAGGATGGAACAAAATAGAATAACTTCAAGAGTGTATAAATCTGTAGTGGAGGGAAGGCGGGGTATGGGTCATACTAGGAAAAGTTGGAGGGAGAGAGTAAATGAGGTTTTGTGTGCGAGGGGCTTGGGCTTCCAGCAAGCGTGCGTGAGTGCGCTAGATAGGAGCGAATGGAGACAAATGATTTTTAGGACTTGACATGCTGTTGGAGTGTAAGCAAGGTAACATTTATGAAAGGATTCAGGGAAACCAGTAGGGCAGACTTAATTCCTGGAGATGGGAAGTACAGTGCCAGCACTCTGAAGGAGGGGTGTTAATGTTGCAGTTTTATAACTGTAGTGTAAGCATACCTCTGGCAAGACAGTGATGGAGTGAATGGTGATTAAAGTTTTTCTTTTTCGGGCCACCCTGCCTTGGTGGAAAACGGTCAATGTGTTAATAAAAAAAAAAACATACAGTGGACCCCCGAGTATCGGCCGACTCGTGTTTCGGTCGCTTTTTTCGGCCCAATTTTTGCCAGACTATCAGCCGTTTCCCCGAGTATTGGCCCGCGTACCAGACCTGTCCGGTAATTTAGATGTTTCAATGGCTCAATGTGAGCCATAAACGATCTCTGTATTTGTTCCAGCTCTGATATTTCTCCTGCTTTGAACGGGGCCGTCAGCACTGAGCAGTATTCTAAGTGAGGGAGCACTAGCGATTTGAAGAGTGTCACCATCGGCATTATTTCCCTTGTTTTGAAAGTTCTCAATACCCACCTCGGCATCTTCCTGGCTGTTGAGATCTTTGTCTTGTTATGGTCTTTAAAAGACAGATCAGCAGACATAATTATTCCCAAGTCCTTTACGTGTTCCTTTTCTTCTGTGGTGACCCTCTTGCGTTTTGTATATAGTGTTCCTTTTGAGTTCTTCATTCTTTCCATACCTAAGCAGCTGAAACTTATCACCATTGAACGTCATGTTGTTCTCCACTGCCCACTGGAAGACCCTGCTTATGTCTTCCTGTAATTTTTCAGTGTCCTCTACCGTAGTGACTTTCATGCTTATTTTAGTGTCATCTGCAAATGATGATACAAAAGTGTGCTGGGTGTTTTTATCTATGTCTGCTATGAGGATGAGAAACAGCAGAGGTGCCAGGACAGTGCCTTGGGGCACTGAGCTTTTGACCTCGCTGATGCTGGATCTTGCCCTGTTCACTACTACTTTTTGTGCTCTGTGTGTTAGGAACTCAAAAATCCATCTGCCTACCTTCCCCGTAATGCCTATGGCCCTCATTTTGTGAGCTATCCCTCCATGATCGCATTTGTCAAACGCCTTTGCAAAATCTGTGTAAATCACATCTGCGGTTTGGTCGTCTTCCAACGCCTCCGTAATTCTGTCATAATGGTTCAGCAGATGTGACAGGCATGATCGTCCCACTCTAAAGCCATGCTGGTTCGGGTTATGTTGGTTGTGCTCGTCCATGAAGTTTGTAATCTGCCGTCTCATCACTCTTTCAAAGATTTTTATGATGTGAGAGTTAGGGCTACTGGTCTGTAATTTTAGCTAGTGCTCTACTACCTCCATTATGCAAAGGAGCTATGTCTGCACTCTTTAAGGCCTCCGGTATTTCACCTAGATCTAAGCTATTTCTCCAAAGAACACTAAGGGCTCTTGCTAATGGTACTTTGCACTTCTTTATAAATAAAGCATTCCATGAATCTGGTCCAGGTGCTGAGTGAGTGGGCATGTTGGCCATTTCTTTTTCCAAATCTGTGGGATTTGTATTAATGTCAGTTAGTTGGTCTGTGCGGCCTTCTGCTGGAGTGAAAAATATTTCTGCATTTTCTACCTTGCTGTCATTTAGTGTGTTGCTGAACACTGACTCATACTGTTCTTTTAGGATTTCACTCATTTCCTGTTCATCGTCAGTATACAAATCTCTTCTCAATACTGGTCCAATTCTACAGGTAGTTCTTAGCTTGGATTTTGCATAGGAATAGAAATATTTTGGGTTTCTTGCAAATATCCTGTATGGGAGGGAGTGATTTCCAGGACTTTGAACTCTGCTTGGAGACAATTGTGGCCGGGGTGTGTCCAACAGAGGGATTTTGAAGGGTTTGAGGCTGACCCTGACCCTGACGACCCTGTGCCCATTGTGGAAGGTATTGTGGCATTGGGCAAGTCCCTGGGGTTCGAGGTGAGTAGCGAGGATGTGGAAGAGTTGGTGGAGGACCACAGGGTAGAGCTAACCACTGAAGAGCTGCAAGAGCTTCATCTGGAACAGCATCAGACCACAGTAGAGGAAATTGCTTCACAGGAGGAGGATGGACTGGAGGTGCCTTCTTCAGAGATTAAGGAAATTTGTTCAATGTGGAATAAGATGCAGGAATTTGTTGAAAAATACCACCCTGAGCAAGCTGAAATAAGCCATCTCTACAACAAATTCAGTGACAGGCCATATTGCACTTCAGAAACATGTTAAAAAGGCGCAAGAAACAGAGGACTGTGGACAGTTATTTTGTGAGACAGGGGTCCAGTGACTCTCAAGCTGGTCTTAGTGGCATTAAAAGACCAAGAAGGGAAGTAACTCCAGATAGGGCTTTGATACCTGAAGTCCTTATGGAGGGGGATTCCCCTTCCAAACACTAAGCCCTCCCTCACTCCTCCTCCCTCTCTTCCAGATACCAGCAAGTCTCTTCAATAAAGGTAAGTAAATGTTATTTTAAATGTAAATTTATAAATTTAATGTGTGTTGTTATTATGTGTCGTGTGTATGTAAAACTATAGTTATTCTTTAAAAATTATTTTTTTGTGAATATTTTTGGGTGTCTGGAACGGATTAATTGTATTTACATTATTTCTTATGGGAAATAATGGTTTGACTTTGGCCAGTTCGAGTTGAGGCCTAGCTCCTGGAACGGATTACGGTCGATACTCTTGGGTCCACTGAACATTTGAGTTTCTTATTTCTTTTCCTGAGAACAGGCTTCACTAAAATCTTTTGACTATAGTATAATCCACAAAAAATAAACAGGAATAACTTTACTCGTAAGAGAAATGGATACTGAACTTCCTAACAAAGTGAGCCCAAAACAAAGTGAAAACCTCTGTGTCCCTTTATTCTCATCCACATATTATTCAGAAAAATATAAAAAGTGTCATATCATCCTTTGCATATAACACCTGAAATCTGTATTTTTATATTCAAAAATATGGACTAAACTTGGGTGGGTTATAGAGCAGTGTGTTGAAGGGAGTGTACATAGTAGAGCTGGGGATTAGAGGTCTGAATGGGAACCCAAGTTCCCATTCAAACCATACTGTACAGTGAATGTGATATGTTTAAAAACCTACGAGTAATGAAATCAGATGATCAAACTTTTGCAGAATGAATATAGTAACTGTCACAAATGTACCAAACATGACAGGAAGGATAACAAAAACTTTTCAACCACCAGACACCGCACAATGAATGGGATTGTTAGTGCAGTATAGTTCTACAACATTCCAGGCTACAAGTGCCTTTAAACAGGGTTTCTCGAGTAATGGACCGCAGCAGCGGCCCATGGAAGTTCAGAACTGTGAAAATCTTAAAAAGTGTGTTGTCTGGTAATATGACCAAGAATCACTGTAAAATTTATAATACACATCATTATTGGATTGGTATCTCTTATTGCCCAGCCCAAGTGCATTCTGTCAGTTCTTACAGTTAGTTAGGATGGCAACAGACAAGTCTGGATACAGTATGGGCAGAAGTAAAACTGTAAAACAATTCCTGAAACTACAGTAAACAGGTATGATGTATAGGAGGGCTCCGCTTATACAGCAGGTTAGGTTCTGGGCTACCACTGTAAAGTGGAAATACCTTTAAAGTAAAACAATGACTTTTTCACTTTCAAATGCATATAAAAGCCTGATAACATGTTTATATTATCATATATTAAGTTAGTAATGGAACTAGGTCTCAAAAATGTATATACAGTACACACATTACTTTTTTTATTTTTTTTATTAACACATTGGCCATTTCCCACCAAGGCAGGGTGGCCCAAAAAAGAAAAACTTTCATCGTCATTCACTCAATCACTGTCTTGCCATGTTTACACTAGTTATAAAACTGCAACATTAACACCCCTCCTTCAGTGTGCTGGCACTGTACTTCCCATCTCCAGGAATCAAGTCCGACCTGCCGGTTTCCCTGAATCCCTTCATTAATGTTACCTTGCTTACACTCCAACAGCACGTCAAGTCTTAAAAACCATTTGTCTCCATTTGCTCCTATCTAAAACGCTCACGCATGCTTGTTGGAAGTCCAACCCCCTCGCACACAAAACCTCCTTTACCCCCTCCCTCCTACCTTTCCTAGGCAGACCCCTACCCTGCCTTCCCTCCACTACAGATTTATACACTCTTGAAGTCACTATTTTGTTCCATCCTCTCTACATGTCCAAACCATCTCAATAACCCATCCACTGACTCCAGCCTTCTCCTTGTTGCAACATTCACAACCCATGCCTCACACCCATACAAGAGTGTTGGTATAACTATATGTACTCTCATACATTCCCCTCTTTGCTTTCATGGATAAAGTTCTTTGTCTCCACAGACTCCTCAGTGCACCACTCGCCTTTTTTCCCCCTTCAATTCCATGATTCTCCTCATCTTTCATAGACCCATCTGCTGACATGTCCACTTCCAAATATCTGAACACATTCACCTCCTCCATACTCTCTCCCTCCAATCTGATATCAAATCTTCCATTGCCTAATTATTTTGTCATCCTCATCACCTTACTCTTTCCTATATTCACTTTTAATTTTCTTCTTTTACATACCCTACCAAACTCATCAACCAACCTCTGCAGCTTCTCTTCAGAATCTCCCAAAGCACAGTGTCATTAGCAAAGAGCAACTGTGACAACTCCCACTTTGTGTTAGATTCTATCTTTTAACCCCACACCTCTTGCCAACACCCGAGCATTCACTTCTCTTACAACTCCATCTATAAATATATTGAACAACCATGGTGACATCACACATCCCTGTCTAAGGCCTACTTTTACTGGGAAATAGCCCCTTCCTCCTACACACTCTACCTGAGCCTCACTATCCTCATAAAAACTCTTTCACTGCTTTCAGAACCTTCCTCCTATTCCATACACCTGCAACATCTGCCACATTGCCCCTACCCTACCCTATCTAGCCTTTTCCAAATCCATAAATGCCACAAAACATCTTTACCCTTATCCAAATACTGTTCACCTATATGTTTCACTGTAAACACTTGGTCTACACACCCCTACCTTCCTAAAGCCCCTTGTTCATCTGCTATCCTGCTTTCTGTTTTACTCTTAATTCTTTCAATAATAACTCTACCATACACTTTACCAGGTACACTCAACAGACTTATTCCCTATAATTTTTGACTCTTTTTGTCCCCTTTGCCTTTATACAAAGGAACAATACACTCTCTGCCAATCCCTAGGTACCTTACCCTCTTCCATACATTTATTAAATAATAGCACAACCACTCCAAAATTTATATCCCCACCTGCTTTTAACATTTCTATCTTTATCCCATCAATCCCAGCTGCCTTACCCCCTTTCATTCTACCCACTGCCTCACGAACTTCCCTACACCCACAACTGGCTCTTCCACACTCCTACAAGATGTTATTCCTCCTTGCCCTACACACGAAATCACAGCTTCCCTGTCTTCATCAACATTTAACAAATCCTCAAAATATTCTCTCCATCTTCCCGATACCTCTAACTTCCATTTAATAACTCTCCTCTCCTATTTTTAACTGTCAAATCCATTTGTTCTCTAGGCTTCCTCAACTTATTAATCTCATTCCAAAACTTTTCTTATTTTCAACAAAATTTGCTGATAACATCTCCCCACTCTCTCATCTGCTCTCTTTTACATTGCTTCACCACTCTTTAACCTCTCTTTTCTCTCCATATACTCTTCCTCCTTGCATCACTTCTACTTTGTAAAAACCTCTCATATGCTAACTTTTTCTCCCTTACTACTCTCTTTACATCATCATTCCACCAATCGCTCCTCTTCCCATACATTTTCTACCCCATTGCCTATACTCTCACTAGCCCATCTGTCCTCCAACAGTTGTTTATATCTTACCCTAACTGCCTCCTCCTCTAGTTTATAAATCTTCACTTCTCTCTTACTTGCGGTTTCCATTCTCCTTGTATCCCATCTACCTTATACTCTCACTGTAGCTACAACTAAAAAGTGATCTGATATATCTGTGGCCCCTCTATAAACATGTACATCCTGAAGTCTACCCTACAGTCTTTTATCTAGCAATACGTAGTCCAACAAACTACTGTCATTTCGCCCTACATCATATCTTATAGTTATTTATCCTCTTTTTCTTAAAATATGTGTTACCTATAACCAAACCCCTTTCTATACAAAGTTCAAAGTCCCCATTATCATTTACACCTGGCACCCCAAACTTACCTACCACACATTCTCTAAATGCTTCTCCTACTTTAGCATTTAGGTCCCCTACCACAATTACTCTCTCACTTGGCTCTAAAGTTCCTACACACTCACTTAACATCTCCCAAAAATCTCCTCTACACTCTCTCTTCTCCAATTGCATACTCACTTATTATGACTCACTTTTCATATCTGACACTTATTTTAATCCACATAATCCTTGAATTTATACATTTATATTCAATCTTCTCTCTCCATAGCTGATCCTTTAACATTATTGCTACCCCTTCCTTAGCTCTAACTCTCAGATACTCCTGATACACAAATAACCCGCACATACAAGAGAGGAGCTTACAACGTTTCGGTCTGACTTAGACCATTTACAAAGTCACACTATACCTTTTTTTTGTTACTCCTGACCGGTGAATATATTTATTGTAGGAAGTCTAAATAAATGAAGAATGGGTATAATTGAAAACTGCTGCATTAGCAAAATGCTGTAAAACAGAGCCCTCCTATACTGTTAAAATATCTACAGCACGATTACCCACAGATCAGGGTTCTGTTGGTAAACCAGCCATCCTTCAGATATAAAGGAAATTACCAAGCAGATCCCAAATGTCTTCATGGGGGAGCTTGTTAAAGTCACTGATCAGCCTGACTACAATACCCAGTGAGCTGCAAGATGAAAGTACCTACAACCTGGTACATCTGGAGGTTAACCATGAGTCCAGGTCAAAGTTAATTAGGTCATTTACTTATCCATTCCATGTGTACAGTATTATATTGTTTCAGTTTTTCTGGGAATGAGAGGGGATGGGTTTCAGTGATGTTTTTATATCTCACTGTTCTTTGCCTGCCAGTGGGTAACTTGGTGTACATCTGCTTGACGTTTTGTTGCGTCCTCAAGACACTAACAGTATTCTTGGGCAAATACTAGTGTGATCCATGAAAGACGATATGGCACTCTAATGTTTGTAAGTGTCAGGTGCTGTGGGTGATACAAAAATTTAAAAGGTTATCCACGCAACTAATAAAGATTAAATATCTATGAAGGTTATATTTAACTGCAGGTACAGTACAGTGGACCCCCGGTTAACAGCCATAATTCGTTCCAGAATGCTGTTCAAGTGCCATTACCAAACAAATTTTTTCCCTTAAGGAATAATGTAAATTAGATTAGTCCTTTTAGACCCCCAAAAATACACTTACAAAAGCACTTACAAAAATACACTTACATAATTGTTCGAGTTTGGAGCAGTACGTAAACCGGGGGTCCACTGTACATGTATTTCTTTTACATTATAATCAGTAAGAAAATACTAATCATTAAAATTGTCGAGTTAAAAAACAACACCCAAGTTTGAAACTACGTACTTGTGAAGCACACACACACTTTACAGTTCCTCACATTTCTCGACACAAGGCACTTTCATCCAATCATAATCAACTTGCATTCCTGAACACTTACCTTATAAAATTTGGACTCTATGTGTAATTGTGGATGTTTGGTTTTGATGCATTCTAATTTGATGGCTACTTCTTCACCGGTTGATATGTTCGTTCCTGAAAAATAAAGAAGTTTTTAAATTTTGTCACCTTATTTCAAATCAATTTATCTAAAACTTTAAACAATACTACACATTAAGATACATCGAACAAGTGTAATATATACTGGTCAATGGCACAAATTAATCCACGCAAATTAAATTAAAAAGATGAGAAAGGTAGTTCTGTCTTCACAAATAATGTCTAGATGACATTTGGTTCACGTTGGACCATTTTTAAATCATAACTTAGGGAGAAAAGGGAAAGACCAAAAGCAAGTCAACAAAAGGAAGGGGATGTGAACAGTAGAAGACATGTCAGAAACTATTTCACCATATCACCATGTCCCTCTTCAGACAGCAGATAAAGAAGACTTCATCAGAAGACCAAAATATTCAACCATCTTCTTATTTTCTGTTTTATTTTCATAAAGTGGATTAATTTGTGCCATTAAGAAATACTGTATATTTAAGAATTTTTACAAGTACCTTGCATTCAAGATAAACAAGAAACTATCAAACATTCCTTATGAAACTGTCTTAAACACACTAAATCCAAGGCAATGTATGAAAGACCTGAACGAAGAATCATACAATAACTTCAGAAAATGTATCACACTAAGACAACCCAAGAAAGTCCAGAAATCATAGATAGATTTACAGAGTAGAGATGAATTGACAGAAGAATGTTGCTGAATTGTTTAATAAGCAACAAATCTCACAAAGGGGAAAATATCTACAATGAAAAATTACAGATGTAAAACAAACTACTATTTATACTAGGCAGAAGCAGCATAATAAAAAAGGAACAAAAAAAAATTCAAGATACAGTGGTACCCCGACTTACGATATTTTTTCATTCCAGAATGCTGTTCAAGTGCCATTACCAAACAAATTTATCTCCATAAGAAATGATGTAAAATAGACTAGTCCTTTTAGACCCCCAAAATTACACTTACAAAAACATTTAAAAAAATAAACTTACATAAAAGGGTGTGTTTGGGGACCATCGTTAAGTCGGGGTACCACTGTACTTGGAAAAAATCCAAAATGTTTTTGCATGTACAAAATAAAAAACCTCCAGTATCAGAAGAGATGACAATAAAGAAACAAGCAAAATCCTGAAAGACAGAAGGAACCATTGTTTAGTGATCCTACTGATGCCATGAGAGCTGAAGATCCAGGTAGTTTTTCCTCAAATTCTGCCCAACCTAAAAAATTCTACACGTTAACTAAAGTACTTAGCAGTGAAGTTGTAAACATCTTCACTGAGAAGTTTCACTTGGAGTCCAAGTTTTTTATGTCCATGTGGTGTGAAGCTGTGATCCTATGTAAAACCCAGGTACTGTTGATGGGGAGGCAATTATATCTGTGCTCATGTACGCGTGTGGATAAATCCCTTGTTGTCTCACCTAGTATCTCTTACTAGAGTAAATGCCTGAATTCTCCTCATTGTTGGCATTAATCTTCTAAGACTTAGTAATGTCTTTGATAATGGTGGAGGTGACAAGTGATGTTTATGTCTCTCAAACATTCTCAGGTACCATGGAAACAGTGGTGTTCTTGTCTCTCAGAAACATTCTCAGGTACCATGGAAACAGTGGTGTTTTGGTCTCTCAAACATTCTCAGGTACCATGGAAACAGTGGTGTTCTTGTCTCTCAGAAACATTCTCAGGTACCATGGAAACAGTGGTGTTCTTGTCTCTCAGAAACATTCTCAGGTCCCATGGAAACAGTGGTGTTCTTGTCTCTCAGAAACATTCTCAGGTACCATTGAAACAGTGGTGTTCTTGTCTCTCAGAAACATTCTCAGGTACAATGGAAACGGAAAATAAAATATGTTACTACTGGTGTTGAATCTTTAGCGTTATTGTTTTTTTCTTCTACAATGTTGTATGAAGGTGGTATAAAAATGGAAACTGAGGAAGATCTCAGTGATTTTGAGACATTTGTTTTGCTTCCAGGAAATCAGAACACCTCTCTTGGTTTTAGTGGAGGGATGGTCGGTAGTAGTGGTGGTGGTGGTGGCGGTAGTGGGTGGATGGTCGGTAGTAGTGGTGGTGGTGGTGGTGGTGGTGGCGGTAGTGGGTGGATGGTCGGTAGTAGTGGTGGTGGTGGCGGTAGTGGGTGGATGGTCGGTAGTAGTGGTGGTGGTGGCGGTAGTGGGTGGATGGTCGGTAGTAGTGGTGGTGGTGGCGGTAGTGGGTGGATGGTCGGTAGTAGTGGTGGTGGTGGCGGTAGTGGGTGGATGGTCGGTAGGTGTGGTGGTGGCGGTATGGGTGGATGGTCGGTAGTAGTGGTGGTGGTGCGGTAGTGGGTGGATGGTCGGTAGTAGTGGTGGTGGCGGTAGTGGGTTAATGGTCGGTAGTAGTGGTAGTGGTGGTGGTGGCGGTAGTGGGTGGATGGTCGGTAGTGGTGGCGGTAGAGGGTGGATGGTTGGTAGTAGTGGTGGTGGTGGTGGTAGTAGTGGTGGATGGTCGGTAGTGGTGAGTGGTGGTGGCGGTAGTGGGTATGGTCGGTAGTAGTGGTGGTGGTGGCGGTAGTGGGTGTATGGTCGGTAGTAGTGGTGGTGGTGGCAGGTAGTGGTGGTGGGATGGTGGTTGTAGTGGTGGTGATTGGTAGTAGTAGTGGTGGTGGTGGTAGTAGTGGTGGTGGTTGGTAGTAGTAGTGGTGGTGGTTGGTAGTAGTGGTGGTGGTTGGTAGTAGTAGTAGTGGTGGTTGGTAGTAGTAGTGGTGGTGGTTGGTAGTAGTAGTAGTGGTGGTGGTGGTGGTTGGTAGTAGTAGTGGTGATGGTTGGTAGTAGTAGTGGTGGTGGTTGGTAGTAGTAGTGGTGGTGGTTGGTAGTAGTAGTGGTGGTGGTTGGTAGTAGTAGTGGTGGTGGTTGGTAGTAGTGGTGGTGGTTGGTAGTGGTGGTGGTGGTTGGTAGTAGTGGTGGTGGTTGGTAGTAGTAGTGGTGGTTGGTAGTAGTAGTGGTGGTGGCGGTGGTTGGTAATGGTGGTTGGTATCACTGATAAATCTTTGAAGGCTTTTGAGTATTTTTCTACTCCAGGAGCCCAGCCTGGGCCAGGCTTGTTTGGTGCTAGCCTGATCAACCAGGCTGTTACTGCCTGCAGCCCGCTGGCCCACATATCCATTACAGCCTGACTGATCTGGCACTTGGTGTCTACCTGCCTCGAGAGTATTACGAGGATCAACGCCCCCGCTGCCCGGTCCACGACCAGGCCTCCCTGTGGATCAGGACCTGATCAACCAGACTGTTACTGCTGGCCGCACGTAGTCCAACGTACGAACCACAGCCCGGCTGATCAGGCACCGACTTTAAGTATCTGTCCAGCTCCCTCTTGAAGGCAGCCAGGGGTCTATTGGTAATTTCCCTTATTCATGGTGGGAGGCTGTTGAACAGTCTTGGGCCCCGGACACTTATGGTGTTTTCTCTTAGTGTACCAATGGCGCCCCTACTTTTCATTAGGGGTATTTTGCATCTCCTGCCCAGTCTTTTACTTTCATAGGGAGTGATTTGTTTACCTGGAGAGAGTTCCAGGGGTCAACGCCCCTGCGGCCCGGTCTGTGACCAGGCCTTGTGTGTGCAGATTCGGGACCATTCCTTCTAGGATTTTCCAAATGTAGATTATGATACATCTCTCTCGCCTGCGTTCCAGCGAGTACAAGTCAAGTGCTTCCAAGCGTTCCCAGTAGTTGAGGTGTTTGATGGAGCTTATATGTGCAGTAAATGCTCTCTGTACACTCTCCAGATTTGCAATTTCACATGCTTTGAACGGAGATGTTAATGTACAGCAGTATTCCAGCCTAGAGAGAACAAGTGATTTGAAAAGGATCATCATTTGCTTGGCATCTCTTGTTTTGAACGTTCTCATTATCCATCATATCATTTTCTTTGCAGTTGTGATCGTGGCACTGTTGTGATCCTTGAAAATTGAGATCCTCAGACATTACCACTCCCAGGTCCCTCACATTACTTTTCCCTCTATTGTATGATCAGAGTTTGTAGTATACTCTGTTCTAGTTATTATCCCTCCAGTTTTCCATAACGGAGTAGTTGGAATTTGTCCACATTGAACATTATGTTGTTTTCCGTTGCCCATTGGAAAACTTGGTTTATATCTTCTTGGAGGTTAACCAAACTTCACCAATTGTTCTGGAAGTGAAGATTTTTTTGCACATTCTCCAGGCCTGCAATATCGCCTGAATTAAATGGGGCTGTTAAGAGTACAGTAGTATTTCGGCCTAAAGAGAACAAGTGATTTCTTGAAGAATATCAAAATTGACTTGGCGTCTATTACTCTGAAGGTTCTAATTGTTCAACCGATCATTTTCTTTGCAGGTGTAATAGTGACACTGAAGACGATTCTGGCTACACGACATTACCTCCAGGTGTTACTTAATCAGGTGGCTCGAGAGTAGCCCAAGTCGTGTTCTTTCATATACAAGTGGAATTACAGATCCCTAACTTGTCTTCAAGAAAGACTTAAATAATTCCTCCAGTAAGTTCCTGATAAGCCTGACTGTGGTGCCTACACTGGAAGGCCTGACCTGGGACCGGACCATTGGGCACTGATCCCTGGAATCCACTACAAATAAGTTACAGTGATAACAGTTCTACATTCTTCCTATCAAGTGAGCAGCACCACGCAACATGCACCACCTGTTATTACCCCCAGGCACCAGTAATATTTACAGTAACGTGGAGCCTGAGGAAGGCGGTGGTGGTGCTGGTGACTTATGGAGGGCCACGCGCAGCTTCTTGCTGTCCCAAGAACATACTACATGGTGACCCTTAGAAACTAACAATGTGGAGGATGAGGGTCTCTGGACTTCTGTTGCTAACACTTCTTGATATAAATCCCAGTAATCTATTTGCCTTATTACGTACGCTTAGGCATTGCTGTCTTGGTTTAAGGTTGCTGCTTACCATCACCCCCAAGTCCTTCTCGCAATCTGTATGGCTACGTTCTACGTTATTTAACTTATAAGTGCTTGGGTTATGGACACTCCCGAGCTTCAGAACCTTGCATTTATCTACATTGAACTGCATCTGCCACTTTTCTGACCACGAATTAAGTTTGTCTAAATCTTCCTGAAAGTTCTATGACATTATGTTTGAATCAATATTATCCTACCTATCTTCGTGTCGTCGGCGAATTTGTTCATATCACTAGTAATTCCCTCGTCAAGGTCATTGATATATATTATAAATAACAACGGGCCTAAGACTGATCCCTGTGGAACACCACTTGTTACAAGTCCCCCATTCGGATTTAACCCCATTTATGCACACTCTCTGCTTCCTATTGGTGAGCCATGACTCGATCCATGACAGCACTTTTCCCCCAATGTCATGAGCTGCCACTTTCCTTAACAGTCTCTGGTGCGGTACTCTATCAAAAGCCTTACTAAAGTCTAGATAAACAATATCGAATTCTTTATCGTGATCAACAGCCTCAAAAGCTTTACTGAAGAAGGTTAATAAATTAGATAGGCAGGAACGGCCCCTCGTGAATCCATGCTGAGTATCATTAATCAAATTATGGTTATCTAGATGGTTTCTAATAATATCAGATATAATTGACTCTAGTAATTTGCCTACAATTGAGGTCAGGCTTATTGGGCGGTAATTTGACGGTAGTGACTTGCCCCCTGCTTTAAAAATAGGAATTACATTAGCCATTTTCCACATATCAGACACTACACCGTAGTGACTTTCATGCTTATTTTAGTGTCATCTGCAAACGACGATACAAAAGTGTGCCGGGTGTTTTTATCTATGTCTGCTATAAGGATGAGAAACAGCAGAGGTGCCAAGACAGTGCCTTGGGGCACTGAGCTTTTGACCTCGTTGATGCTGGATCTTGCCCTGTTCACTACTACTTTTGTTCTGTGTTAGGAAATCGAAAATCCATCTCCTACCTTCCCCGTAATGCCCATGGCCCTCATTCTGTGTGCTATCACTCCATGATCGCATTTGTCAAACGCTTTTGCAAAATCTGTGTAAATCACATCTGCGTTTTGGTTTTCCTTCCAATGCCTCCGTAATTCTGTCATAATGGTTCAGCAGCTGTGACAGGCATGATCGTCCCGCTCTAAAGCCATGCTGGTTCGGGTTATGTCGGTTGTGCTGGACCATGAACTTTGTAATCTGCCGTCTCATCACTCTTTCGAAGATTTTTATGATGTGAGAAGTTAGGGCTACTGGTCCGTAATTTTTAGCTAGTGCTCTACTACCTCCATTATGCAAAGGAGCTATGTCTACACTCTAAGTCCTCCGGTATTTCACCTAGATCTAAGCTCTTTCTCCAAAGAACACTAAGGGCTCTTGCTAATGGTACTTTGCACTTCTTTATAAATAAAGCATTCCATGAATCTGGTCCAGGTGCTGAGTGAGTGGGCATGTTGTCCATTTCTTTTTCGAAATCTATGGGATTTGTACTAATGTCAGTTAGTTGGTATGCGCGGCCTTCTGCTGGAGTGAAAAATATTTCTGCATTTTGTACCTTGCTGTCATTTAGTGGGTTGCTGAACACCGACTCGTACTGTTCTTTTAGGATTTCACTCATTTCCTGTTCATCGTCAGTATACGAAAAAACATCGAAAATAGACAGAGGAAAAGTGTTTGAGTACCCATATATTCCCTCCACCAATATTTACAATATATATATATAGAGAGAGAGTAGCAGAGTACCAAATGTTAATGAGCGAGAGAGCAGAGTGAGTGCACTCGCTGCAATTGGCTTTCACCTCATACAAGAGGCCAGTGTGAGTACTCAGTCTGCTAGAGTCTTGATCACCTGAGCTACAAGTACATTTCTGTGCTTTACTATACAACGCCGTGTGAACAACTGCTGTCCAATGGTCGACTGGCCACTGCAGAGTTCGAACCTGGTTTTTCGAGAGATTTAAAAAACTGCTCCTCACCAGAAGGCTCACTACACATACTGGTCTTTCTTTTACGAGGTGAAAGCCAAATGGAGTGAGTGAACTCACTTTGCACTCTCACTCGTTAACATTTCGCTGCTCTGTTGCACTCAGTATATATTGTAAATACTGGAGTTAATACACGGGTACTCAAACGCTACCCTTGTTGATCACCTTTGTTTTAATTTTCGAGGTTTGTTCCTTGTCAAGGGGCTCGAGTTAGGACTATACCTGTGACCAGTTTCGAGATTCGTCCCTTCGACCAGGCTTCATTAACCGCTCTTGTACTAGTGGCCCACAGGTCCACATTGCTGTCATCACAACTTATAATTGGTACTAGGGCCCTTGCTTCTCCTTATATACATTGTATGACCTGCTAGATGAGGCCACATTCCATGTATTGTTTGATCTGTGTGATTAGAATGTGTTTGATACTCTGTTTTAGCTTTTATTTCCAGTTTTTCATATTAGAGTAACTGAAATTTGTCTTCAATGAACATCATATTGTTTTCTGCTGTCTACTGGAAGACGATTTATATTCGCTTAGAGATTTAGTGTCCACAATAGATGACACTCGTGCAAATGCTAGTGTTGTCTGCAAATGATAAGGTGCTTATACGTCTCTGTCTATGCCAGTTATGAGGATGAGGAAAAGGATGGGGAAGAGTACTGTGCCCTGTGGAACAGAGGTTTTCATTGTGGCAGCCTCTTAACTACCATTTACTATTACTCCTTGCATTCTAATGATTAGAAAGCTAACAACCCATCATCCCACTTTTCCAGTTATTCCTTTTACACGCATTTTGTGTGCTATTACACCATGGTCGAACGTGTCAAAGGCTTTTGCAGTGTGCATACTACATCTGCATTCTGTTTGTCCTCCAGTGCATCAAAGACTCATAGTGGTCCAGCAGTTGAGAGAGGCAGCAGCAACCTAAAGGTACATCTCCAAGGTGTATACAAACCGCATAACACCGCCAGTACTAGTCAAGATTCAATTCTCGACACCCCCCCCCCTCAAAAAAATGCAGTGGAATCAGAGGGAAAGTTAGTGAATATTTTAGCCATTGGGTGGTAAAGCAAGCGAGATGAAGTGGTAGTGGAGGCATGCTTCATACAACACTAAAAACGATAAGTTTGGAAGCTACGAGGCGGTGAAGCTAGGAGTGGAGTCTAATTCAATAAACACAACTTGGTGAGTTGAGTGTCACCACCACCATGCATCTCACATTAGGCCAGGTCACGTATATTGGTCCTTAAAATATTTATTTACACGAATACATGTACACTAAGTATAAATATGGAAGTCCAAGTACGTGTCCTGAAAGCATGTAAACAAATGTGTGCATGCATATATATATATACACACACACACACACACACACAAAACCTCTTTTATCCCCTCCCTCTATCCTTTCCTAGGACGATCCCTACCCCTCCTTCCCTCCACTACAGATTTATACACCTTCCAAGTCATCCTATTTTGAATACTATTTGATGAATCAAGAAAAACCTTTTGGAAACATAAAAGTAAAATAGTGAATATTTCAATCTCCGTCTAAGATCATCTTCAGTGAAAAGTCTTCGTTTATATAGTGAGCAAATCTACGATATGTTGAGGGAAAATTGTGCACGTCTTAAACAATGGGCAGAACAGCTGTACACTAAATAGAATTTACTTTTGAAAGACGTGTAGTCAAACAATGGGTCTCCCAGAACTTGACGCATAGTCATCTTAATTTAGGCATGTGATCACTGTATCTTCTCTGAGGCGGAAAACTTAAAGAGAACAGGACAAATGTCGGAGATATGATAGTGATATCTATTGTTACATGTTGTTGATTCTGGGTCATCAACCGAGCTGTCCGCTCCCAGAGCAGGCCTGATCAGTCAGGTTGTTGGTGCTAGCAGCAAGCAGTCTAATATAAGCATCACAGCTCTGATGTGGTAATTCCTCTTATATATGAAGAAGAGTGGGTGTGGCAAAGTCTTGGGTCCTTTACACTTAATTATTGGTGTGAGTGCGCGTTTAACACCTGCTTTCCACTGATGGTACTTTACACTATACCGAGCCTCTTGCTCTCGTTGGCATTAATTCCAGTATGTAGTTTTGGATGCAGTCCGTGCCATATTTTCCACTACAGTCTGAAGGACTGATTCATCCTTCTCAATATTTTTGGTGTTTTTACAGATACAGACAGTGAAAGTTCATAGATATAAACCCAAACACATTTGTGCAATAAACACTGGTCAAGGCTCTGCAGGGTCTTTGAAATACAGCAGCTAAACGTCAACGTTTTGACTAGGAGGTCAGGTTACAACGTGACCTTGTGGTGTCAGAGGTCAACAAGAGTGGGAAGCGCGACCACTTCCTCCGCCCTCACCGGAAGTGACCTTCATGACGTCAAGCACATCCTTAATATTACAACATTCTTAAAATTCCAGCAACCCTCGACATTCTCAAGTTATTAGAAGCTTTCCCCACCAACCCCTCCCTCCCTCCCTCGCCTTGCAATAGATTTTCCAAAATATCTTTCAATATTACTATGATTCAAGTCAGTGGTTTTTCTTTTTAATTCATTAAATATATTGTATCTTGGCAGGATTGCTGGTCTTTTTTCTCCGTCTCGTAAACATAAGATGGAAAGGCAAATCTTAGTTTCATATTTACATTTAATATACTTATTTTTATTTTCCTATATTTCTTAATATTTCCTCTTTCTGTAATATGCCCTATAATATTTTCAGAGAACACTGTATCAGCATCCGTGAACATCTTACCAGAAGATATCAAAATCACTTCAAAACAAGTCTAGAAGACTTCAAGAGGAAACTCGGCAAGTACCTCCGTCAAGTGCCAGATCAACCAGGCTGTAATGATTATGGGGCCAGTGAGCCGCCAGCAAGCCTGGTGATGCAAACCCGACAATTATTATTAATCAAATGAGCTAAACCACAGGGGTAAGCACCAGACAAGCCTGGCCAGGGCTGAGCTTGGGAATAGGAAAACTCTCGAAACCCATCGAAGGAATGTATGAAGGCAAAGGTAACGAGGAGTAATAGCGATTAACGAGGCTTGAGAGGGTCACCCAAAAACCAGGACTTGATCCCCGAAAAAAATGGCGAGATAAATGCAATGAAAAGGCAAGAGCGCCATGAATAAAGCTGAACATTTTGATAATCAACGTTTCAAGATTTAAGAAAGAAAGGGCCTGTGATTGTTCCCAGGAATGATGTTGCTGACTGCCTGGACCTGACCATTCTTCTGGATAAGGAAACAGTTTCCAGGAACACATTACGTTCCTTCTTAAAGACAGTTAGGTGTCTGCTGAGAATTTATCCATGAGATTAAAGTGAGGAAGGTGGGAAGATAATATTTAAAAAACCTATAACTTTTTATATTCAGTAAGTTTGTCGTAAGCCTACTTACTGTATCCATACTTTTCATTTAAATACTGTATTTTGCAGCGTCTATCTTCCCTCGCGCAACAGTTAGGTATCTTTATTCTGAAACGTCTCGCCTAAACAGTAGGCTTCTTCAGTGGAGTACAGAAGAGTGAGCAGAAGCAGAAGAGATGTAAAGACGATGTCATCGGTCCATCACACTTGAAGACGTAGTTTTGAATGGTCAGTCCCTCAGCCAGGCTGAAGGACTGACCAATAACCTTCAAGGATATTATTCTAAACTTGCTCCAATACCAGTAAGAAGAGTCCTATTTTTTCTCTCTCTGGCAGCTCAACTGCCTTGAAAGGAGACGGAAAAGTACAACAGGATATTTTTAAAGAAGATATCACAATTGTGAACATATTTTAGAATCCTCCCTAACAAAGCCTATGCCACTTTTTTTTTGTATTCTCCGAACGTTACGTAGTTTGATATTAATATTCATAAATCGTTTTCCTGTTCCCAACGTTCTATGAAAAAGATCGAACATCGCTATTTCCTTTGATAAACGAAACTGTTGATAACCAGATTTGGTTTTCCAGTGTCTTCTACTTTAACAACTAACATGATCATGTTGGTACTGTCAGCAAAACATGACACGAAACTAATCTGTTGAAGATTCCAGGGGTCCCGCAACGACAGTGCTTTGCCAAGCATACTGAAGTACATATTTATCAGGAGTCGCTTTCGGTGGTCACCTTCCCCGCGACCAGGTCCCAGGCCACGACTCCTGGTTGTTGGGCCCGATCGATCAAGCTGTTAGTGCACGCCGCCCGTAGTCCAACATGTGCACTACACCTCGGCTGATCAATAACCGTTTTGAGGAATCTGTAGAGTTACCTCTTTAAACAGCTAGCGGTTTGTTAGTAATGTCCCTTATGCATGAAGCAAAGTTGTCGAAGAGTCGTGGTCCAGTAACACTTATTGAGTTCTCTCTGGCGTGCTCCTCACTCCCCTGCTTTTCAATTAAGGGATCCTGCACCGTCTGCCAAATATTTTTCTTTTAACCTATTTTATGAGCTATCATTCATTGCAGAAATCATTTATACAACAAACGAATTTTTATTTTCCTCCCATACATCCATGATTGTAAAGTGGTCAAATAGCTTTGAGAACAAACTACATGGAACTTTGTTCATTAATCAACCCTTCAATACATTTACCTGGATAGCTTACAAGAAGTAACAAACTGCAGTCATCAATTATCGTCAACAACTAAATTGTTTCCTAACATTAGTACTTACCATAAAATGAGTGATTAATCTATGCAGCTTATAAATAAACCCATGACTAGTTTGCAGGACATTTCTACCTTGTAACCTGGTCTGAGGTCAGACTTCCTTCCAGACTACTTGGTCACTCAGGCTATACACCTGCTAGCGGGCCGCAGCCCCAAATACTCATGAAAGGATTGCTGATGAGGCCCTTTGCAGCAGTGATCCAGGTTCCTCTTTGGCTTCCACCTGTTTGTGGCAATGTTTCTTATACCTGCTGTTAGAAACCTCACTAGTGATAAACAACAATTTTTAAGACCAACATATCTAGCGTCTTCACAGGTTATCATACTAGCCACAATACCCCCACCATAACACCAAGCACTCACTACCACAACACCCCCACCATAACACCAAGCCCTCACTACCACAACACCCCCACCATAACACCAAGCACTCACTACCACAACACCCCCACCATAACACCAAGCACTCACTACCACAATACCCCCACCATAACACCAAGCACTCACTACCACAACACCCCCACCATAACGTCAAGCACTCACTACCACAACACCCCCACCATAACACCAGGCCCTCACTACCACCCCACCAAGCACCCTTCAATGGTTGCACCCAAGCAGACACCGTCCCCACAAGACTAACATTTACTACTACTTCAAGAATGAGGTATAACGGACGGGATCATCACAACTGGAATTTTATGTCAGGTTTCATTCCTTTGAGGTAATTTTGTTTAACACAGTTGCCAGGTATTTCGTGCATGGAAACATACAAAAACAACACTGCAACCAACCAACAATGGATAAAAAAAAGGTAACGGAGAACTGAGTATACAGGAGTGGTCACAAGTCTTGATGGTTATGTCTGTGACCGGTTTCCAGAGTTTACCAATTCCCACAACCTGGCCCTGGCTTGTCTAGTGCTTGCCTAGGTATATCAAAGGTAGTCAACCACGCTGTTGCTGCTGGCGATTAGCTGGCCCAGATCTGTTTTACAGCCTGGCTGATTCGGCACCTGTTTATCAGGAAACAGGTGCTAATCTAAGACCCTTATGTCCGGACACAGGCCAGGAGACAAGCATCCAGTAACCTACGCAAGCTAGACTTTACACACCATTTACAAACAGGGGATCACTATCCAGTATTGCCCTGGGGTAAAAGGAATATTAAGCAACGCGTCCTTTAAATATGCCGTTCCTTTAATCATGCATTTGTGTGTACCTATCTCTGAATGACAAAAACATTACTTATTTTAAGTGTTGTTAGACTACCTTGCCTTCACCCAAACAATCCTTAATTTATGTAAGTAATTAACAACGGATAACCAAAGTACGTAAAGGAAAGGGCAATGTGTGGCAGCGGGCGATACACCGAAGTTTTTAATTCGTTGAAAACCAAATGCTAGTCATGAAGAGAGAGAGAGAGAGAGAGAGAGAGAGAGAGAGAGTAGAGAGAGAGATATAGAGAGATATATAGAGAGATAGAGAGAGATGAGAGGAGAGGAGGAGAGAGAGAGAGAGGAGAGGAGAGGAGAGAAAGAGAGAGAGAGGAGAGGAGAGAGAGAGAGAGAGAGAGGAGAGAAAGAGAGAGAAGAGAAAGAGAGAGAGAGAGGAGAGAGAGAGAGAGAAAGAGAGAAGAGAGAGAGAAGAGAGGAGAGAAGAGAGAGAGAGAGAGAGAGAGAGAGAGAGAGAGAGAGAGAGAGAGAGAGAGAGAGAGAGAGAGAGAGAGAGAGAGAGAGAGAAGAGAGAAGAGAGAGAGAGAGAGAGAGAGAGAGAGGAGAGAGAGAGAGAGAGAGAGAGAAGAGAGAGAGAGAAGAGAGAGGAGAGGAGGAGAGAGGGGGAGAGAGAGAGAGAGAGAGGAACGCCCTGTGTTGAGAGAGGAACTAGAAGCTTAAGACATGGTGAAGGTTTAAGGAATACTTCAGCATCTTCAACCTTCCACAGATACAATAAATATTACGGAAACTTGGGTACTGTTAATTTGTTCTCGAGGAAAATAGAGCAGTAGTAAGTGTAGAGTGGTAGTGTCAGATTAGCCAGGTGTTGATCATTATGTAGGCACCTTATTCGCCAGGTATGTATGAACCTTGAGACAAGCACGAGTCACTGGCAACAAACAACCAGGTTATTGTTCTCTACACGTCAACAAACACACTGCAAACTTTCATTTTCACTACTAACATTTTCTGCGAGGTTTTCTACTGCTGCATCTAGCAGCCCACCAACACCATCTTACCTTTATTATATATGTATGTACGTACTCACCTAGTTGTGCTTGCAGGGGTCCATCTATAGCTCCTGGCCCCGCATCTTCACTGGCCGCTACTGGGTCACTCTCCCTGCTCCATGAGCTTTATCATACCTCTTCTTAAAGCTATGTATGGAACCTGCCTCCACTACATCGCTTCCCAAACTATTCCACTTCCATATGACCAAAGAAATACGTCTTAACATCCCTGTGGTTCATCCGAGTTTTCAACTTCCAGCTATGACCCCTTGTTGCTGTGTCCCATCTCTGAAACATTCTGTCCCTATCCACCTTGTCAATTCCTCTAGGTATTTTGTATGTCGTTATTAAATCCCCCCTATCCCTCCTGTCTTCGTGTCGTCAGATTGATTTTCCTTAACTTCTCCTCGTAGGATATACCCCTTAGCTCCGGGACTAGGCTTGATGCAAACCTTTGCACTTTCTCTAATTTCTTGACGTGCTTGACTAGATGTGGGTTCCAAACTGGTACTACATACTCCAATATGGGCCTGACGTACACGGTGTACAGTGTCTTGAATGCTTCCTTTCTCAGTTGTCAAAACGCTATTCTTAGGTTTGCCAGGCAGCAGTTATTTGGGTGATGTGCGCCTCAGATGTGCTCAGTATGATACTCACCTCAAGATGCTTTTCCTTGAATGAGGTTTGCAACATTTGGCCCTTCCCCCAACCGGTATTCTGCGGGTCTTCTTTAACCTTCTCAAATCTTCATGACTTTGCACGTGGTGGGGTTAAACTCTAGGAGCCAGTTGTCGGACCAGGCTTGCAGCCTGTCCAGATCCCTTTGTAGCCCTACCTGATCCTCATCCGTTTGAATTATCCGCATTAGCTTCACATCGTCTGCAAACGGGGACACCTCTGAATCTATCCCTTCCTTCATGTCACTGACATATACCAGAAACAGCACCGGCCCTTGTGGAACCCCGCACAGGCGCCCACTCTGATACCTCGTCTTGTACCATCACCCGTTGTTTCCTTTCTGTCAGGTATTTTCTGATCCAATGCAGTGCCTTTCCTGTTATTCCTGCCTGCTCCTCTAGCTTTTGCACTAATCTCTTGTGCGAAACCGTATCGAAAGCCTTCTTACAGTTCAAGAAAATGCAGTCTACCCACCCCTCCCTTTCCTGTCTTACTTATGTCACCTTGTCGTAAAAGTCCAGTAGGTTTGTGACACAGAATTTCCCTTTCCTGAAACGTGCTGGTTATCGTGTGTGTGTGTCAGGGACTGGGCTGCGGGGACTTTGCCCTTCATAACACACACTCCAGGTACACAACACGCTTTTGTTCTTGAGTTTCGCTTTGCGTGAAGCTTTATCAAATGAAACATGCCCACACTATAAGCTTGAGGTGGAGCACCCGGTGTGAACCACTGCAGGAGGGTGGGAGGTGTGTGTGGAGGCTGGACACAGGAAGTAGCAGCCACACACACAACATTCCTGCTCGTCTCCATTAAACACAAACATTATCGCATCACCCACCTCGTATACCATCAATAAGGTCCCGCTACCAATTTCCTCCTGTTGTTAACCACCACTCATCTTACTACCACAATCACCACTAAAAACAACCCGCTACTAACTGCTCTTGCCGTTAACCACCACCCACCTTACCACTGTACCATAGTCAGTCCGCTACCTATCCTACTACTACTAGAAAATACGACCCCCACCATTACTACTACTGCTGCTGCTGCTACCACCCATCTTAATTAGTTTCTGCAGTTTATATTATAGGTTACGACCCATTACATGAATAAGAAGTAATGCACACACAAGAAAGCTAAGTGTTACTGAAAGAAAGCAGGAGTTTATAAGCGTTGCCTGTGTACCTCAGACAAGTGGTTCCCAACCTTTTTTGTGCCAAGTCCCACCTCCACACCTCAAAAAATCGGATGTCCCCCTGTATCATTTTCAAATTGCCCTCTCCCCATTGGGGGGGTACGCCCCACGTTGGTAATCTCTGTCTTAAGAGGGTCACGAGACGGAAACAAAATACCAACAATCCAGTCAAACCTTAACAGGTTTCATTTTCATGTGACAGGAAGGTTAATACCTCCCTGGATGGTCGCCGCCTACCAACCTACATATAGGTAGTCCCAGGGATCGGCGTTCCTACCTTAGGACCTTTAATAATAAGTTATGTGGTAGAGTAGTTAGTGCAGCAGTGGCCCTGAGGCCCTGGTTAAGACCAGGTCACCTTGTGGGCTGCCTTGCCACCCTCCACGACTCATCACTGATGCTCTCCACTAACTTATCTAGCTTACATTATAAGAAAGTTAGGGGGGTTGCTGCTAATTCCCCTTATATATCACACAATGATACTGCATAGGCAATGTTTTATCAGGCGAGACAGCAACACGTCTCCTGAGGTGGGTGTAGTCACACGTCTCCTGAGGTGGGTGTAGTCACACGTCTCCTGAGGTGGGTGTAGTCACACGTCTCCTGAGGTGGGTGTAGTCACACGTCTCCTGAGGTGGGTGTAGTCACACGTCTCCTGAGGTGGGTGTAGTCACACGTCTCCTGAGGTGGGTGTAGTCACACGTCTCCTGAGGTGGGTGTAGTCACACGTCTCCTGAGGTGGGTGTAGTCACACGTCTCCTGAGGTGGGTGTAGTCACACGTCTCCTGAGGTGGGTGTAGTCACACGTCTCCTGAGGTGGGTGTAGTCACACGTCTCCTGAGGTGGGTGTAGTCACACGTCTCCTGAGGTGGGTGTAGTCACACGTCTCCTGAGGTGGGTGTAGTCACACGTCTCCTGAGGTGGGTGTAGTCACGTCTCCTGAGGTGGGTGTAGTCACACGTCTCCTGAGGTGGGTGTAGTCACACGTCTCCTGAGGTGGGTGTAGTCACACGTCTCCTGAGGTGGGTGTAGTCACACGTCTCCTGAGGTGGGTGTAGTCACACGTCTCCTGAGGTGGGTGTAGTCACACGTCTCCTGAGGTGGGTGTAGTCACACGTCTCCTGAGGTGGGTGTAGTCACACGTCTCCTGAGGTGGGTGTAGTCACACGTCTCCTGAGGTGGGTGTAGTCACACGTCTCCTGAGGTGGGTGTAGTCACACGTCTCCTGAGGTGGGTGTAGTCACACGTCTCCTGAGGGGTAGTCCACGCTCCTGAGGTGGGTAGTCACACGTCTCCTGAGGTGGGTGTAGTCACACGTCTCCTGAGGTGGGTCGTAGTCACACGTCTCCTGAGGTGGGTGTAGTCACACGTCTCCTGAGGTGGGTGTAGTCACACGTCTCCTGAGGTGGGTGTAGTCACACGTCTCCTGAGGTGGGTGTAGTCACACGCCTCCTGAGGTGGGTCTAGTCACACGCCTCCTGAGGTGGGTCTAGTCACACGCCTCCTGAGGTGGGTCTAGTCACACGCCTCCTGAGGTGGGTCTAGTCACACGCCTCCTGAGGTGGGTCTAGTCACATGTCTCGTGAAGTGCGTCAAGTCAGACTCCCTGGCACCTTCTAACATTGGTATTAGCACTTTCCACTATTGATATTAGCACCTTCCATCATTGGTATTAACACTTTCCACCATTGATATCAGCATCTGCCAACACTGACATCCCCCCTCTCCCTCAAGTTGCCTCTCATATTATCATGAGCCGGTGGGGGGAGGGGGTGGGGCGCTGACCCCTGAAAACATTCTTCAGGCGTACCTGAAGGATGCCTGAAGGGCATACCCACACCTCCCAACCTAGGTCGTAATTCTGTTGTACATAAGACTGTGGCATACCTGTGACAAGTTTTGAGCTTATCTGCCCCAAAGTTTTCTGTGCTAAAAAAGGAAGAATGCAGCCAGAAACTACAAAGATATGCCATCACACAGGAGCTAAGAGGCTGGATTGAAAATACAGCAAGTGGTTGGGTAAGCCACATTTTTAATACTTTTATATGTTCATTTCCGAAAAAAAATTGTTACATCACATATATTAATATCCACAAAAACTCTCGCAACAAATAATGTAGCACCATTCTTTTTTGTTCAAATACACAAGGCCTTAAACCAAGCAACAACGAAAATACTGTTTATTAGTGGAAGTTACAGACAAATGCAATGTTAATAGCTTTCACAGAGACCCATCATAAAAGACTACGTTGACAACGAAATATGGATACCTGGGTACAGTCTTAGATGCAATCGGCAACAAGGAGGGAAAGGGTGTTATATATGCTAGAAAAGTCTCTCATTTACACTGCAAATTATGTAGTCCGAGTTATTGCAGTAATGTATGAAAATCAACCTACTTAATATATATGTGTATAAACCACCAGACAACTTCCCAGCAGGCCCAAGACCAGCTACTGAAAACCGAATACTACCTTTACCTCTGATAAGTTTCGAGATTTCTTCTACTCCCGAAGCCCGGCCTTGGGCCAGGCTCGTCTGGTGCTTGCCTGGTCAACCAGGTAACCAAGGCTGTTCCTGCCAGTGGCCCGCTGGTCCATATACATCACAGCCTGGTTGATCTTGAATCTGAGGGCGATAATTCTCCAGTTTCTAAATGAAGATTTCTACACTTCTTCCAGCAGTGTTTCTGATATCTTCTGGTAAGATGTTGAATAGTCTGGGGCCGCTGATGTTGATACAATGATATCTTATTGTGCCCACGGCGCCCCTGCTTTTCACTGGGTTAATCTTACACTTCATCCCATATATCTCACTCCAGTATGTTATGGCAGTGCGTAGGTCTGGGACAAGGCCCTCAAGTACTTTCTATGTATGTATGTATGTCTCTCTCTCTCCGCTCCAGGGAATACATATTTAGGACTTATATCACAGTAATTTAAATGCTTTATTGACTATGTGGGCCATGAACGATCTTTGTTTCAGCTCTGATATCTATCCTCCCCTGAATGGGGCCGTCAACACTCAACAATATTCTAAACGAAAAAGCACAAGCTATTTGAAAAGTGTCACCAAAGGCACTATTTCCCTTGTTTTGAAAGTTCTCATTATTTACCCAATCATCTTGCTGGGTGTCGCGATATTTGCCTTATGCTCTTTGAAATAAAGTCAGCAGACATAATTACTCCCAGGTTTTTCACGTGTTCCTTTCGTTCTATCTGATGATCCTCATGAGTTTTGCATCCAGCATCCCTTCTGAGTTCATTATTTCCATATCAAAGCAGCTGGAGCTTATCAGTGAACTTCTTAACTGCCCACTGGAAAACACTGCTTATATCTTCCTGCAATTTTACAGTGTCTTATACAGAGGTGACTTTCATGCTTATTTTAGTGTAATCTGCAAATGATAGAAAACTGTGACGGGTTTTTTTTATCTATGTCTGCTATGAGGATAAACAGCAGAGGTGCCAGGACAGTGCCTTGAAGTACTGAGCTTTTCACCTCGTTGATCCTGGAGTTTTATTGTCTTGAAAATCTTTCCAGCCCGGCTCCAAACATCTTGTTGCTTGCTGATTTCAATTTAAGATATCAAATGGAAGTGTAGCAAATAGTATAATAGCAGAGAAAATCCCAGGAGGCAGGTCAGAAGAACACTCGTATACAAACGAACCAGGATCATTTCTTCGCCAGAAAATAGTGGAACCGACCAGACAAGAAAATATCCATGTCCTTACATTCATGAATAAAGAGAATCTGGAACGGAACATAACGGTGTCGAATTCAGCAAAATCGGACCACTACACAATTGAAGTTCAGACCCACAGACCTTTCTTGGACAAGAAGTCATGGGGGGAATGATTATATTCAACAAAGTCAACTTCTACAATAAACACACTAATTGGGATCAAATAAATCATTATTTATTTGATCCCACGAGTAAAATTTAAACCAGTGTCTTAAGAGGATGAGTTTATAGCTCTATTAGTAAGCTTCAGACTCTTAAGACACTGGTCACAGAAATGGACATCACTGAGAAAAAAACAATGCATATCAAACAATGCTCGGGAGAGACCGAAAATAAAAGATAAATGGCATTGAAAGAACAAATAAAACTTTTTCTCATACGCGAAATTCTGGGCAAAACTTGCCAGTACTAAGTCTCTAAAGTAAGGAGATGTAACTTACACTAATGACAACAAAGAAATAAGCGACATTCTGTTCAGCGAGTCGTTACTCGGCCAAAAAAAAGTGAAATGGGTTTAATGCCCAAAACACTACCAACATCTCCAAACTTTCTGACATAACCCTATAGACTTTTAAGACACTGGTAGTATGTCCATGCATTCTGCCTCCAGGCCCAGATTCTTGGAACGCCATATTCGTAAAACAATGAGGGAAAAAAAACATACTTTAAATATCCTAACACAGCACACTCACTCAACACACCTTGCCTCATCCACACACTAGTGAGACGCTGCTCTCCTGAGTGTCTGTCTGGCCTAGCATACTGTCTTGATTTTGTGCTCAAGCTGAGGAACGAACTTACTTCCACAGGACGGTAGTACATCACAAGGTGCCTGCTGTGTACCAATTTATTACCACAGGGCGGTAGTACCTCCCTGGGTGGTTGATGTCTACCTATTTACTACTTACTTCTGAATGGCTTTAGTATTTAATAGCTGACGCCTCTTATGGCCAGGACAGTACCAGTTAAGATTAGTTTGTGTTTGGGATAATTTGTCTATACAGTAAAAATAATTAAAAAAAAATTAAATCATATATATATATATATAAATATATAATATATATATAAATATATATAAATATATAATATAAATATATATATAAATATATATATATATATATAATATATATATAATATATAATATAATATATATATAATATATAATATAATATATATATATATATATATATATATACACGTAAAGGACTTGGGAATAATTATGTCTGCTGATCTGTCGTTTAAAGACCATGACAAGACAAAGATCACAACAGCCAGGAAGATGACGGGTGGGTATTGAGAACTTTCAAAACAAGGGAAATAATGCCGATGGTGACACTCTTCAAATCGCTAGTGCTCCTCACTTAGAATACTGCTCAGTGCTGACGGCCCCGTTCAGGGCAGGAGAAATAGCAGAGCTGGAACAAATCCAGAGATCGTTTACGGCTCACATTGAGCCATTGAAACATCTAAATTATTGGGAACGCCTTCAAGTCTTGAACATGTACTCATTGGAGCGGATGAGAGAGAGATACATGATAATATATACCTGGAAAGTACTTGAGGGCCTGGTCCCAAATCTGCACACTGCCATAACAACATACTGGAGTGAGAGATATGGGAGAATGTGTAAAATAAACCCAGTGAGGAGCAGGGGTGCGGTGGGGACAATACGGGAGCACTGTATTAACATCCGGGGTCCCAGACTTTTCAACATCTTACCAGACGATATCCGAAACACGGCTGGAACCAGTGTAGAAGCCTTCAAGAGGAAACTGGACAAATATCTTCACAGGTGCCAGATCAACCAGGCTGTGATGGATATGTGGGGCAGCGGGCCTCCAGCAGCAACAGCCTGGTTGACCAGGCAGCACCAGACGAGCCTGGCCCATGGCCGGGCTCAGAGAGTAGTGTTGTGTCCCTGTCCAGAAGACAAAGGATATGTCTGATATATGTATATTATTTCCTATTCACTTAATACTATATTTCGATATCATTATTAATAGCTAAAATAATGATATTGTGCTTTATAGTATTATCTGTCCTATAATTTTAGCTATGGTATAGGTAGGTTGTCTTTTATTAATTTAAGTCTGGGACTGCTGTCCAACTACCATGGGTAGTTGAGTCTATCGTTTCTCGGATAAAGTTCATGTACCGGGTGACATCTGGTGAGGAGGCGTTGTCGAAGGAGTAGCAGTCCAACTCTAGCCTTGAATAGTCTCCTTTCCTTGAGCTCTGTATACTCTCATCTTGGTTTACTCACGGTTCTTTTGTTTGTTTTCGCTACTCTAGGTTTCATTGTAGTACAGTCTTCGTTGTTCTGAGAGTTTTCTATGTTACAGTAGTCTTTATTGAAAGACGGAGCTTCAGTACTCTTATTAGTATCATATTTAATGTCTCAGCGGTGTTTTTGTTGGTCGTTCGTTTGTTTCTATTATCTAGATTAATATTCCACTTGATTCCAGTGATTATTGTAAATAAGATTAATTATATCTCGAGATTTACGGCATTGTTATTCTGAAGAATAAATCTCCAGTAAAGAGAATATTTGTTAAAACTATTTAATATTAAAGATATTAATTTATTGTCCGATTATTATCTCCTGATGGTAATTTTACAAAACCTAGTAAAATAAATATTTATACTAAACATAGAGTTGACAATAATTAACTCATTATTACAGAAGGGAAATTTTACAGCATATATATATATATATATAGCCTGTAAAATTTTTCCTCTTGTAACAATATATATATATATATATATATATATATATATATATATATATATATATATGAAAAGTTTAACCTAAACTTCTCAGATTTTCCTCTCGCTTCTTTGATATACTTGCGAGACTCAAATTAATCCTTTGTAACAGTAGATACTCTCGAAACTCTTCAAAGGTATATCAAAGGTAATATATATATATATATATATATATATATATATATATATATATATACCAATAGCACTGACGTCCCACATCATCAGAATCTTTGAAGTTTTAAGAAGATTGCTTAGCACATGTATTCACAAATATTACACAACCCAGAGCATCATATGTATGGAGCAGGCCGCTTCTGCCTCTCAGCTACTGACTCGCTAAGACATGGTATAAGATGCACTGGTTCATATCAGATGCAGTTTCATATCGTTCCAAACCATGGAGCTGAACTCTTCTCCAGGCTGAAGGACTGACCACGTCAAATATTATTTCTGCAAGTTTGATTGGACTGATTATATCATCTTCACCTCGCTGCTGTTACTACTGCTGTCTCTGTACTGGACTGAACAACCTAATATGTAGGTGAAACATTTCAACTATAAAGATGCCCAGTGTTGCATGTGTCTTACCCATCAAATGTGATCATGGTATATTGCTAGACAAAATGAGTGGAAAAGTGGCACATAGATATTTAACTTTCTAAAAGTAAGTGTGACATTTAGCTAGGGAGCACTCTGACTGCATAAGAGAGCAAAGCGAAATCAGAGGAGCTGGCAGTAGAAATTTTTGTTCCCCAAGGCACAACACTCGCCACAATACTCTTTCTTAAAGCTGACAGAGAAAAATCATAGCACAGTATTATCTTTTGCAAATGATTTTAGAATTTGTAAATGACACCGAGGACACAACTTTCCAAGATGATGTTTACCAGGTCTTCCAGTGAGCCACACAAAACACTGATGGTCAATAAGAACAAATTTCAAGTTATTCAGGTATGGAAAATCTGAATTAAAAACTAGAAAGGAGTATAAACCAAGATGAAACCACTATTAATATTTTTAAGGCAGGGGAAACAGCAGAAGTAAAGTATGCACAGAGAACCCTCAATCTCCGAATAAATTCAGTAAAGCACCAAAGTCCTTTGAACAATACTCCCTAGAAAATTTTGAAGGGATTGGTGCCAAATATGCACACCGAAATTACCCCCAACGAGAGCAAGAGGCTCGGAAGACGGTGCAAAATATATCTACTGACAATCAGGGATACAATTAATATACCTGGAGAGGATTTCAAGGGTCAACGCCCCGCGGCCCGGTCTGTGACCAGGCCTAAACTAAGAGAACTCAAGTGTAAAGGAACCAAGATTTTCCAACACCCTTCATACACGAGGGGAATTACCAACAGACTCGACTGTCTGTCTTCAAGAGGGAAATTGGCAAGTTCCTCCGGTGCCTATGTTGGACTGCATGTGATTAGCACCAACAACTTAGTTTATCAGGCCGCGAAAATGATGATCCCTGGAATGGTGTTCAAGCAACCCTCGCAGCCTAGGTCGAGGCCTAGTCTTCCTTGTTGACTGACCAACCAGGCTGTTGCAGCACAAGGCGGTAATATTCGGGTGGTAAATGAGAGGATCAGCTGCAAGTCATACAATAAATGAAACAAACTTCAGAATTCACGTTTAAGAAACTAAAAGAAACGAGTTTACTAGACGACTCAGCAAGCAAAAACCTCCTCCTAGTCCATCTCTTCCTATTCTTCCTCCTCCTCCTCCATTTCGTCTTCCTCCTCCTCCTCCATTTCGTCTTCCTCTTCCTCCTCCATTTCGGCTTCCTCCTCCTCCTCCTCCATTTCGCTTCCTCCTCCTCCTCCTCCTCCATTTCGTCTTCCTCTTCCTCCTCCTCCTCCTCCATTTCCATGCTTCTCCTCCTCCTCCTCCATTCCCCTTCCTTCCATCGCTTTTCCTCCTCCTCCTCCATTTCGCTTCCTCTCCTCCTCGCTCCTCCTCCATTTCGCTTCTCCTCCTCCTCCTCCATTTTTTCTTCAGCTTCCTCCTCCTCCTCCTTCGCCCTCCTCCTCTCCTCCTCCTCCATTTCGCTTCCCTCCCTCCTCCTCCTCCTCCTCCATTTTTTCACGGCTTCCTCCCTCCTCCTCCTCCTCCTCCTCCATTTCGTCTTCCCTCCTCCTCTCCTCCTCCTCCTCCCCCCATTTCCAGCTTCCTCCTCCTCCCTTCCTTCCCTCCATTTCCATGCTTCCTCCTCCTCCTCCTCCATTTCGGCTTCCTCCTCCTCCTCCTCCATTTCGGCTTCCTCCTCCTCCTCCTCCATTTCGGCTTCCTCCTCCTCCTCCTCCTCCTATATTAACAAGAACATTGGTTCAGAAGTTAAATCTCTATGTTAACATGCATAAGGGGAATTACCAACAAGCCTCTGGTGACTTTGAAGAGGAAACTGGTAAAGTTCCTTAAATCAGTAACTTACCAGCCGGACTGTGCTTTGTATGTTGGACTACGTGCGGTCAGCAGTAACAGCCTGGTTGATCAGTCCTTGATCCTCAATGAGAGCTGGTCTGGGACCGGGCTGCGGGGGCGTTGACCCTCCGAAAACATCCTTCAGGTATTAGGATATCGGTAGAAGCAAAATGGCGAACCACTGGAGCAGTGAAAATGAACCACTGGAGCAGTGAAAGTGGACCACTGTAGCAGTGAAAGTGAACCACTGGAGCAGTGAAAGTGGCGAACCACTGGAGCAAAGTGAATCACTAGAGCAGTGAAAATGAACCACTGGAGCAGTGAAAATGAATCACTAGATCAATGAAAGTGGCGTACCACTGGAGCAATGAAAGTGGCGTACCACTGGAGCAGTGAAAGTGGCACCCCTGGAACAATGACACTGAACCACTGGAGCAGTGAAAATGGTGATCCAGTGAAGCAGGAAAAGTGGGACCACAGGAGCAGGAAAAGTGGGACCACAGGAGCAGGAAAAGTGGGACCACAGGAGCAGGAAAAGTGGGACCACAGGAGCAGGAAAAGTGGGACCACAGGAGCAGGAAAAGTGGGACCACAGGAGCAGGAAAAGTGGGACCACAGGGCAGGAAAGTGGGACCACAGGAGCAGGAAAAGTGGGACCACAGGAGCAGGAAAAGTGGGACCACAGGAGCAGGAAAAGTGGGACCACAGGAGCAGGAAAAGTGGGACCACAGGAGCAGGAAAAGTGGGACCACAGGAGCAGGAAAGTGGGACCACAGGAGCAGGAAAAGTGGGACCACAGGAACAGGAAAGTGGGACCACTGGAGCAGGAAAAGTGGGACCACTGGAGCAGGAAAAGTGGGACCACTGGAGCAGGAAAAGTGGGACCGCTGGAGCAGGAAAATGGGACCACTGGAGCAGGAAAAGTGGGACCACTGGAGCAGGAAAAGTGGGACCACAGGAGCAGGAAAAGTGGGACCACAGGAGCAGGAAAGTGGGACCACAGGAACAGGAAAAGTGGGACCACTGGAGCAGGAAAAGTGGGACCACTGGAGCAGGAAAAGTGGGACCACTGGAGCAGGAAAAGTGGGACCGCTGGAGCAGGAAAAGTGGGACCACTGGAGCAGAAAAGTGGGACCACTGGAGCAGGAAAAGTGGGACCACAGGAGCAGGAAAAGTGGGACCACAGGAGCAGGAAAAGTGGGACCACAGGAGCAGGAAAAGTGGGACCACAGGAGCAGGAAAAGTGGGACCACAGGAGCAGGAAAAGTGGGACCACAGGAGCAGGAAAAGTGGGACCACTGGAGCAGGAAAAGTGGGACCACTGGAGCAGGAAAAGTGGGACCACTGGAGCAGGAAAAGTTGGACCGCTGGAGCAGGAAAAGTGGGACCACTGGAGCAGGAAAAGTGGGACCGCTGGAGCAGGAAAAGTGGGACCGCTGGAGCAGGAAAATGGGACCACTGGAGCAGGAAAAGTGGGACCACTGGAGCAGGAAAAGTGGGACCACTGGAGCAGGAAAGTGGGACCGCTGGAGCAGGAAAAGTGGGACCACTGGAGCAGGAAAAGTGGGACCACTGGAGCAGGAAAAGTGGGACCACAGGAGCAGGAAAAGTGGGACCACAGGAGCAGGAAAAGTGGGACCACAGGAACAGGAAAAGTGGGACCACTGGAGCAGGAAAAGTGGGACCACTGGAGCAGGAAAAGTGGGACCACTGGAGCAGGAAAAGTGGGACCGCTGGAGCAGGAAAAGTGGGACCACTGGAGCAGGAAAAGTGGGACCACTGGAGCAGGAAAAGTGGGACCACAGGAGCAGGAAAAGTGGGACCACAGGAGCAGGAAAAGTGGGACCACAGGAGCAGGAAAAGTGGGACCACAGGAGCAGAAAAGTGGGACCACAGGAGCAGGAAAAGTGGGACCACAGGAGCAGGAAAAGTGGGACCACTGGAGCAGGAAAAGTGGGACCACTGGAGCAGGAAAAGTGGGACCACTGGAGCAGGAAAAGTTGGACCGCTGGAGCAGAAAAAGTGGGACCACTGGAGCAGGAAAAGTGGGACCGCTGGAGCAGGAAAAGTGGGACCGCTGGAGCAGGAAAATGGGACCACTGGAGCAGGAAAAGTGGGACCGCTGGAGCAGGAAAAGTGGGACCACTGGAACAGGGAGTGGCAACAATCGAGCAGGGAAAGTAGCACCAATGAAGCTGGGGAAAGTGGCACACAACAAGAAAGTGGCACCACCAGAGGAAAAGAGCCACCATTGGAACAGGGAAATTACTGGATATATTTGAAGTTACTTGACCGGTTTTCCTTGGAACGTAGAAGCTACATTATAATCTACACCAGGAAAATTCTAGAGGGACTGGAACCAACTCTGCGCACGCGCAATAAAGCTTATGGAGCAGGGAGAGAGTAGACCTAGTAGCGATCAGCGAAGACGCGGGGCCAGGAGCTATGAATCGACTCCTGCAACCACAAACATCAGAGTACACACAAATCATTCCCCCGTGAAAGTAAAACGTTTGCCGACAATGCAAAATTGGTCCAGTATAAAAGCAGCGGCGCAACGAGTACACTATGGGAAAACTCAATGTGTGTGAAGGAGGCTGACACCTTATCAATGCCCTCCCTTCATACATGCCAGAGATTACCAAGTAATAAATAGTTATAATCATAGCCATAATTTTTAAAGGGGTGGAGGGGTAAGCCTGCGGAAGGCCTCGGTCCCATGACCAAAAGCTCCAGCTGTGGGTCATCATATAACTAAGACCTGCGTCAGGAAACACCTGTGCTGTTTTCTGACAAACCTCACCTGACCTGCCAACAGACTCCCGGCTGTCAAGAGGGAACGAGACAAGTTTCTCAAGTCAGTGACTGATCAACGAGGCTATGGTACTTTCCATGGCCTTCATGCTGCTAGGAGCCTGATTCATCAGGTCATCCTCTGGGAGGCCTGGTCTAGGGCTGGGCCGCAGGGGCGCTCACCCTCCAAACACACTCCAGTTAGACTCCGGTAGAGGACACTGAAAAATTACAGGAGGACATAAGCAGGGTCTTCCAATGGGCAGTGGAGAACAACATGACGTTCAATGGTGATAAGTTTCAGCTGCTTAGGTATGGAAAAATGAAGGACTCAAAAGGAACACTATATACAAAACGCAAGAGGGTCACCACATAGAACGAAAGGAACACGTAAAGGACTTGGGAATAATTATGTCTGCTGATCTGTCGTTTAAAGACCATAACAAGACAAAGATCACAACAGCCAGGAAGATGACGGGGTGGGTATTGAGAACTTTCAAAACAAGGAAATAATGCCGATGGTGACACTATTCAAATCGCTAGTGCTCCCTCACTTAGAATACTGCTCAGTGCTGACGGCCCCGTTCAGGGCAGGAGAAATAGCAGAGCTGGAACAAATCCAGAGATCGTTTACGGCTCACATTGAGCCATTGAAACATCTAAATTATTGGGAACGCCTTCAAGTCTTGAACATGTACTCATTGAGCGGAGGAGAGAGAGATACATGATAATATATACATGGAAAGTACTTGAGGGCCTGGTCCCAAATCTGCACACTGCCATAACAACATACTGGAGTGAGAGATATGGGAGAATGTGTAAAATAAACCCAGTGAGGAGCAGGGGTGCGGTGGGGACAATACGGGAGCACTGTATTAACATCCGGGGTCCCAGACTATTCAACATCTTACCAGAAGATATCCGAAACACGGCTGGAACCAGTGTAGAAGCCTTCAAGAGGAAACTGGACAAATATCTTCACCAGGTGCCAGATCAACCAGGCTGTGATGGATATGTGGGGCAGCGGGCCTCCAGCAGCAACAGCCTGGTTGACCAGGCAAGCACCAGACGAGCCTGGCCCATGGCCGGGCTCAGAGAGTAGATACTCTCGAAACTCTTCAAAGGTATATCAAAGGTAACAGGGTAAGAGGCACCTCGGTTACAAGGCAAGTAGCGCTACTGGAACAATGAAAGTGCGGGTACATGGCAAGTAGCGCTACTGGAACAATGAAAGTGCGGGTACATGGCAAGTAGCGCTACTGGAACAATGAAAGTGCGGGTACATGGCAAGTAGCGCTACTGGAACAATGAAAGTGCGGGTACATGGCAAGTAGCGCTACTGGAACAATGAAAGTGCGGGTACAAGGCAAGTAGCGCTACTGGAACAATGAAAGTGCGGGTACATGGCAAGTAGCGCTACTGGAGCAATGAAAGTGAGGGTACAAGGCAAGTAGCGCTACTGGAGCAATGAAAGTGAGGGTACATGGCAAGTAGCGCTACTGGAACAATGAAAGTGAGGGTACAAGGCAAGTAGCGCTACTGGAACAATGAAAGTGAGGGTACATGGCAAGTAGCGCTACTGGAACAATGAAAGTGCGGGTACATGGCAAGTAGCGCTACTGGAACAAATGAAAGTGAGGGTACATGGCAAGTAGCGCTACTGGAACAATGAAAGTGCGGGTACATGGCAAGTAGCGCTACTGGAACAATGAAAGTGAGGGTACAAGGCAAGTAGCGCTACTGGAACAATGAAAGTGAGGGTACAAGGCAAGTAGCGCTACTGGAACAATGAAAGTGAGGGTACAAGGCAAGTAGCGCTACTGGAGTAGGGAAAGTGGCGCCAATGACAAAGTGGCGCCACGGGAAGAAGGGAAAGTGGACCCACCAAGAACTTTCACTGCCCCCACACATTCAAACTTCTAGACTCTTATGGACGCTAATCTGTCTCAAGCTGTACTGCCAAGGTTACCACATGTCAAAGCCACTTGTCGATAGATACTTAGCCTGTGGTAGGAGGGGTGCGATGTCACATACTGGTGAAGGGCTCTCCATCCAAGGAATTAGAACTATCCACCCATGTAATTAGCACCAACAACCACGTCGATTAGGCCAACTACCAAGGAAAGGGGGAAGGTCTTGTCTGGGACCGGCCCGCGGGGGCGATGCCCCCGATATCAACGCAATGTTACCCTGATTCATTCTCGACCCCTAAGCGCTATATGACACGAGTATAATAATAATAATAATAAGTAGGAAAGGATATTATTCATGTGTAAAGTGAATGTGAGCAGTAGTTCGTAAGATTTATGTGTCATCTTAATTGTTCATGAGACAGTAAAGATCAACAGTGCAAAACCGAAAACAATCAGTGTTTTCTGTCAGTATCATTGAACAGGATGGTAGTACCTCCCTGGATGGTTGTCTACCATGCTGCCTGGCCTTACGCCTGGCACCATGGTAGATACTGGCAACTCATGTCTGGCAGAGTTAAAGGGGGAGAGATACATCCTTAACGACACGTGAACAAACACTACGACATTTAGAACACGTTTCGGTCCTGGGATCCCTGATTACTCTAACATGTTGAACGTGATCAAAACGTTGTCTAAGAAATATGTACCAGTGTTTGTTTACTTGTGTTTTAAAGCTACATATCTCCCGCGCTGCCAGACGAAAGACGCTCATGGTACTAGGCTTTAAGACGTCCCATTTACGCAATTTCGTTACCGTTTATCTATACATAAAGGCAGGTTAATATGGCGTTTGTTCACACGTCCTTTAAATTACTGTGGGTAACCCCACTATATATGCTGAAGGACGGGTTGGCTGCTGGTAGGTTGGTGCTAGATACTTCCTCGTTCTCCCCTCACCCTCATACACAGCCTCGCTACTGCACAAAAAATTTAACTCACCAAAATATTATCTTATCTGCACACTATCAGTAAGAGCGTGACGAACTTTATCAACAAGATAGACGAACTGAATCCTCTTCATACGCACTAGTGTCCTCTAACACCGGCCCTAATATAAAATCATACTTGACGAGCCTGGCCCATGGCCGGGCTCCGGGAGTAGACTCTCGAAACTCAAAGGTATATCAAAGGTTCCCCTTATATGTAAACAATCCCTCTATGTCTCCACACACAATTTTGTCAATTTTAAGACTAACAAATCTCCAACGGGCATTCGCAAACCTAAATCAAGACTCGTTCACGACAACGCTCACTACATACGTTATGGCCATCATGCTATATAATACAGCGTCAAGCACCAACCTTATTCAACACTCGCACATATGAGAAATTAGACATGTGCAACACTTGGGTATCTTTATTGAGGAGGCTAAAGATACCCAGCAGGTGAGCTGTCTAATAGTGCATGTGTAATTTCATCAACATGTTAGTCGTGTATCAACTTGTCGGTTCTCTGAACCATTCATCTACATACGCGCAGATATGTATCCGGTAATAAAACTGACCTGAGAGGAAAGATCTAACAGAGGTCGGTGAACTTTTTTTTTTTTTGCGCATAACCCCAAAACAAATTTATGTACAGCAAAATTACCCACTCAAGACTAAAAATTATTTGTCTGAATAAATATAACTTTCATAATTTGCGTCGCTTATTAAATAATAAACTTTTGTGCAATTTTATTTATATGTTTATGAGCCTTCGTTACCCCCGAAATTTTTATTTTTACCCCATTTTAGTTAATTTACCCCGGCTCCCCGACCTCAGAATTTGAGGAGACGAGAGACGAAGAACTGAACATGGCGAGGCAGTCCATGGCGTACAGTATAAAATATTCGAAAATAAAAATACAGGATAGTGTTTTCCCCAAGAAGGAACAGGCGTGAACTAAAGAGTCCTCAGCTATATGAGTTTATGAAGTACGTACTTATTTAATCTCAAGATCGTTGAGAAATGTAATGACCTTAGACGATTCACGAAATCGTAATGACACGATTGTAAACAAACCATACCACGGGCGGGGTTAGAACCCGCGATCAGTCATAAAACTCCAGACCGACGACCGATCGCGGGTTCTACCCCCGCCCGTGGTATGGTTTGTTTACCTTAGACGAGGTGGTGGCAGAGGCATACTCAATGCACAGCTTCAAAAACAAGTACGATAGGGATCAAGAAGCTAGAGCCAAGTAAATATGGGTCATGGTTAATTGGGACAAGTGTTCAGTTGTCACTGGTACTCAGTGTGTTTGCCAAGGACAACTCAGTAAGTATATTCAGTTTGCCAGTGACACTGGTGTCAGCTATGCTGCCCCGCTCAGTTATCTATATACCTCGAGGCGTACGTCTCTCGCTGCATATACACCTCGAGGCGTACGTCTCTCGCTGCATATACACCTCGAGGCTTACGTCTCTCGCTGCATATACACCTCGAGGCTACGTCTCTCGCTGCATATATACCTCGAGGCGTACGTCTCTCGCTGCATATACACCTCGAGGCTTACGTCTCTCGCTGCATATACACCTCGAGGCGTACGTCTCTCGCTGCATATACACCTCGAGGCGTACGTCTCTCGCTGCATATACACCTCGAGGCGTACGTCTCTCGCTGCATATACACCTCGAGGCGTACGTCTCTCGCTGCATATACACCTCGAGGCGTACGCTCTCGCTGCATATACACCTCGAGGCGTACGTCTCTCGCTGCATATACACCTCGAGGCGTACGTCTCTCGCTGCATATACACCTCGAGGCGTACGTCTCTCGCTGCATATACACCTCGAGGCGTACGTCTCTCGCTGCATATACACCTCGAGGCGTACGTCTCTCGCTGCATATACACCTCGAGGCGTACGTCTCTCGCTGCATATACGCCAAGAGCTTTTTACTTCGATCCAAGTTTTACGATTACAGTATTCTTGACAGAGTATTAAAATTACCCACAGACCGTAGGAAAGCAGCAAACAAATGATTACATGGTTTTCAGTCTGGTGCTTCTAGTGATTATAAGTGGTAGCTCTTGTAGTGCACAACGTACGTCACTACACCTTCCACTATCACCTTGCATACAAACAGCATATTTTGTTAACCTGGATCTGAGGGGTTTCTGTAAAGAGAAGCCATTCTTTAGGATACTACCGTATTGTTATTGGTATGTGAAATGGTAGCCAGGCAGGACTGTTGGTCTCTTCTGTCACATGAACATGTAGAATGGCAGCAGGTGAATCTTATAAACCTCCAATTACATTCACTACATACTTTCCTGTATCTTTCTTTATTTTACTTCTGTAATATGTTCTTTCTAATTTAGGCCTTATATGAAACCAGATATTTACAGAAGCTACAGAACATGGGATGGGGGAGAGGAGGGTGGTGGTTTAAACAAGAGAAGCATGGGTTGTGGGTGGGTAGGAAGGTCAATAGGGCATAAGCGTATACTGCCTGTGTGGCAAGCAGCTGGGGTGATGCAGTCCATTTTCTCACCACCATGGGTAATCAAATAGATTTCAATGTTTCCTACACACGCTCGCCTAGAAGTGTCTGGCTTTAATTATTAATTTTGTTATATTGTTAAATACACCTCTTTCAGGTTTATGTAACTTATCCCAATATAACTTAAAACAAAAATATTATTTTCAAGTTAAAAGAAAACGTTATTATATTAACTTAAGTTACCTGGTAAGAAAATGAGTGTTACGAGGCTAGGTTATGTGATGAGGGTGGCGCTGCAGCCAAGACAAGGTAATGAGATATGATGATGCAGGGGAGAGGGAGAGGCGGAGAGCCGCAGGGCTGTGCAGCCGCCTACTTGGCATCATCACCTACTGGCCCAGCGCCAGTTTGACACGCGTCTTCACCTAGTCTGACCGGACATCAACACGGCCGCTGCTGCGGCAACACTGCCTGTCAACCTACCAGCTGCTGCCATGTGCTCAACATGCCACCGGACTACATAGTAGGAATATTACCTTACCTTCCTGGCTGTTATGTTCCACACTGTGCAATACAGTGTCACCTTTATGACAGTTACTACTACTGGTAAATTACACATGTACAACGCTTGGGTATCTTTATTGGGGAAACGTTTAGCCACACAGTGGCTTCATCAGTTCAATACAAGAATGATGAAGATCAGAAGGAATTTGAGGTAATCAGTCCCTCAGCCTGGAGTCGATGTAATCAAAGTTAATGTAAACCACAACTGCATTTTGCTTGTCTTCCACTGATGGTATAGTACTAGTATAGTAACAGTAGTATTAGTAATGCAGATAAATGCTTCAGAGAACCGACAAGTTGATAAATTAGACACATGTGCAACACTTGGGTATCTTTATTGCACATGTGTCTAATTTATCAACTTGGCAAAAACATTCAAGTGTGATTATAGTCTAATGGCTCACAAAATGAGAGCAAAGAGAATAACTGGAAAAGTGGGCAGATGGATACTTAATTTTGTAACTAGTAAAATTCAGAATAAGTGAAGAGTGAAATCAGATGCTGACATAGTGAAAAGCTCTGTACCCCACGACTCACTATGGCCCCTGTTCTATTCCTCATTCTCATATTCAACAAGGCAGACACATAAATCATAGCACCGTGTTATCTTTGTAGATGATACTTGAATCTGTAGGAGAGTGGCATCCATTGAAAACATGGCAAACCTCCAAGCTGATATAAATAGTCTTTCAGTGGGTCACTGACAATAGTGTTCAGTGAGGACAAGTTTCAGTTACTCCATTATGGAAAGATTGAGGAAATAAAGACTGGAACAATATAAAGCAATCTCGAATCCCTCAACAGACCGTAAGACTAATGTGAGATAACTTGGAGTGATCACGTCAAAATATCTTACTTCAAGAATCACAAGTGTCACAATCGGAAGAAAATGATAGGCTGGATAACCAAAAACAAGGGATGCCAAGCCAATGATGATACTCTTCAAGTCCCTTGTTCTCTCTAGGTTCGAGTAATGTTGTACTAACAGATCTGAGAAGGCAAGCCAACTTAGAGATGGAGAATGTGCAGAAAACCTTCACTGCCCGCAGAGATTCAGTCAAGAAACTAAATTACTGCGAAACTTTCAAGTCCTTTGATCTGTACGCCTTGAAATGTAGGTGAAAGAAACACATATATTACAATCTGGAATATTCTAAAGGAGTTGGTCCCAAATCTGCACATACAAATTATTCCCAGGCGATGCAAAATACCCACAGTGAAGAGCAGCGATACAGTGAGTACACCATGGAAAAAATAAAGTGTGAAGGGATCAAGACTTCAAAGTCCTCCATTTTTACAAAAGGGATATTACCAACCTCATAATTTAAATTACACATGGAAAATCCTAGGAGGATTGGTCCCAAATCTGCACACAGAATTACTCCCTACAAAAAACAAAAAGCTCTACAGATGATACAATATATCCCAATAACAAAAGCAGAGATGTCATGAGCACACACACACACAACGCAATAAGTGTAAGTGGCCCCCATGACTATTCAGCAGCCTCCCATCATACTATAAGGAAGGGGAGGGTATCCAACAGACCCCTAGCCGCCTTCAAGAGGGTACTGGATAGGTTCCTAAGGTCGGTTCCTGACCAGCCCGGCAGTGGTCAGTACGTTGTACGTTGGCCTGCATATGACCAGCACTAACAGCCTGGGTGATCAGGCCTTGATACACCAGTAGACCTGATCATGGGTGACTGGGCCGCATGTGCGTTGACCCTCGGAATACACTCCTAGTAGACTCCAGTCAGACAAATAAATGCAAGTAAAAATAACCAGCATTCGTTAAAAACCATAATTATTGTTAAAAGACTCCCCCCTAAGGGCCCCTACATACCCAAACCTTTGAGCAAACTGTTAAAATGTGTTCCACAGTCAGCTATACACCACAAGCTACAGGAGAACCTGTTAACCGGGTAGCTATAGGTGAGATGGTGTGCCAGATCCTAAAGCCGCAGAGAATGGTCTCAAACTTCAGCTGACCAGATAGTTAATAATTACGCCTGGCCTTAGGCCGGGCTGCGAGGGTAAAACAACTCTAAAAAAACGGTCACAGGTGTGCAGTATTACCGTCAGGCGATTTTTGTTCCTCCCGAGGAAAGTAATAACAGTCGCAGACATTGCTGGCCTACAAAATAGTGTGATGGAAGTGAAGGGCGGAAGTGTGGGCGAGCCTTGGAAGGGGGACACTAGCAAGGTCGGAGGCAGCGATACACACTTGCATATAGAGTGAGTGCTGTTTGCAAGGTCAGAGGCACCAGCACTCGCCACATATATGGACCTGCTCGCATCACTTCCCCCGGATATCCTCCAGCATACACCTACACAACAATAAATTAGTTTAACTACCCGGAAGCAAGATCCACAACTTCAATATCACAATAAATCCACATATTAGAAGTCCGTCCCGGGCCATTATCACGAACAAGACAAAAAAAAAAGGGAAGTTATATACCAGTTACTGGGATGTGAAGAGACAGTCAAGACCAGGTCACACACTGCCTGGAGATTACATCAGATGGTACTGGGATAAGCAAGCATCTACACAAACAACCTTTAATCCCCAAAAAACACACGTGACTTGACCTCAACTGGAGGCTGTCTTCACACTTCCCAATGACCCGACCTCACTACTGCATTTCTTTTTCCGTCTTTCTCATTCGTGACTTTATATTAATGGTTCCAGACGGACCGACAAGTCGTCTAGTTACGCATCATGCGTAAGGGGTATGATGCGTAACTGGACGACTTGTCGGTCTGTCTGGAACCAAGTGTAAATAGTATATAATACCGACAAGTAGATGAGTAAGACGTGTGCAACAATTTGGTATATTTATAATCAAAACGTTTCGCCTACACAGTAGTCACACACTAACCTTAGTGAGTACCTAGTTAATTGTCCAAGTCGGAGCGAAACGTCGTCGCAAGTTTCTTCTATGTGCGAGTTATTTGTGTACAGTAGACTTCTTCAGTCGAATACAGGAGACAGCAGAAACAGTGAAGATGTAAAGGATATATAATCAGTACATCACCCTCGTAGTAGTAGTTGTTGTTGTAGTAGTAGTAGTTGTTGTAGTAGTAGTAGTTGTAGTAGTAGTAGTTGTAGTAGTAGTTGTAGTAGTATTGTTGTAGTAGTAGTAGTAGTAAGTTGTTGTAGTAGTAGTAAGTTGTTGTTGTAGTAGTAGTAAGTTGTTGTTGTAGTAGTAGTAAGTTGTTGTTGTAGTAGTAGTAGTTGTTGTAGTAGTAGTAGTTGTTGTAGTAGTAGTAGTTGTTGTAGTTGTTGTTGTTGTAGAAGTAGTTGTTGTAGTAGTAGTAGTAGTTGTTTTGAGGTGGTGAGTCGTTCAGTCTGGAGAAGAGTTCAACTGCACAGTCTGGAACAATGTGAAGGTGAAGCCTGAGAATGGAGACATATACCGTCAAAGGTGAAGCCTGAGAATGGAGACATATACCGTCAAAGGTGAAGCCTGAGAATGGAGACATATACCGTCAAAGGTGAAGCCTGAGAATGGAGACATATACCGTCAAAGGTGAGAGCCCTGAGAATGGAGACATATACCGTCAAAGGTGAAGCCTGAGAATGGAGACATATACCGTCAAAGGTGAAGCCTGAGAATGGAGACATATACCGTCAAAGGTGAAGCCTGAGAATGAAGACATATACCGTCAAAGGTGAAGCCTGAGAATGAAGACATATACCGTCAAAGGTGAAGCGCAGGATATCCTGAAGACGGCAGAAGAGTGCAACAAGTGAAAGGCACTGCAGCAAGCCTACTGGCAAATGCTAAGTAGGTCCTTCTCAAATCCAATCTTTCTCACGCATAACTAACAACAATGTTGTCAAAAATGTCCTCTTTACCAAGATACCGTTGTGTTGCTGTGGTGAGACATGTATAATATATAAATGGTATATAATACCTATAAGTAGTAGAGTCCTAGAGTATTTTTTTTAAACTGCACAGCGTCCTGAAGGCTACATGATGGTGCTGTGTCCTCTAGTGTTATCACTAAGCTGTGTATAGTCCTGAAGAATTACTTGCAAGGTTTCCAAAGGAAAGTCTTACATTTGCCAAAACTGTGCATACTGTAGACGATTAATCATGCTATATTGTACACGTGAAAGTAACGGTAGAATTAGTTGCATGGCACTATTTCTGACCTTTATCATTGAGCAGCTGAACACAACCACAGTAAGCTCTAAGACGAACATATTAAGACATTTTGATCAAGACAACTGTGTAAGTTAATTTAATATTTATCGCATTTGTGCTTACAGCCGAAGTTATTGTACAGGTAAAGAAGCCTTACCATATGACTGCACCTACAATACTCTTACTTTCATAAGTACATTTCTGGCTGACGACCTGCCTTACCCCACGAGAGATTAGTTAACACACGCAGTTTCTCACCCTGCTTTCCTGGTAAGCGACTCAAACATTAACAAAAGAAATCTTTCATTACATTTACTTACACGTTCTCCTCCCTCTTCATCCCGCACTAGTTTCCTCTCTCCCTCATCTATCGTTCCCTCTCCCCAATTTTTTGTCAGTCCTCTGGTTGGGCAGTCCCTCTTGTGTAATGAGCAGCTTCCTGCAGCCCCAGCCCTGGCTACCCGCGTCTCACCACTCCAGTATTACGAGGCCACCACCACTCCTCCACTCCCACCCCAATAGCAGCAGCAGCAGCAGCAGCAAGAGGCAGCTAGTGTGGACCACCATCCACTAACCACTTAAGTGAATGCTCACCCGCCCACCCACCCTTAACCTTGGCTACCTCCCTACCAGTGGACTCTTGCGCAGCGCCTACCACAATGACTGCTGTTACATACGCCAAGCTTCACAAGTTTAAACACAAGAAACCGACCGCCAACAGCAAGTAATTATTACTGTATTCAAGGAGAACCCCAATAGAACAAATATTCTTTTTTAATATTGCCTTATCAAAGGTTAAATCTATATAATGTACGTTTTCATTTGACCATAACACTGTCTTCAAGATCAATATAATAATGCGCTTCCTTCTAGGAAGATTTTTTTTAAAGAGGTGTATAAACACATTTGTAAATACACTGTCATCCCAATAAAAAAATCCGATACCTGAATGAAGCTGTAATAAAGGTGCCTAAAGCCTAAATAAAAACTTATTTACTAAACTGTAGGATTCATACAACTCCTGGGTTTAATATGAGGCAGGAGAGGACAGCTCAAATTTCTTGAATGAAGAGTCCTCCACCGGCATTCAAGTACCCCCCTCGATGGAAGCAAACAGGCAATACGCAGTTTATTCCCTGCGAGAATACTCAACCAGTCAGGTGAGTTGTCTAATGTTAGTCTTGCCTCAGGTTTTTCCCGAGTTTGTTCAAAGTGTTGCAGCAGCCAGTGTCTGCTGGAACCTTGCATACATGTTTTCTGGAAGTGTGCAGCAGCCAGTGTCTGCTGGAACCTTGCATACACGTTTTCTGGAAGTGGTGCAGCAGCCAGTGCCTGCTGGAACCGAGGATCTGGAAGTGATGCAGCAACCAGTGTCTGCTGAAACCCTGGGTACGTTTTCTGGATCGTGTTTCAAAGTGGTGCAGCAGCCAGTGTCTGCTGGAATCCTGGGTACGTTTTCTGGGTAATGTTTCAAAGTGGTGAAGCAGCCAGTCTCTCCCTCTCCTCTCCAGTAAGTACATATTTAGGACTGAGGTGTTCCCAATAACTTAAACGTTATATTGGCTCAATCCAGGCCGTAAATTATCTTTGTTAAGGCTCTTGATATCTCTTTCCTGCCCTGAACGAGGCCATTAACACTGAATAATACTTTAAGCGAGAAAGCACAAGTTATTTTTAACAGTGTCGGCATTAGTACTATTTCCCTTTGTTTTGAAAATTCTCATTATCTACCCCGTCATTTTCTTGGATGTTGCCAGGAATCGTCACATTATTTTTCACTGCCCACTGGAAAACTTTCCTCATGTACTCTTGCAACTTTCCATGTTTTCTACCAAGGTAATTTTCATGTTTATTTTGGTATAATCCACAACTGACGATACAAAACTGTGGCGAATGTTTTCACCTACGGTATGTTCGTCATGAGAATAATAAACAGAAGAGGCGCTAAGACTGTGCCTTTGGGTGCTGAACTTTTTTATTTTGCTAATGCTGGATTTTGCTGTTTACTACTACTGTATCTTATCTGTAAGAAAGTTAAATATCCATCTTCCTACTTTCCCCATTAGACATATTGCCCTCATTGTGTATGCAATCACCCCATGCCCACATTTGTCAAATACCTTTGTGAAATCCGTATACACCACATCTGCATTTTGGTTTTCTTCCAACACCTCAATAATTTTGTCAGTTGTGACATGCAAGATCTCCAGGCTATAAATCCATGCTGGTTTGGAATGTGCAACTTGGGCTGTTCCATAAAATTTGTAACTTGGCGCCTTGCCACTCTTTCGAAGACTTTTATGATGTGCAATGTTAGAACTACTGTTCTGCAATTTTTGGCTAGTGCTCTACTGCCTCCCTTATGAAAAAACTATGTTATGGATTCTATCATACATGGATTGCTCCTTCATGATCAAGTTGATAAATTAGCCAAACAAAAAAAGTAATCCTGAAAAGTGTCTGTATCTAGCATTAGGAATAATATCAGGAGAGAAGTAAATAGAGAAACTGAATGCTACAGGAATGCAGTTAGAAGTCTGAGTAGATCTATCATTCTCTATGATAATATAAATGTAGATAAGCTTATGGAACAACTTTCAATGTGAAGAGACTGACTGATAATGTAGTACTCAGGCTTTGGCAGACACACACAAAGTATGTAGCCAATCCTACGGTCATTGTCTTGAACACTATGTGCTTTATTGTTCACTTACTGAGGAATATAGAGATAAACAGCATAAAAATCCGTGGTATGTCAAGATAATTTATTCATGAGAATAAGACACCAGATAAGTCAACTATAGATCCAAATCCAGATATACTCCTGCTAACTCTTTTGGGGCCTAGTTCCTAGGTCTTTGTGTATCCATATGCTTGCGCTACCGTCTACAGGATGGACATGGGGTGCACAATAAACTAGTCACTTCGGCGGCAAAATCCAAAGAATACAGTTTTCCTCCTAAGGGCATTTTGCAATCCATCCTCCAACACCGGTCTCAACACCTTTCACTCTCTCCAACACCACTACTCTCTACATCCTTCAACACCATCCACACCTTTCATCACCACCCTGTAACAGCGGCTGAATCCACAACTAGTCGCAGAAAGAACAAAGGAGGAACACTGCAGCAGGACTATTGGCCCATACTAGGCAAGTCCTTCTCGAGCCCAAACCGACTAACAAATATAAGCAGCTGAATGCAGCACAACTGCAAAGCTTCACCTCATATCACACCCTTGACTTATTTCCAGCGTTTTTATACTCTCGCTAAGGGTAGAGGAAGAGGGCAGGCTTTTCTGGTGACCTTATGATCAGTCAGGCAGTTGGTGACGACGGCCGGCATACTCTCACAGCAATATCATCAGGCACTCCTGCATAAACCCCGTCTAGTTCCTTTTCCAAGACTTACCACTGTTCCTCTCAGCCAGCACACACCATCTGCCCCAGGGTTCTCTTGCACAGTAAGCAAGTTGTGAGATTTGAAGAAGGATTTGACTTAGATCACTCAGCTTTTGGAAATAAAAAATAAATACCAAACACATTAAAGAAAAGTCTAAGTTAAAACTAAGTGACAAAATAAAAACTACCCGCTAAGAAAACATTCAATGCAAATAAATACTTTCACACCAAGTTAAAAAAAAAAAAACAAGCATCAGTTAATAAACCCAACAAATTGATGGGGTTTAAAAATTCCTAAAATGTGGTCTGAGGTTTCAAATGCGCAGTCTATCTCAGGTGCAAATTATAAAAATGGAAACAGACTTAGCACAAGATTGCAAGAAGAAATGTATTGGAGCACCTGAAGAGAATTTGTCAGGAGACCAGCACGAATTTAAGAATGAAAAAAACCTGTCTTACAAAAACTAGTTAAGAGTTTTATGACGGAGTCGATGAGATAAAACAAGACAGGGATGGGTGAACTCCATCTTCCTGGACTACAAGATTTTTTTTTTTGCACGATTCCCTCACTACATACTACTTCACAAAGTAGAACAAGTATTACTACCAAGTGAAGTGTAAAAGAAAACAGCGAGAGTGAGGTATGAAACATCAGGATGGACGAGAGTAACGAGATTCCACTAGAATCAGCTAAGATCACTACTCTTCCTAATACATGTAAATAACATGCGAGTTACCTCGCAATGTAAAATTATTGGGAGAAAAAAAAACAGGACAGAGGCTCCAGCGAGAGCTGGTAAGGCTACAAATATAATCCGAGAAGTAATTGCTGGATTTCAATCACATCAGATGCAAGGCCATGCGGATTGTAGAAGTGTGGAGGCAGGGAGGGAAGGGGAGAGGGAAGAAAAGACCTAACATAGTACAGCCTTCTGTGTAGCTGCAAATATTGGAAGAAAACTGGGGATTACCATCATCACACCCAACGTACTGACGGAAGTACCGTCAAGTGGGATAAATGTGACCCAGCAGGGTAAGAGAGACCAAGACGAAGCAATTGAGACCAGGTTACTGAGGCCTGGTCACAGACCGGGCCGTGGGGGCGTTGACCCCCGAAACCCTCTCCAGGTATGAGCCCTACAGTTTGTGTATTTATATCAAAATCATTATTTTATTACTAATATGTACTTTAATGCTTTTTTCTTTTCTTTTTCTCTAGTCTACGTATACGATATACGTAAAATCTGAAGTACTCTTACTGCCGAATCGTCTTTCAGAATTTACTAAGAGCTGCAATGAGCCACCGACCACCTACCCCTCTCTATGTTGTTATTCTACCTTCAACTAAGTAAGTAATTAACCTATAGGCAAGGTTGTAGTAAGGGGCAAATGAAACCACATGAAGGTTATTTAATATACAACTGTTTCTTGTGTCTACAGGATGGTGCGCACGTATGAGAGACGAAGACCACAAGGATGCAGTACTCTGAAGAGGACATGGCGAATGCCGTGATTGCATTTTCAAGAGGCATGTCACAGATGCAGCGAAACACAACAAGATACCCAATACAAGTTAAAAGCAGTGTTTCACTGGATGATTTAAATCACCCTTAAAAATTGGAAGGAAAACAGTGCTCCGTCGAAATGAAGAAATGGCTATGGCGCTAAACGTAGTTTTATCCGTGCCATGTTGGAATGGTTTTCCATGTCAATGAGTGGAAAAACTTCGTCAAAGATGAAATTCACCGCAATCACAGTTATACCCGAGTTTACTGATAATCTTCCAGCCATTGACTGGGCATGTGGATTCCTGAAGTGACATGAGAATTTGCTATCGATTTGCATCTGCCAACACATCTCATGAAAACCTGCATCTGTTACAGAGACGGATGTCTGTGCTGCTTCGATCACCTGGGCCAGACAATTGATGGTGTACCTCCAGGAAATATCAGCTACGACAAAACCAATCTAACTGATGACTCAAGAGGCAAGGTGTAGATCTTCAGGTATGGTGAAAGGATAACGAACACCACCGAAAGTTTGACGTCCGTCATGTTTGCTATACTGCTGCTGTCAGGTTTTATATCCGCATGTTGTTGACAAGTATGCAAGACTCTTGGATAATGGGTGGGGCAACAGGTGCACTGTACAATCGCACAAGTTCTGTATTCGGATGTATTTGTTGACTGGTTGGAAATAATAGTCAGGTTCTGTCGCACACTTCCTACTGACGAAACTAAAGTACTTAACGGAGATAACCTAGCCTCTCACATCAAAAACAAATTTGTGGAACTGTGCGAGACCATCAGAATAGTTTTTCCACCCAACTAAACGCACACTTTCTGCAGCCCTTGGATGTTTCCTTGTATATCCCGCTTAAACGTGATTGGAGAAAGGTATGGATTGACTGGAAGGAAGGTGAAAGAAAGCGTGTAATATGGTTCCCAAAAAAACAAGTCACTACCAAGATTGCTTCCGACTGTCGTGCAACAAATGGATGGCACGTGAGAGCCTTTGGTGAAATCTGGGTCACCACTTGGACAAGACCCGGGCCAGGACTCCACAGGCAAATCACATACGAAGAGCTTGCAGCATATACCCTTACGACCCTGAACGCGTCCTGGAGAAAATAACTAGAAAATCAAATAGCATCCGGAGGTTTGTTTAGCCCCGTGATTCTAGATTACCTAAAAGAAAAGAAAAAGTGGGGAAACCGGCGTAAGGAAAAGAGCTTCTCGTGGCAAGACAATTTAGGTACCAGCAAAAAGAAGCATCACAAGACACAGCTTCTCAGTACGAAGCACAAGACCAAAGACCAGTGCCCGAAAAGTATTTTCCATAACAATTCCAGGAACTCCTCGTCAGACTTCGTTGACCCAGGTGTCGAAATGCTTGATAAGTTGAGGTCCCAGACCTAACAGGAAGAAACTGTAGAACAGAACACAGAACAGAAGGGCTATGTTCTTGTTAAATTTGAGAGTCGTATACATACCATTACGTTGGTAAGATCAGGGAGAAGGCTGAAACACCTGGGAACTCCTTAAGGGTGTAGATTCTTTTTCTCAAACCCTGGCACTAAGTTCCAGATGCTCCCGATCTATGTCACTGATGAACATTATAATAGTAGTTAGCCAAAGCAAACATTTTAGGGGCTTTGCTATCCAATAGAGCGAGAGAGAAAAGACGTGACCATAGAGTTTATGCTGGTAGCAATGGTGTAGTGGAAAAAAATCTTATTAATGATAATGATATTTATACCTCATTATTTTAACTACAAATGTTAATATGTAACATCAGTAGTTATAGATTCCAAGCAGTAGTTAGTCTTGTATGTTTTATATAAACTACGGACACAATTGTTCCACCTAAAACAGCGAGGTCCCGAGCATCTCACAAGGGCTTCAGCTGTTTTTTATATATTTCTACTATTCTAACAATATAACTGTGCAGTCTAAGAAAGTAGAATTTGGTCAGCTTGTACATACATTATCCCTTCATATTACTTTCTAAAATAAAAGTTTGAGCAGAATAAATTGAACTCATTATTTATGTTATGTAAATAAATTAACATTTTCGTTGTCAACTGTCTCTCTCGACGGTATATAAGGTATGTAAAACTTTCCAAGTATAAGATGTGAGACCCACAAGGAGCCAATATGACAAACTCCCAGGGAAGTGTTTTGAAGAGTAAACAAGAGTTATTACAACCATCTCATATTAACGCTGCTACGTCAGTGAATTCGATGCCCAGGGGGCAGCTAGAGGCACTCTGAGTGCCAGTTCACCAAAGGTACCAGTAGTGCAGTAGTCTCCTACAAAGTGCCCGGTTAACTAACCGGGGTACTGTGTCGACCGTTTAGGTTAATTTACCACGATATAACGCCTATGGCACCCTATAAATATCATGAGGTGTGAAAGCAAATAGAAAGTGAGAAACAATATCAGTGACAGCCTGTGATATACCAGTGACCGGGTCCAGTTCCATCCATCTGGCAGCCCCGCCTGAGGCGTTGGTGACCCGTGTGCCCACAAATCCATCTAGAATTAGACATGTGCAACATCTGGGTATCTTCATTTGTAGACGTTTCGCCCTCTAGTGGCTTTATCAATACAAGGACATAATGTGAACTGTAGAACTATATACATTCTTCACATTATGCCATTGTACTGATAAAGCCACTGCACGGCGAAACGTCTACAAATATACTCAGATGCGTCTAATTGTGTCTAATTCTTCACCTTTTCGGTACTGTAAAGCATTCATGTACACAACTGGCACTTGTTGCAGGTCATGATCTATTTTCCTCGTGACAATTACACTTATTCCGTGCTATAATTTATGCTCTTATCTATGTCGGATATAAGAACCGGGTTATAGAAAAAGTGTGATAGTGATTTGACAAACAGATGACCCCCACAAGTACAATGCCGTGTTGAGTAAACAGACCAAAAAAATAAAATCAACAAACACGTAGTACGAGTGGATAGAACTTCGTGGACGGACACTGGCCATGGTGTACGAAGCCAACCGTTTCTGCTTATATAGTTTAAACGACAGAACATAACAGTATGTAAATAAGACTGAGGGATTACGGCATTTACTTTTTTAAGACATTTCGTCCACTACGTCTTTTCATTCTCTGCATGAATTGATAATCCCTGGTGGCCGAAACGACTTCAAACATAAAATGTCATAACCCGCATATTGTTTTATTTACAAGCTAGAACTATACAAATGAGATATAGAAAGTGTTGTTTCCTTGCACTTGACAGGATTGTGCTTAGCTCGGGTCAGAGGTAATCAAAGGAGCACATTATGGTTCATGGGTGAGCAGCTCAAAACACCAGGTAAGCTAGTGTTTGCGCTGTAAAACGCGAGGTAATTGAAATACCAAGAACAACCGTTACGAAAAAATAAAATAATTCTTCCATCAGCCACGGGGTCTACGGTCGGCGACCGTTTATTAAAGCGTTCGAAAGAGGATAATAGGGGAGGCTGTATGCTTCACAGATCACCATACTAAAATACAGAATTTGTATAGTACACCCATGACTATAGGTTAAACAATCACAAAGTTTGCAAGCAGACTAGTCCCAGAACTGAGAGGAATGCACTGTTAGAAAAGGTTGAAGGGTTTGAAAAACTTAAAGCTGACGATCTTGAAAAAGTAAGATTGGCAGTAAAACGACGTACGAAATTTAAAGCATTTAACAGACAGATAAAGAATTTGCGAGGACACAGGGTCAGGTAGAAGTTACAACTATTGATGAACCACAGACAGGTTAACAGGAAAGTTGTAGAAGCAAATTCAATACTGTTTCAAGAGTAGATATAATTTCCAAAAGACCAGAAAACACTCATGACAAAAGAAAAAGCTATAATTGGTGAGGTTAAGAATGAAGACAACCCCCACAAATACACACATCAGAGTATAAATAGACGAGTACATAGGACCCAAGAGACGAGGGAGGAGTTAGACAAATTGCCCGAGGTAAAAGAAAGGTTTATACCGAACATGAGAAAACATACAAAATACAGAGCGCTCGTGGTTCAACCAGGGCTGCAGGGAAGCCAAAATAAGGAACAAAAGAGCGAGGGATAAATATAGAGATCACAGGACACAAGAAAACAGGCAGAAGAACTAGGAATGCCTATGAATGGGTACAAAATGAAGCTGGGAAACAATTTGAAAATGATATTGCAGAAAATGTCAAATTCAAATTAAATAATAAGTAATAAGATCAGAAAGGAGGAACATTCACACTGAAGATGAGTGAGGTATGATAAGAATTAACCAGATAATTTAGGAAGGCATTCTTTTGACAGAAAAGTGACCAGGAGACATGGAAGTTTTGATCAATCAAAGCCCACAACAAATTAAAACATCGCTAGATCCTCTAAGTAGAATTCAGGACGGTATCACTGCCATGCATTATGTTTAAAATCATGAGGATTGTCGGGAAGGTGGTAGTGCAAAGGGAGACGAGAGGCTTCCTCAGAGAAAAAAAAAATATACTTTAAATCACTTTTTCTTTCTAGATTGAAATATTGCGTTATACTTATAGCCCCTTTTAAGTGGGGAGAAATTGCAGATCTGCAGAATGTACAGAATCTTTATTCCACGTATAAACTCAGTCAAGCACCTAAATCATCGAGAACTGTACTCCATGGAACGTAGGCGAGAAAACATCAGAATTTAAAACTGGGAAAACTTTGTTAGTGGTGCAATGAGAACAAAATGATTGCATCATCCAGAAGAAGGGAAGAAAGAGCTATAAATGAAATTAGAAGAAATCCCAAAACTTTTTTTATGCAAAATCCAGGGTGAGAACTATACCTCCAGTAAAGGTGTTTACTTAGATGAAACGCACACTGGGAACGATAAGGGAGTGAAATACTGTCAAAACACGACTGTGTTCAGTGAACCGCTCATCTCGCTACACATCGAAGATCCTAAAGAATTTTTCATGAATGAGACTCAAAACACCGCCGACAACTCCACAATTTATGATGTAGCCTTTGCTCCAGTTGACCTTGGAAAAAAAATCAAAAGCATGCCCATGCATTCTGTTCCAGGCCCAGTCTAGTGGAATTCCATATTCATAACAAAATGCAAGAAACCACTACCAGAAAATACTAAAGGCCCACCATTAGTATTTTCTGGACGAGTCTAGACACAGGTGTCATCCCACAGTCATTAAAAAAAATAAAATATACTGCCCCACCTCACAAAGGTGTCACTAAAAAAAAATTATACACACACACACACACACACAAGACTAGTCCCAGAGCTAAGGGGTATGTCCTACGAGGAGAGGTTAAGGGAAATCGACCTGACGACACTGGAGGACAGGAGGGATAGGGGGGACATGATAACAACATATAAGATACTGAGGGGAATTGACAAAGTGGATAGAGACAGAATGTTCCAGAGATGGGACACAGCAACAAGGGGACACAGTTGGAAGTTGAAGACTCAGATGAATCACAGAGATGTTAGGAAGTATTTCTTCAGTCACAGAGTGGTCGGGAAGTGGAATAGTTTAGGAAGTGATGTAGTGGAGGCAGGCTCCATACATAGCTTTAAGAAGAGGTATGATAAAGCTCATGGCGCAGGGAGAGTGACCCAGTAGCGGCCAGTGAAGAGGCGGGGCCAGGAGCTATGACTCGACCCCTGCAACCACAACTGAGTACACACACACACACACAAATATCACTAACTTCACGCATCATCAAAATCTTTGAACGGGTTCTAAGAAGGAAGATTGCTAATCACATGGAATCACAACAATTATGCAATCCTGAGGAGCATGGGTTCAGGGCAGGCCACTCTTGCCTTTCACAACTGCTAAATCATTGAGACGTGGTTCAGGATGCACTAGAAGACAAATGTTGATGCAGTCTACACTGATTCTGCAAGTGTTCGACAAGCGAGAATATGCAAAAGAAATAACTGTTAAAATGGGTAGAAGGATATTTAACTTCTTAACAAATAGAACCCATAATAATAGTAGTAGTCAACAAAGTCGGAGGCTGCTACTGTGAAAAGCTGTTCATCATGGCACAGTATTTGTCCCCACCTCGATGGATGACACTCGTGCATATTCTAGTATCGTCTGAAAAGGCTTGTCTGGTGCTTGTGTAGTTAACCAAGCTGTTGCTGCTAGCGGAGCGCTGGACCATATATTCATCACAGCACTTGGCACTGGATAAGGCACTTGGAGATACTTATCCAGCTGCTTCGTGAAGACTTCCACACTTGTCGAGGCAGTGTTTCTGGTATCATCTGGTAAGATGTTGAATAGTCTGGCACCACTTATGTTGATACAATGATAAAGAATATAAAACACTTGGACAGTTTCAAAAGTTTGTTACCAGGCTAGTTTCTGAACTAAAGGGTTTGTACAATGAGAAACTAAGAACCGAACGTGGGGAGCCTGGAAGAGGAACATGGAACGGGAAGAAAAAATGAATAAAAGACATATCAAGAATTACTTTTGAAGTCGCAGGGTATAAGGGAAATGGAATGCACCAGATTAGGAAATGAGAGGCAAAATTCACACAGCTTCAAGAGCAGGTAGGACGGAGTGTCATGAGCAGAGTGCAAGATAAATCCAGTGAAAAGCAGGGGGTGCCGTGAGCACGCTAAGGGAACACTGTATCAACATGAATTCGTTGTCCCAGATTATGCAACAACTTGCCATGAGTAGAAGTCTTCAAGAGAAAACTGGACAAGTATCTTCACCAGATGCCAGATCAATCCGGATGTAATGGATATGTGGGGCTGCGGGCCATCAACAGTAATAGCCAGGTTGACCAGGCAAGCACCAGATGAGCCTGACCCATGGCCGGACTCCAGGAACATAAAAACTCTCAGAAGTCATCAAAGGTATATCAGTGGCAAAGGTATATATCAACCCCCGCACGCACGCGCACACACACAGATCGACGAGTACAAATCGGCAATCACATGGTTAGTTACTGAAGTGATAATATATATATATATATATATATATATATATATATATATATATATATATATATATATATATATATATATATATATATTATGGGACCCATAGCCTCGGAGAAGTGGATAAAAGGCTTCAAGGAAGAATATTTGGATTTCTTCCTGATGCCATTTGAATATTCCACTTCTCCTACCCCCCATCTTTTAATTTTTTTTTTTACCAATAGGTATGTTTTATTACATAATATGGTACAAAAGATTTGAGATACATTGTTGATATAAAGATGGCATATACAGTACACGAGGTGAGAATACATGTCTAGTACATATTGTTACATCTTTGTCACTGATTATAATGCGTAAATCTCATCCAGCTCTTCCGAGCTGGTGCGCGTCCCAGAATACGCATGCATTACCCTCTGAAACAGCAGCCTGAGTCGCTGGAACAGAAAACTAGCTGCCCTGGGATCCCTAGTTACCCTGTTGAGTCTTTTGCCCAGCTCCTTGAGGAACTTAGATGCATATATATATATAATCATATCGTTTTTGTAACTAGTGATCTGGAGATTACCAGTCCTTCGCCTTAGGTGACCGCACCACAGAGGGTCATAAGATTTCGGGCTGGCGGAATCTACAGCCTACGAGATGCAGTGGACAAGGCAATAGGCTGGTAATTTCAGACTGCAGGTTTCAATCCTGACCACATATTGTATTCTTGTTAAGTATTCCTTTTCAGAACAGTGGTTTTATTTGTCATGTTTTATTTAGAAAACACTGGAACCATTTAGTTATTCAGATAATTCAACATAAATTACCGGAGGAATCAATCACAAAGTAAAATTATTAAAAAACAATTTTCACACTCCACAAGCTGCGTGTAACCTGTGAATCTGCATCCCTAATTCGTTCTGTGTACGGGTAATAAGTGTCAAATTTAGACGAAAGGAAAAATATCCCCACCATTTATGCTGAAAGAAATTCTGGGTTTTTAGTCATGCCAGCACCTTGAGGGAAGAGTGGAACCTACCACTGGCATAAAACGCTCAAACCTCACCTCCATATTAAGGTGGCCCAGCACCTTGGGGCAAAATAGTAGTACATGAGCGGAACACTGCCCTCCCCCATGAAGAAGTTCAAGGTGCATCAGTTATTGTAGCTTAAAGCTAATTATAATAGACACCACGAGCACAAAGCTATTTACAAATACAAATAAAAAATTACCCACATGCGTAGCAAATGCATGAGGAAGGAGGCAATGTCTTACTGCTGAGGACTGCTACGTGACCTGTCACAAGGGAAGTGGATCACCAATAAGCTGGCAAGAGCTCAAGGTTATGTCGAGTATGGGTGACTGACGCTCGATCAATAGGTGCCAGGTGGGAACTGTGAGGCCGGTCACAAGCTCCAACCCCCATACACCCTATTCAACCCTCCCACACCACATTACTACAACGCTCCCACACTATACCCTTCACGATCCACACTATAACAATCATCCCATACAAGTACAATCTTCGTTCCACAGAACAAGAACATTCCTACACATGCGATACTTGAAAGTACTACTACTATAGTCTTAGAGTGGGAGAAAAGTGAAGAGTTGGTCGGGGAAGTGGTCGAGTTCAATACACCTTCAAGTGTAGATATGGTATGATCCAAGAGGCCAGAAAACAGTAATGCCTGTCGTATGCTCTCTCGACCCCGCAAACACAAACCGGCGAGTACAACAAAGACCAAAGCATTTCAACATTCTTCTTGTCAAGGTATATGACCAGAAGGTTACATGATCACGGAGTCACCGCCCCCGCGGCCAGATTCCAGACCAGGCCTCCTGGTTGACTGCTTGATCAACCATGCTGTTAGTGCTAGACATATTGAGTCCAACATATGGGTGCCCGGCTGACCAGAGACTGATTTGATGAACAGCAATTTTCTTTATGTATGAAGGCTGGGTGTTGAAAAGTCTTGGTCCCTCTACACAAAATTATATCTTAGTTACCATTCCACCCCAGATTTTCATTTGGGATATTCTACACCGTCTGTCAAGTGTCTTGCTGTCGTGGGGTTTGAACATTTGGCAGAAATCCCTCCAGCATTATCACGGTGTAAATTATGATGCATCTGTCCTGCCTATTCCAAGGAGCACGGTTCAAAGAACTTAAACCGTCCCCGATAATTAAGGCGTTGGACTGAAATTATATACGCAGAGGTTCTCGGTATAGCATCCAGATCTACGATTTTGCCTGCCTTTAAAGGGGCTGTTAGCGTACAGCAATATTCAAGTCTAGAGAACAAGTGAGAGTATAATTAGCTTGGCATCTCTTGTTTTTATTGTGTAGTTACCCGACTATTGTTTTCCTCTCTATTGAGAGTTTTGATTTATACTCCGTTCCAGCTTATATTTCACCAATTTTTACATAGCGGAGTAATTTGAATTTGTCCTCGCTGTTTCAGTGGCCCAATGTAAGACCTGGTTTATATCAGGTTTGAAATTTACTTTTCCTCAATGGATACCACTCAAATTCTAGTATCGTTTACAAAGGATATGGTGCTATCCGATATGAGAATGAAGTATTGGGGCCGAGAACTGTACACTGGTGCACACAGCTTCTCAGTGTAACCTCTTCTATTTGGCTCAATATTACTAGTTTTATTTGTTAAAAAGTTAAAATATCCATCTGCCCACTTTTCTGGTTATTCTATTTGCATGTATTTTGTGAACTATTACACCATGACCACACTTGTCTAGAGAGAATTACTAAGACCGTTGTCTTCAAGAATCATGATAATGGTATACAAACCAACCACCTTTAATCAACCTGAGTGTGGTGTCTATGATGTACAGTGAGCGTCAAACATATACAACAAATCACGAGGCCTAGTGAGCGACCAGACCCGAGAACCATGATGCCTGAAGGTGTGGTAATTACAAGGTAGGTGGAAACATTACTTACCACAGCCTCATTACTACCACAATACTCACCAAAGCGGTTCTGCTGCTTCTCGCAGGACACTCGTAAGAGTAATGCCAGATCGCAGTGTTTTAATGTCGAGCTCCTTTAGTATTTTCATCAGTGTTTCTTGTTATGCAGATGTTCTCTAGTTCGTGTGGGTGTGTCCTCCCCGGCTTCCAGGTCCTTCATACTGAGAACACCTCCCTCAACAATTAAATGCATTATACTGTATGTCATGTCACACTTGTAGTAACATTCCATACAGGTGACAGTAAATCACCTGCATATAATACAGAAACGAATAGCACTAACGTTTGCGTTACTTAAAAATCTTTGTAGTGATAAGAAAGTTGGTAATATTACATTTACATAACCCACTACAACACGAGCTTAGAGAAGTTGCTCCAACCTCTCAAAATTCCTAATGGTTAGAATTATAACCCTAATTTTTAAAGGGGTGGACGGGTAAGCCAGCGGAAGGCCTCGGTCAGGTGAGCAAAAGCTCTAGCGGTGGGTCATATGACTAAGACCCGCGTCAGGAAACACTTGTCCTGTTTCCTGACAAACCATACCTAACCTCTCAAGTATGAAACTACGTACTACACATGGTTTTCACACACTGGGAAACGAACAAAATGCCCACGTCAGGTACACCGACTTAGGAAAGTCTTTCTACTAATGTTCGATCAAAGAATAACACGACATGCGTGCAAAGGAACACCTGACAAGTGTCGCATTCGTTTATCGAACCAAACAGATTTAGCTTCTAGGTGGCGTGCGTGCTGGCGCATGCATGCGTGCCAGCAAGTCATTAAAACGTCCATTTAAGAGGCCTCTAGTAAATAAAATATAATATCAATACCACTTTACCACCTCACCTTTACACAAGTTTATTCAAGACACATGTTTCTCTACATAACCTGTGGCATTATTATTATTATTGTTGTTGTGTTAACAGTGAGCAGAGGAGCCTGGCGGTCCTCACCCATTCGTCCCTACTACTCCACGATTCATCACAAGGTTACTACCCCATGATTCATCACAAGACTAGCTACCCCATGATTCATCACAAGACTACCACTACCCATGATTCATCACAAGACTACCACTACCCCATGATTCATCACAAGACTACAGCTACCCATGATTCATCACAAGACTACCACTACCCCATGATTCATCACAAGATACCAGCTACCCCACGATTCATCACAAGACTAGCTATCTCATGATTCGTTACAAAACTACTAGCTGACCCATGATTCATCACAGGACTACCAGCTACCCCATGATTCATCACAAGACTACCAGCTACCCATGATTCATCACAAGACTACCAGCTACCCCATGATTCATCACAAGACTACCAGCTACCCCATGATTCATCACAAGACTACCAGCTACCCCATGATTCATCACAAGACTACCAGCTACCCCATGATTCATCACTAAACTTCCAGCTACCCCATGATTCATCACTAAACTTCCAGCTACCCCATGATTCATCACTAAACTTCCAGCTACCCCATGATTTATCACTAAACTTCCAGCTACCCCATGATTCATCACTAAACTTCCAGCTACCCCATGATTCATCACTAAACTTCCAGCTACCCCATGATTCATCACTAAACTTCCAGCTACCCCATGATTCATCACTAAACTTCCAGCTACCCCATGATTCATCACTAAACTTCCAGCTACCCCATGATTTATCACTAAACTTCCAGCTACCCCATGATTCATCACTAAACTTCCAGCTACCCCATGATTCATCACTAAACTTCCAGCTACCCCATGATTCATCACTAAACTTCCAGCTACCCCATGATTCATCACTAAACTTCCAGCTACCCCATGATTCATCACTAAACTTCCAGCTACCCCATCATTCATCACTAAACTTCCAGCTACCCCATGATTCATCACTAAACTTCCAGCTACCCCATGATTCATCACTAAACTTCCAGCTACCCCATGATTCATCACTAAACTTCCAGCTACCCCATCATTCATCACTAAACTTCCAGCTACCCCATGATTCATCACTAAACTTCCAGCTACCCCATGATTTATCACTAAACTTCCAGCTACCCCATGATTCATCACTAAAGTTCCAGCTACACCATGATTCATCACTAAAGTTCCAGCTACACCATGATTCATCACTAAAGTTCCAGCTACCATGATTCATCATTAGACTACCAGCTACCTCATGATTCATCACTTGACTACCAGCTACCCCATGATTCATCACTAGACTACCAACTACCCCATGATTTTGACATCAGTACAGATTATTGAAGTAAAACAAGCGCATTACTTTGTGTAAAACAGACGAGACAAAGCAAAGAGAAGTACGAGCAATATCAACAACAGAGAAGCAGAAGCAACAATGAAGCAGCAGGAATGATAAGGGGGATGAGCAGCAAATGCAACATTATGAAGAATAAGAGAAGCATCAACATCAACAGCAAAATGAACATCGTCACCTGAAGGATGAGCACGAGGTAAGGGTGTCACCCTTGAGGTAGAGGGGTGGGTGTCACCCTTGAGGTAGAGGGTGGGTGTCACCCTTGAGGTGAGGGGTGGGTGTCACCCTTGAGAGGTGGGTGGGTGGGTGTCACCCTTGAGGTGAGGGGTGGGTGTCACCCTTGAGGTAGAGGGGTGGGTGTCACCCTTGAGGTAGAGGGGTGGGTGTCACCCTTGAGGGGGTGTCCCCGAGGTAGAGGGTGGGTGTCACCCTTGAGGTAGAGGGTGGGTGTCACCCTTGAGGTAGAGGGGTGGGTGTCACCCTTGAGGTAGAGGGGTGGGTGTCACCCTTGAGGTAGAGGGTGGGTGTCACCCTTGAGGTAGAGGGTGGGTGTCACCCTTGAGGTAGAGGGGTGGGTGTCACCCTTGAGGTAGAGGGTGGGTGTCACCCTTGAGGTAGAGGGTGGGTGTCACCCTTGAGGTAGAGGGGTGGGTGTCACCCTTGAGGTAGAGGGTGGGTGTCACCCTTGAGTGAGGGGTGGGTGTCACCTTGAGTAGGGGTGGGTGTCACCCTTGAGGTAGAGGGGTGGGTGTCACCCTTGAGGTAGAGGGGTGGGTGTCACCCTTGAGGTAGAGGGGTGGGTGTCACCCTTGAGGTGAGGGGTGGGTGTCACCCCTTGAGGGGGTGGTGTACCTTGAGTAGGGTGGGTGTCACCCTTGAGGTAGAGGGGTGGGTGTCACCCTTGAGGTAGAGGGGTGGGTGTCACCCTTGAGGTAGAGGGTGGGTGTCACCCTTGAGGTAGAGGGGTGGGTGTCACCCTTGAGGTAGAGGGGTGGGTGTCACCCTTGAGGTAGAGGGGTGGGTGTCACCCTTGAGGTAGAGGGGTGGGTGTCACCCTTGAGGTAGAGGGGTGGGTGTCACCCTTGAGGTAGAGGGGTGGGTGTCACCCTTGAGGTAGAGGGGTGGGTGTCACCCTTGAGGTAGAGGGGTGGGTGTCATCCTTGAGGTAGAGGGGTGGGTGTCATCCTTGAGGTAGAGGGTGGGTGTCACCTTGAGGTAGGGGGTGTCCTTGAGTAGAGGATGTGTCATCCTTGAGGTAGCGGTGAGTGTCACCCTGAGGCTAGGGGTGGGTGTCATCCTTGAGGTAGGGGGTATCATAAATGTGGTATCATCCTTGTGGTAGCACCTCATTACCACACCAACACCTATCCAGTCAACTGATAGGTAGGTCCCTTTCACATTATCGAACTGAGGATCAAGCCTCCAACACTCCTTACTCTGAATGACCCACACGGCTTTAGAACTTCCCATAAAAATAAACTAACAACATAGCCACACACTAACTACCTGGCCAAACTGAAGGCCATGTGATGGGAAACAATGTGTACAATGTTTAGGGCATCAACATAAAACATTTAACGTAAACAATGCTAAATAATTTAACAAAGGTGCAGGAGAAATTCAGTCATGATAAAATGGGGTAAAATGAACGCAATGGCAATAGTAAGAAAAATGAGTCTGGGAAATCCTGAAGTGATAAAGAAAAAAAAATAGAGAAGGTAGGAAGGCGGATATGGTAGTAAGGTAGGTTGGTGAAGGGGAGAAAGAGGAAGGACAGAATGAAGAGGTGTCAAGGACAAGAGGATTGGAGGACGACAAGGAAGAGGACAATCAGGGCTATACGTGACTTAGTAGGTCCAGCCTAGCGGACATACCCACCACAATACACAATTCAGGAAATCCGTAGCCCTCTCACTCACCAAGATTCTTACAATCACCCACACCAACCCCGCAGTTTCCACGGAATTAAAACACGAGTAATATTATCTAAGCTTTACTTTTTCTACCAACCTTACATTCACATGTCTGAAGCTACCCTCATCACCATACCCATCTTTAGTTGAATGTTTGAGGTCATCTTCATCCTACTGAAGTCTCCCAGCTTAGTAGCATGACTAATTAACTCAAGTATGAAATCATCCTGTACGATGGAAAGAAACAAGGAAACAGCCGTAGTGTATATAACAGAACACTCAAGATTTACTTTCCTAGACCAAGACTTTTCTTTTCTTTTTAAAGTACGTGTGACACACATTTAAAATGTATTATTTTCTGTGACAAATGCTGGAGACAATGCCTAACTGAAGACGAAATACTAAGACCTTCAAGAAAATGTAAAACTATACATTTATATGGACAATACATTCCCCCCAAGTGCTAAAAGGAATTGACAGGGCAGATCAAAATATGCAGATTGTGTAAAGAAATTTGTCACTCTCAAGGTAAAGGGATAAACTGATTGTGGAAGGAGAATCAAACTCCATGCATAGCTTTAAGGGTAGGTACGATAGTTCTCCCCCAGTATTGAAACTAGTGATGCCAGTCAATGAAGCCTAGGAGGCAGCATTATTATTATCATGGGAAAGCTCCAAACCCAGCGACTAGGAGTGGTACGTTATCAGGGTTGATCAATGGTACCGGAGAGTAGCTCTAATTCATTGGATTAAGAGCCCTTTACAAGCTTCCGGGCACCCTTCCTCCTCTTGAAGGGAAGGGAACAGAAGTTATGAATCTTACCCCCCCCCCCAAATATAAATAGACGAGTACACAGAAAGACGCCATACAGTGTTGCAGTCTAGTATTGTGATGATTTTACACCATCTATAACTTCGTGTGCTGCAACACACTATACGGTGTTGCAGAGTCTAGTATTGTGATGATAGACCACCTATAACTTCGTGTGCTGCAACACACTATACAGTGTTGCAGAGTCTAGTATTGTGATGATGGTAGACCACCTATAATTACGTGAGCTCCAACACAACACTCGTCATTACACTGACTCATTTCCTCTACAGTCCGAACAAAGACCAAAATGAAATATTGGTAATTTTACTCTAGCTTAATCTAACTTCAATTTCATTTCCATTGATGAATATTATATTCACAGGACTCTCTAGTGTGGGAAATGGGAGGAGGAATGGTGGGAGATTGAGAGGTATTTAAGTTCAATTCAAGGGAGAGGTAGGTCCAATACCTATAGGATCAGTCAGTCTCTCCGCCAAGGAACCACCTTTGAGGGGGGTGTTAAAAGTATGAGGGAATGTTTAATTATAGGTTGCAACACACCCAGAGTATGACTTCATGGAAGGGCAGTAGTGCTTCGCCAACTTGACAATTCTACGAAAGGATTACGGTAACACAAGAGAAGGGAGGTCATAGTCTTGGACTATAGGTTTTCATATGATGCCTCATACAGAAATTAATAAACTACAAAAATACTCTAGATATTCATCTTTTGAAAAAAACTATATGAACGTTAAATATTTGTGGTTAAAAGTTTGGAACACCATTGTTTATTCAAAATCGAAAATGGCAAACCAAAAATGAGAGTTACGTTAGCAACTGTGCTGGCCGTTTCAACAAGAAACTTAACACTCTCTCCGACCTCTGTCCTTCTGACTTTAACCTTGTTCAAGGTTTTCGTGTCATCTGTCCCTCTCTGCCCTATTTCTATGGCCTTCCCAAAACTCACAAACCTGATATTCCTCTGCGTCCCATCAAATCTTCTAGAGGTTCTGTCTCTTATTCTCTTGCTTCTTGGCTAGCCAAAACCTCACTCCCTTTCTTGGTACTTTTTCTCCTGCCCACCTTCGTCACTCTCAAGACTTCATCGAACGGGTTCGCTCTCTCCCGACCTGTAAGATGCTTAGTCTTGATGTCGAGTCCCTCTTCACTAATGTCCCTCTGGATGATGTCCTTAATTTTCTCAGAGAGAAGGCCAATGAAGGGTTACTTCATCTCCCTATACCTACTGATGTCTTTCTTGATCTTATCCACCTTTGTGTGGACTCTAATTCCTTTTCTTTTCAAGGTAAATATTATTCTCAAACCTTTGGTGTCGCCATGGGCTCTCCTCTATCTCCTGTTCTTGCTAATCTTTACATGGAATACTTCGAGACTGTTCTTCCCACTATTGATGTACGTCCTTCACTCTGGCTCCGCTATGTAGATGACATCTTTGCTCTTTGGCCTCATGACAAGTCTCTTCCAACCATTTCTTGATGCTCTTAATAATCTTGCCCCTTCCATTAAGTTTAAAGCTGATTGGTAATCTAATTCTTTGCTTTCTTTCCTTGATGTTCATGTCCACCGCTCAGTTACAGGTTTTGCCTTTTCCGTGTACCGCAAGCCTATGCACAGTGGCATGTACATTCACTACTTTTCTTATCATGCTTCCTCTGTCAAGAAAAGTGTTCTTATCTCCCTCTTTCTCCGTGCTATCCGCATTTGTGATCCTCAGTTCCTTGAAGCAGAAATTTCCACTCTTCATAATTCATTTTCCCGTCTTGGCTACCCTTCCCATTTCATAGACTGCTTTCTCTCGTGCCAAACTGACTTTCTTCTCTCCTAAACCCTCTACTCCTGAGAACTCTCCTGTCCTCTGCCTTCCCTACATCTCTGGTCTCTCTAATCTCAACAACTCTGTCCGTTCCTTAGACATCAAACATACCTTTCGCCAGACTAACACTCTTCGCACTAATCTAGTTCATACCTCCCCTCCCTCTATAAATTCTCCTGGTGTCTACTCTTTCTTGCTCCTCCTGTCCTCTTCAGTACTTTGGAGAAACTGGCCGATCTCTTTCTGACAGACTCAGGGAGCACAAAAATAGTGTTAGGCTTGCCGACACTAATAACGTTCTTTTCTGTCATGTCAGAGATCACAGTCATCCTATTGATTGGTCTTCTGCTAAAACTGTCTACCCTACGTCCAACTTTCACAGTCGCCGTCTGGTTGAATTCTCCCTTATACACAACTTTCCCTGTATGAATCTTAGCCCTGGCTTTGTCTCTGTAGATGCTTTCCTCTCCCATTACATTGTTAAATGCTCCAAACTTCCCCCTTCTCCTCTTTCTCCTCTGGGTTTTCTTTCTTTTCTTTTGCCTTGTATTTGTCCTTCTTTATTTTCATTCCCCCTGTGTTCTTGTCCTTACCCTATGCGGGCCGTCAGCTTCATTGCAGTGCTCCTTTCCTAGAATATGACTGACTCCACTACCTCCATTATTACCCCTCCATTATTACCCCTCCACCACTTTCTTGTGCCCTCCCCTGTCTGCCTGCCTATAAATACCCCTTCTACCTGTCCTTTGTGTTAGTGTGACTTTGTAAATGGTCCAAGTCGGACCGAAACGTCGTCGTAAGCTCCTCTCTTTTTTATATGTGCTGGTTGTGTGTGTATTGTTCCAGTCACGGTATTGTGCCTTTATATATATATACACTGGCCGCTTTCATTTAACGTAACCGTGTGCCCTCAGTCATGCTACCGTGCATGGGCGCTCACGGAGTGCTTGCCATGATCGCCGCCTAAGATTCATCAAGGCCTTCAAGAAAAGTGCACTGATACTGAAGTGTTCTTGATGGCAAGAGCTGTAGTTATCTCTCCCTTCCTCCAATCACATCTCATTGTCTCCATTACTCAGGCACATCTCAAAAAAATCAACAGATCTTAGTTTTGCTTGAAGAGTCTGCATGTTGTATATTTGAGAGCTACGTAATAACGTGCATCAAAGCTAGTTAGTGCAGCCCAGGTACTGAGTTAATGGTAGTGTCACAACACTTTTCTAAGTGAATGTATTTTTATGTCCAGTCTACGGTTTTACACTTAAAAGTAGAGATATGCCAAAGAATCGGCATCGACGGTTATCGACTACTTTTACGGTATCGATACTTTTAAAAATACCTCAAGATTGTGAGAGTACTTATACACTCACACTATAGACAAGTGCCCTTGACAATTAGTAACTAACACAACAGGCCAAGTAATGACATTGCCATCCCTAATAAATTAAGTAATTTAATATTTAACCTTCTTGTGTTATTTAATATCCATTGCGCAATGAATTTTCCTTATATATTGAACACAGTCATTTTAATTTTAAAAATAATAAATATAAGTATTGCTAACGGCAAAATTTTATCGTCACATCCTTACTTAAAATAGGTAAATGAGCTGCTAGCATCATGCCAGCACACATTCATCTCGTTGAATAATGACACCGTTACACTGTGATCTTGTCTTGAACTCTTAACGCTTGTATTCTGACGTTAGTGAAATGATATCACAGGTACGCGTGTGTGGGGGAGGGTGCGGATGGGTGTTTGTGGGGGGAGAGGGGGGCTGCTGTGGGTTAGTATGGGGGGTGCGTGCGCTTACTGGTTTGCATCCCTCCTTACACTTTGATGTTAATAATAGTATCATAATAACTATATGTAAGTATTATCGTGCCTACTCATGCGTATGCAGCTCTTAGGGAACTAACATAGTGATTTGTAATGACTACTAGTATAATAAGCTACCACCATGTAGCACACAGGTAAGCACTCTTTACTGGACAACGTTTAGCCTATATACTGGTTTATCATATTCACATTCCTGGTAAAGGCCTTTTATATGGCGAAACGTCATCTAATAATGGTTTCTATTGCACTGGTTTTCCATTTCCAATATCATACAATGTCCCCGTGTGGTGGTAAACTGGGTGGAGTGTACGCAGACAAACCTAGGCAAGCCTAGTTGGTCTCTTCTGGCACAGCTAGGAGACTTGACCGTGGCTTTGGTAAGGGAACATGACGACCTTCTACAACACGTCTAACAGGTTCAATACTCTTACTTCCCCTTGACCCTGTGTGCCCAACGTGATTTAATCAAGGCATTTTACTGATTAAAAACATGTATACCGATACAGCCTAGTTCCATATTAAGCAGTTTTAAATCCAAATGGAGTATTGCCGGAAATGAAAAAAAACAAGTCTTTATTGACACAGTTTCCTCCCCCTTTGTGTACAGCTGTAGCAGTAGTGATATACTCAGTGTTCGTACCGATAAACAATTATAAACCCCCCCACACACACACACGAGCTGAGACTCCTGCAACCACAATTAGGTAAGTAGTCACAAAATTAGTGAATAATAAAATATATGAACATGAGTAAAACTAGACACTAAAAAAAAAGCCATCGCCATTAATTATAAACTCCATTAAAATATTAATGTCAAAAGACCTCACTAAATCTACGAGGCTTCTGCACCGTGTCTTTCCTACAGTGCAATTTTGTGAAGAACAAGGGCCAGATCTTTTGACCTGGTCAACCTGCTGAAGAACGGTAGTTAAGACAATACATGTACTTTGTAATCAACATTTTTCTACCAATGATATCATACCCAAGATCTTGTGTGATGATCACACAGGATATCCTCACTGCCATAGATAAGCCCCAGCAACATGTAGAAGCTGTCTCACAGGACATCACATCCTTTATACTTAGAAACAAGCTTTTGTGACCTTAGCTTGCCTTTAAACCCTTAACAATCTAAGGTAAATATAGTATTTCCCTCATACTTATGCCTTATGTTATTTGTTAAGTGGTTCTGGGTTTTATCTTCCATAAGGCCCGGTCTCAGACCAGGCCTCTTAAACTGAAAAAGAAACAGTACAGGATCAAGAACTATTAAAAAGTGCATAGGAAAGGTATGTGCATACTGAATGTAAATAGAAGTTTGTAAGATCTACCTGTCATCTTACGTATTCATGAGAATGAAAGTATCAGCAATAATGAGTGCAACAAAAATTACCAGGCCTATTTCACACTCGACTGACGGAACGGTAGTATCTCCCTGGATAACTGTCTTTTAGCCTATTAGTATAACCAAAACTTCACAACGATGTTTTTTTATTTTTCTACAGTAAAACAGCAAAATATTCGTAATGTTCTGCTTTCCACACATGGCGACTGTCCAATATCTTTTAGTCAATAAAAATAAAGCTTAAAGAGAAGTGTAAAACAATACACCAGTTAATCGAGGAGCAGAGGTAATGCCCAAAAGCTAGAGTTCAACACCTGGCAAATAACAGCCCCGAAGAATACATGGAATGCAACAAGTCTTTATTGTGACTAGGAATAATTCAAGAGAGTTTTATCCTGGCCTGATTAAGATCTACTTGGTGAAAATGTTACACTATAGTCATCTTGTACTATACGTGTCTATGTCTTCGTATCTATCGGCAGAACGTCTCTCAACCAACAACCAGAGAAGTACACAAACCATAAACAACGAACGTCACAACCAGGGAACTCTGATATAACCAGAAGAACCTGCATGCTAATGTATCACGTTTGAGAAATATGTGGGCCGAGAGAACAAGGGTAACAGCCTCAGGTGAACACGCCTCCACACGAACACTATTGCATTTACAAGTGAAAAACATTCAGAGCAACATTATGCAAGCCCACCTTGATCTTAGCGAGGGCAGGGAAGGTGGTGCCTGGGAGATGAGGTCAACGTGGGAAAAGTGAAAGGTACAAGGGGCGGGTGAAAGGGGGAGAAGGGAAGGATAAGTCTGGAAAAGACATGGAGGGAGAGGAAAGGTAGGTAGGAAGGGAGGGATATTTAAACTGAGCGATAAGTGAAGGGAAGAAACAAAGGGCCGGGATAGGAGCACCTTGATCGACCGAGATTCGCCTCAAACAGAAGACTGTTGTTGAAGGAGGACTAAAAAAAATCACGTACTAGTTTTATACTATTCAATAGTAAGCTAGGGTTTACTTTACTTAAAAATTATGTCGATAAAATGTGGAAGATATTATGAATAAAGGACAATAAACAAATAGATAAAGGTCATGTTCAAACCAAGTAAGTGATAAATGGTTTGAAAAGCGACAAGTTGAGTCCATCATTCTTGCAAGAATGATGGACTCAACACATCGATTCCAGGCTGAGGGACTGATTACCTCAAACTCATCCTCTCCTTACTCCTCTCTGGTTTGTATTGGACTGATGAAGCCACTGTGTGGCGAAACGTTTCCTTAACAAACATTCCCATATGTTGCAAAGTGTCTCAATCTTCAAAGCAACTAAGCTTCTGGTTGCTCGGAAAGTTGCACCTCGCTCCTTCAAATTGCTCATGCAAATGAACTTTTTTTTTGACTTGGTAATTCACGTTTGACTAACTACAGCCAAATGGAGAATTTGTTTTTGTGCACTTCTGAATAAATACATTTTCTTATTACCAGTATACTTTGCTTCGACAAATTTAAAATGAAATGTGAATCTACCATTTTTTGGATTTTAATTCAATCCTTTTTTTTTATCAAAAATTTTGAGATGGGGGTACGTGGGTTGGGATAAATTTGATTTGAAACGCACACGCTAATAAATGTTAGACACCACTGGACCATGAGATGCGGAATTTCCCAGGGACATATGAAGTCATTAAGGCTGTTACAGAAGTCTCCTCGGCATCCGTTTTTTTTTTTTTCATTTCTCCAGAGCCAAGGGAGTCCGATGACCTAAAGTCGGTGCCGCATCAGCCGGGCTGTGGTTCCTACGTTGAACTACGTGCGGCCAGCGGTAGCAGCCTAGTTGATCAGGCCTTGATCCACCGGGAGACCTGGTCATAGACTGAGCAGCGGGGGTGTTGATCCCCGGAATACCCTCCTGGTAGACTCCAGGCAGCTCGAGTATAGAACAAAATGTAAATGGCGGGTTTTGGGCTTTGAAGAGCACGGGAAGCAAGAGTTTGTCCCAACACATTCTCGCACCACGAGGTGCTGTTCATGCAAAAATCGAATATTTCCTGGTTACAATCAGCCAAATCACTGTCAGTTCCATCGCAGCCATTTTGTAGGCCCTTATTCGTAGTTAAAGGTATGTTGTATAAGTATAGAAACAACTTAAAATACGGAATATAGTATTTGGAATTTTGGAGAAAGTGTTAAGATACGTTGATTGCTTAGCACTCAAGCAACCAGCTTTTATAATGCATCGCTTGTGTTCTAACTCCTATCAGATTATTTGTCAACTCTACACACACACTTTCATCAGAATCAAGGGAAAACAGGTGAAGACAGAAATGTGAAGAAGTATTTCTTTAGTCTGTGGTTGAACAGTGGAATGACTTAGATGAGGCAGTGGCGGTTGCAAACAATAGAGTTTCTGGCCCAAGAGGCCAGAAATCAGTATTGCCGATCAAAGCAGTCTAGGAGGCGGGTCCAAGAGTTGAATCTCGACCCCCCCCACACACACACACACACGCATGCACGCTACCCCACAAAAGTTATAATGTACAGTTTAAAAACAATCCACCGAGAAACTTTAAAACGGTAAATACACAAGTGTGTAAGAGGTAAACAAATTCGTATGCATTAAGAACCAAGCGAACAACTGACGAGCGAACGCCAGGGGAGGGGAAAGAGGGAGAAACAGGAGGAGGGAGAGGGAAGGAAGAAGGGAGAGGGAAGGATGAAGGGAGAGGGAAGGATGAAGGGAGAGATAAGGGGGAAGGAGGAAGACTAGTGTGTGAAGGAGAGGATCACCAGAGAGAAGAGGAGATGGGATAAGAGGGGAGTCAGGAGGGAGAGAGGGAAGGGAATGAACAGAGAGAGTTAGGTGACAAGGAAGGAGGTGATAAAGGGGAGCGAGGGTAGGAACAGGAGTGAGGTGAGAGAGTGTAGTGACACAATTAAGGCAAGCTTGGTGTACCCAGAGGGTGAAAACATGACAACAATGAAGTGTTCCTAGTATAAACCATGAAAGAACCACCATAAAGATGGCGTTTGGCGTTCTGATGAAACATATTCTCATTTTAAAACATCGGTAGCTGAAGTGTTTCTTAAGTCAACCACTCCACGTTTCCTATCTCCTCCAAACGGCATTGTCTATTTACGTATATATAACCCCAACTAATAAAGTTATAAACGTATATGTAACCGCAACTAATAAAGCTATAAACGTATAACCACAACTAATAAAGCTATAAACGTATAACCACAACTAATAAAGCTATAAACGTGTATGTAACCACAACTAATAAAGCTATAAACCCACGCCATAATACGTCTGGTAGCAAGGTGGCCAATGAAAAATAGGAAATGTAGAGGTTTATCACACTTGGTGCGAGAATGGACTGTCTGATGGATTGCCAGCAACAGATTCTGAACAATGTGTCTTGCTCAAGCATTTCTAAGAGCATATGGTACACATGCCAGGAGAAGGCCAGACTGCCTTGCTCACTACCTGGGTTAATCAGACTCTGGAAGCCCGGGGGCCTACGTAACCATCAGTGTTAAGAAATTATTAGGTTCCATAAAGAGACATATTTGGAAACAGTTTAGTAGAAGGTTTTGTTAAATCTAACCTTCAAAAAAAAAGTGTACAAAATGGTATCTAAGAGAGAGAGAGAGATACAATAATAAGCTGTTTGCATCTGCATCACCTTCAGTAAGGTGAACAAAACAATGTACTGTCCTTGATGTTTGTTTGCTCTGACACACACACACACACACACACACACACACACACACACAGCTTAGCAAACCCTCACAACAGCATTCAGGAACTTCAACAAAGAATCCTTCAGAACTTTATGGATCCCAGCATAGAACTCACGTTTACTCAAGAACATGCCAAAGCTCGAAAAAGTTCAAAGGTTTGAAACCAAGTTAGTATCAGAACTGAGGAAAATGCACTATGGGGAGAGGTTGAAGGAGCTGAACCTTACAACTTTGGCGGAGAGAAAGCCAGAGAAAACATGTTTACGACTTACAAAATCCTGAAGGGGTAAAGTAGATAGACTGTCTGAATTAAGAGAACCAGGATCAAGGAGATACAGGTGGAAGCTGAAAACACATAAGAGTCATAAGGCTGTAAGAAAATATTTATTTAGCCTTAGGGTGGTTGAAAAAATGGACTGGCCGGGATGGGGCAGTAATGGAGGCAGACTCAATACACAGCTTTAAGCGTAAATATGATAAGGCCCAAGAGGCCAGAAATCAGTGACGTCGATCAAGGTAGTCTAGGAAGAGAGGCTAGAAGCAGTCTCGGCTCCAGAAAACACAACTGTGTGAACACACACACGCACGCAAACATTGACTGACAAGAAGGCGCACACACACAACGCAACTCCTCGCACGAGGCGCACTCACACTTCCTCCAAGTGTACTTCACACCCACAATGCTCCTCTGTCAATGAACTATACAGCTCACTCAAGATCGTGTACAAACATTCTAGAAACTCAAGCTGCATTAATGTAGTATTTTGCTCCTGGTTTATCAAATATCCCAAACTTTTATTTTAATAACTAGTGGTATTAGTATCCTCTCACCACACCACGCACGCGCGCAGGCACACTGATTCGTTTATTAGGTTTAAAGCCTATCGATTACGCGAGGGTTCCTAAGGTTGTGTATTATCTTTATATATATCACCAGTAGAGATACAGATACACTTGTCTGTATATTTAATATTCTATACACAGGGATATACACCTCTCAGTGTATATACCTTTATGTGATAAGCGAGTGCAGCGGTGTCTGACAAAACTAGCAACAATAGTCAGATACAACACACAACCTGTAGTTCAAGACGCGTCAGCGAGCACTTGGGACATTTTTATTATAGATATGTTTTGGTTCTGGGACTTTGTTCACTATAAATATATTTGGAATGAACAAGGTCAGAGGACCAAAACAGCCACAATAAATGTGCTAAGAATTTGCTCACGTGTCTTTAAGCACAGCTATTTTGTATCATACACACGGTTAACACTATATGACACAGGCACAAGTTTTGACTACTGTCATTTGTAGTGGCGGCGTTGCCAAGCCAAGTTGCTGGAAAGGACAAACAAGAGGCGACCCAACACAACACCTGCCTGTGAATACTTACTACCCACGCAAACCTCCTCGGGCCAATTATTGTCTCCGTGTTAAAGCGTCAGTCTCTCCAAGTCAAACGAAAATAAACGAAAACAAGAATGAAAATGCAAGAGGAGGAGAGATTAAGATGAGGAGGGATGATCAGATAAGAGGGTAGAGTAGGGTGGTAACAGGAGGGTAGGGTAGTAAGAGAAGGGTCTAGTAGAAAAAGGAGGGTGGAGGAGAGAGAGGGTAGATACGATATTAAGAGGGAATGGGGGCGAGTAAGAGGGAGGAATGAATCACAAAGGAAAAAGTAAGCGAGGCAGTGTGTTTAAGAGCATTAGTTACACTTCACTCGTGTGTAATGACAACACACTTCCTTAGGAAAACATATGTCAACACTTGAAGCGCCGTTGGAATGTTGCAATTTGGTTACTCCTCCTTTTGGCTGTACGTGCACTTTACTAAAGCTGTCTGTTCCCATGACTGAGTTGTAGTGTGACGTGGCGAGGCAGCGTCACACACTTGTGTTCCTTAATTTGCTTATTCATTGTCTTCAGTTGATATGCTATAAGCATGGGGGGGGGAACTTGGCTGCGAGAGTAGCATTTAAAGACAGATGACCAACAGAGATGTAAGAAAATATTTCTTTAGTCTCAGGGTGAGTGAAAAGTGGAACCATTTGAACGAGGCAGTGGTGGACTAAAACCTCAATACAGTAGATACAAGGCCCAAGAGGACAAAAATGAGCGATGCCGATCAAAGCAGTTTAGAAGGGCCGGGGGCGAAGTCCACATTCCCACAAACACAACTAGGCGAGTACGTACGTGTACACTAATATAACCGCCTAACAACATAGCTCATAACACCTGCTCAACGAAGCAAGAGAAACCTGTCATGCAAAACAAGACTATGAACACCCCCACCCAACCAATCTCAACCTTTCACTTTCAGAGATTAATGCCAGTTACAACAGAATGAAGGAGTCTTTATAACACCCTCAAGAGAGAGGACTCTCTCTTAAATGTACTTATGGAAGCTCTAACTTTCAGTTGATTTAATGATCAGCCCGTGCCTTATGGTTCATTAAATACACTTTAAAAGCTTCGCGGTGGCTCGGGTAATTTTCATGAATTGCAGATACTTGGCGCGTAGTCAATATTCTGGTATATGTATTTTAGAAGAGTTATCTGAACTGCGTTGCAAGAGTATATAAACAAGATCACGTGTTTTACGAGAAACATCACTGGTGTGGCAACTCATGTTTTCAAGGTTCTTTATAATGCTCTGCTTCAGGTTATTTTTTGTGTTCACACATTACGTCGTCACACAGTATTACTCTAATATCTGTCTTGTATCTTCAGTCATATTAAAAAACTTGACAGCATTTTCTAACTTACGAGGTTATGACTTCTTGGGGTTTATTTTCTTATCGACAGTTTTGTAATTTGGGAGTTATAATGCTATCATGCTGATTATAATACCGTCCAAAAATATTAACAAATACATAGTTTCTGGTTGTGTCATACTTGAGACCGATTTAAGTGTTTTTCTAGTCTTGCCACCAAGCCAGATGACGGGTTTCTCTAAACTACTTGATTACCTATGCTACTGCTGCTTGCAGGCCAATAGTAAACAACTTGGTTGATCAAGTACCTCCTGCAGGAGTTTTGTTAAAATGCCCTCTTTTAAACTAGTGCTTTTGTTCCAGTGTTACTTTTTATGTCTACAGTTAAAAGATAGAAGAGTCGTAGATCTCAAATATTGGTGTTCTTTAAGGTAGGCATGACACCCCTGATTTTAATTACCTTTACTCTGTACTCTGTTCTACACGTCTGGCAGCGTGGTGGCTGAGAAGCACAGAACTGAACTGAACTAATACTCTCAGGTAAGACCCGTGAAGGGTGAAAAAGGAGATTTTGATAGACGAAGAATAGTAGGTGAGAGGAGTTTGTGATTAGGTGAAGGGAAAGAGCCAGGGCTAAACCCAGCTGCATAGCGTTGGTTGGTATGATAGATGAGGTAGTTCTTGGAGTGGTGGTGATCTGCATGTTGAAGTTGCTCAATGGGTGTACTGGACTTAGTTCGGGAGGCACGGACATTTTTGTGGGCGGCAGCCATAACGTCATGGCTGGTTTGCTATTTGTACTGCTTCTCATAATGCAACGATTGAGGGGGATGCGTGGAATGTTGCTGGGTAAAAAAGGACGTCTTATAAGGTTCACCCCTGCAGAGGGCAGGGTTTCTACCCTGCCTGTAGAGATGAGGAGCAGGATTATTGATCGATTGAAAAAGGTTTAGATTATTGTCTGGCTGTCTGATGACATCGTCTAGAAAGGTTGTCCAAGTGCCTTGGTAGGTTTCAAGTCGGTATATTTGTCTGTCACTGAGCTCTTTCCAGAACACGTTCAAAGCCGTGGTGCCGGTCCTGTTGTGGAGGGACTCGCTGGTGGCGTAGTCATCCCACTTCGTTCCCAGCACCCATCGCAATGCACGGTGGTTCTGTATTCGTTGCAGTTTCAAGATGTTTGTTTTGGCAGCAAGAGAGAGGGCAAGAGGTGTGTATGTGATGAGTGGTCTTATGAGAGCTTTGTATAGGTGAAGTTTGGTGTTAGGGTGCGAGTCTCTGAGCTTGAACATTCTACCAAGGGCAGTACTGGCCATAACTCTTTTAGTGTTTATGTGGGTGTGTATTCTCAGTCTGGAGTCCAAAGTAACTCCAAGGATTGTAGTGTTGCGTGTACGTGGAATGGGTGTTTCGTGTAGTGGTAGTTCTGAGGTAGACAGGCATTGGTTGGCGATTTCCTCTTTTAAAGAAATATCTAATCTTAGATTTGTTGGCATTAGTTTTAATGCGCCAGAGGATCTCCCATGCACTAATCCTGTCTACCTCTCGTTGTGTTCTGAGTGATAGATATCTACATTGTTCATGTGCTACGAGTTGTGTAATGTCGTCTGCATATGCCAGTGTGAGTGTGGTGCAGTGTGCTGGGTCAGGAATGTCGTTAGTGTAAAGGATGTACAAGGTAGGAGAGAGCACTGAGCCCTGGGGGACTCCAGCATGAAGGGTATAAGAATCAGAGAGACAGTTTTTGAACTTAATTCGCATTGTACGGCCATCAAGGAAGTTGCATAGTAATTTTTTGACATTCTGGGGAAGGTCAAAAAGGTTACATAGCTTGTACTTGAGCCCTGAGTGCCAGTGTCAAAAGCTTTTTCCACGTGTTTAGCAACCAGGGCTGTTGTACGTCCTTGGGCCTTATTAATTTGAATATAGTTTAAAATGATATTATGAGCTGCTTGTGTAGATCGGTGTTGGCGGAAGCCGAATTGGCGGTCTGTCAGGTGGTGGTTTGTCTCTAGGTGAGTCCTTAGTCTTTTATTAATGAGTCTTTCAAACGTCTTACCTAGGGTTTCAAGAAGGCTAATCGGTCTGTAGTTCTTAGGGTCAGTTGAGTCCTTGTTCGGTTTGGGAATGAGAGTGGCAATAGCAGATTTGAAAAGGAGAGGAAAATAGCCAGATGCAAGGCATGCATTGTAGAGGTTAGTAAGAGCAGAGATAACAGAGTCGGGGAGGTGACGGAGAATGTGATGAGAGAGACCAGAGGCTCCTGGTGCTTTGGGAGGAAGCTTCAGGATTAGCGATTTGACATTTGGTTGGGAGAAAGGAGTGTTTAGACTATGGGTGGAGGTGAGAGGAGAGCTGAATGATAGGGTCATTGCTGGTGATGTGTGACGTGTGGAGACCCAGTGTTCTATGGCTTGTGAATGTTGTATTGCGGCTGGGTCAGGAAGGTGGGGGTGAAAAATGTCTTCCCATATGTGTTTGAAGGCATGTGCTGCTTGAGTGGGGTCCGTAATGTTTATGTTGTTGTGTGTTATGTGTTGGAAGTGTGCTGTTTTTGGGACTCTAGTAACCTTCCGGATGAAAGTCCAGAATTTCTTTGGGTCCCGAATGCGGTGTGTTTCAGCAGCCTGGATGAGGGATTGCCAGTGTTTGGCATGGTCATCTTCCAAGCTGCGGATAATGTTGTTTCTTAGGAAGGTGAGGTCTCTGCTGACCTGTGGATATCTGTGGTGGTTGGTGGCAAAGCGGTGTCGGTAGTATAGGAGGAGGCGTTTTGTCCTTGTAGAAGGACGAAAGGAGTATCAGAGAAGCCTTCAAATCTGTACAGATATCGCACCACAAGTGCGTACAGATTTGAACATTGACTTGTTTCTGAGCTACAACGTTGCCAGACGTGTAAAAAAAAGTACAGAATGAAGATAATTAAAACCAGGGGTGTCATACCTACCTTAGAGAACACCGTCAATATTTACGGTAGACGACTCTTCAATTTTCTAACAGTTGATATAAGAAGTATTACTGGAACAAAGGCAAGAGGAAGTCCTGATCAAAGAGGAAGTAGAGAGGTACTCCAAGACAACTTAAAGAGTTTCACCCCGTTTAAGAAGTAGAATTAAAAGTATACACCAACGCCTAGGATAAAACTCTGGTTAACAGAAATAAAGAATCAAATCCCTGAACGATCTCTCAGTAGTGCGTAAATGAACAAAAAATACAAATTAGCCACCGCGCTCAAGGTTAGATTGTATAATCTTATCACTAACAAATGACATTTACATCGGCTAATACTTCAGTGACATCCATGTTAACCCAAACATAGCTTCTTCACATAGAAAGTATCCAAGAGTGTGATGTAATAATTATACCTACTGAACCAGAAGTTAAAGGATGTATAGTGATTAAATATCTTGACAAGTCAATAACAAAAAATAATACACGTATAATGCATATATGTTAATACACACACAACTATATACGTACTGTTTTTGTTAATGAGTTGCCAAGATATTTAATCACCATACATCTAACTCGCAATATTAAAAACAAATTACCATCAATGCTGACGTAATTTGAAGATAGGCATCTTGTTCTTCAACATATATCCAACTTATGAAGAAGTTTACACATAACATGGTGTCAAACGTGTAAAATATATGACCACCAGAAACCCTGCTCCAGGAACGGGCAGCGAGGGCATGGTAACCCCGGAATCAACAACAACTTGGTAGACTAAGCAATCCATTGCTCCAATCAATGCAAGAATGTCCAGAAACGTGTCCGGGAAGGCCATACTCCTTTAAAAACTATAATCAAACAAACGTCCACCTATCTCAATAGCTAGAGGATCTATCGTACATTGGAAAAATGCCCGATATGACAAAGTAAAAATATCTGAGACCTGACGTTTTCTTGCAACTCCCTAGTTGCAAGAAAACGTCCAACTGCTACACATGGTTGGTAATAAATCTTTCAACATATCGACTATTCTGATACACGTGCATCTATATAACATAGCAACACCAGAATTATCTAGGGATATTTAAATCGTCTCTCAGAAATGGTGTTCACAGGTCAGGCTAAATCATCACAAATTATTACAATCAACACTCATTCTCAGTAACAGATCTTTACGCCGAAAAATAAAATCAAAGACCGACTCAAAAGTAAGAAACAATGCCACAAGATACTCTAAAACTAATATTGTAACAAACATAAGGCTTAGCAACCAATAAGATCCCAGAAAAAATCTCCACACCAAGTGCTATGAATCTTAACGCTCAAGTTTATAAAGATTTTGCCTCAAAAACAAATGAACTTGAGGGGCCATACAGGAAACAATTTCTTTTCATCAAGGTATCCAGCAGACAGGCGCCTGTTTTTACAAGCATCTACAACAGCATTTGACAATGACGAATAGACAAAAGCAGCTAAAGAACTTCAACAGAAGGCGGCAAGAGTTCAGATTTAAAAAAAATATATATATATACAATGGTTTAAAGTCAAAATAAACATGAAAGCTAACACAGTATTACCATTAATAACAAAAATTCCAAATATATCCTATACGAAGAAACTAATAATACGAAGCTCCAAAACTTTTAGAGGCCTTCCAATAGACACCAGCCTACCATATACAAAAAATTAACAATACAAATACACTCTCTCATGCATTCGAATACAACCACAATTTTGGTGAAGTAGCAACAACTTAATCCATCACAGTCTGGTTGATCTGGCACTTGTATTAAATATCTCTCACCAGTATCAAGCACCTTTCCCTTATAGGGAGTAAGAACTAAAATTATACAAATGACAAAAACAATTAAAATACCGACAAGTTATCAGGTATACTGTATATACACAAACGTCTGTACTTGACAATTTCAAAACGTTACACACTTTTTCTCTTAATTCTTCCTTTTAATTTCCTCTCCCCTCCCCTCTCCTACCTTTTACGTTCTACGGCGTGTCTTGACTATTTATATTATCTTCCAATTCTGATTTTTCTGTTGTTGTTTTTTCACAGAAAATGGATGGAAAAATTTTAATGGACGAGTCGTTTGGTTTTCCGTGGAAGTTGGAAATGTCGTCGACAACGCTGCCTTCATATAGTCTAGTGTCGTCGACAACGCTGCCTTCATATAGTCTAGTGTCGTCGACAACGCTGCCTTCATATAGTCTAGTGTCGTCGACAACGCTGCCTTCATATAGTCTAGTGTCGTCGACAACGCTGCCTTCATATAGTCTAGTGTCGTCGACAACGCTGCTTCATATAGTCTAGTGTCGTCGACAACGCTGCCTTCATATAGTCTAGTGTCGTCGACAACGCTGCCTTCATATAGTCTAGTGTCGTCGACAACGCTGCCTTCATATAGTCTAGTGTCGTCGACAACGCTGCCTTCATATAGTCTAGTGTCGTCGACAACGCTCCTTCATATAGTCTAGTGTCGTCGACAACGCTGCCTTCATATAGTCAGTGTCGTCGACACGCTGCTTCATATAGTCTAGTGTCGTCGACAACGCTGCCTTCATATAGTCTAGTGTCGTCGACAACGCTGCCTTCATATAGTCTAGTGTCGTCGACAACGCTGCCTTCATATAGTCTAGTGTCGTCGACAACGCTGCCTTCATATAGTCTAGTGTCGTCGACAACGCTGCCTTCATATAGTCTAGTGTCGTCGACAACGCTGCCTTCATATAGTCTAGTGTCGTCGACAACGCTGCCTTCATATAGTCTAGTGTCGTCGACAACGCTGCCTTCATATAGTCTAGTGTCGTCGACAACGCTGCCTTCATATAGTCTAGTGTCGTCGACAACGCTGCCTTCATATAGTCTAGTGTCGTCGACAACGCTGCCTTCATATAGTCTAGTGTCGTCGACAACGCTGCCTTCATATAGTCTAGTGTCGTCGACAACGCTGCCTTCATATAGTCTAGTGTCGTCGACAACGCTGCCTTCATATAGTCTAGTGTCGTCGACAACGCTGCCTTCATATATTCTAGTGTCGTCGACAACGCTGCCTTCATATAGTCTAGTGTCGTCGACAACGCTGCCTTCATATAGTCTAGTGTCGTCGACAAAGGATGCTGCACCACTATGTCTACAACAGTCATGAGACAATTTACATCTTTACTCTACTTTTCTGTGTTAGCTACAGAGCTTAACTAATTTATATTCTCTAGGCTCGATGTTTTCTTTTAAAGTTTGGAGATCAATGTGCCTAACTCTTCTAGTTATTCACTTTTAATACATTTTGTATGAAAAGACACCTTGGTTACATTTCAGTTTATATATTTTTTTTGGTGACAGAACGCCTGACATTTCAATGGCCATAAGACTGCTCAACAATGAGCCATCACAATCAGATGATCAGTTGGCGTCATCACTATCAGCTAATCAGATGACGCCAACAATATCAGCTGGTCAGTTGACGCCATCTGTATCAGCTGATCAACTGATATACCACCTTCTCAAGCTGTCACGAGTCGACACCTAGTTACCGTGTCGTTATAACAAAAGTTATATTCATATGCCAGGGAAGTACATTATTTAATCTATATTTTTTCAACTATTATAGTCCTGAGGTAGCGCTAAACCCTGTAGACGTCATGCAGTGCCCGCGAATGGGCGGTAATCAACTTAGATCCGAGGGGTAGGGTTAACAAATTCCTTTGATCAAGAACTCTTCAAAACTTCTCTTTGTTAACAATGTAATACTTGTGTTGTATTACACAAGTGACAGTATCAATTATAGTCATGGTCCCTTGCTATGACGTCACGGCTCGCTGGCTAGCCCAGGGAGCCCGTGACGTATGGGATTTGTCATACTAGGGAAGGGGAAAAAGAGAGAAAGTTTTCCTCTTTACCTGCCAACAGAGCACTTTACACCACTCCACCTAGTCAGCACTTATTAAGGAAATCAAATACTGGGAACAATGATATACAAATAAAAGAGGGAAGAGCGAGTCTCCTGTGCCTTGGGCCAAGACTTGACTGACTCACTTGACCTGGTCTGACCCTCCTGCTAATATTAAGGAAGATGAGACTCCTTCAAGAACAAAAAATCCACAATACCGTGACTGGAACAATACACAATTAACCCGCACATAGGAGAAACTTACGACGACGTTTCGGTCCGCCTTGGACCATTAAGTTAAGTGACTTTGTAAATAGTCCAAGCCGGATGGAAACGTCGTGGTAAAGCTCCTCTCTTCTATGTGCGGGTTGTGTGTGAGGGAGCCCTTGTATTAACCCTCTTACATTTCATCTCAACCTAATGGATAAGGTTGGAAAAAAGAAACAATAGATTTTTATGTCAAGTGCTAAACCCGTAGAGACAACAAAGCGCCTGGGGAATGGGAGGCAATTATGTGAGGAATACCTCTGTATATTATGTATATAATGCACTTAATATACAGTAGAGGTATTCCTCACAATCACGTGTAATCAATGAAAGTGGAGGATAGTGCTAATTCCCTGGATCAAGAGATCAGCCGGGCTGTGGTTCGTACGTTGGACTACGTGCGGCCAGCAGTAACAGCCTGGTTGATCAGGCCCTGATCCACCGGGAGACCTGGTCGTGGACCGGGCCGCGGGGGCACTGATCCCCGGAATGCCCTCCAGGTAGACAGCGTTAAAGCACCTCCCTCTAAGGATTCGTAGAAAGGGCACACTTGCCACCATACTGCAGGTATGGTAAGACACTTTATTATATGTATTTACCTTCCTCTCAATGCTTATATCACATGTAATATTTCTTAATGTATTGGTTTACCTTCTATCCTATGGTGCCACATCGTCAGTTTTCTTCTATCATATCTTCTGTTAACTAGTTGTCATGTCTGATGTTGCCATGCAATGTTTAATGTAATTGTTGCTTCTTGTGGTGACTTGTGATGAATACAGTACGCTGGCGGCTAATTACCAGTACATGACTACCCATCATATAATTATATAAACTTATAGTATTAGTATTATTATTGTATTTTGTCGTCAGTAGCATCATGCTACGTATTGAGCTCCACTCTTCATTTATCCAGGAAACGTCAATACAATTAAAAATATATCCAATATGGGTTCACATGCATCAAGTATGAGTGTGAATTATCTCAGTTTATGAGCGCCTGGATCTTGCCTTTGCACTCTTGAAACCAAGCTTCCTCAAGCGCACTTAAGCAGAAGCCACCCGGAATTGGGTGATGATGCTGCTGCTGCTGCTGCTGCTGCTGCCGCCGCCGCCGCCTTCAAGGTTAAAGAAGCGGGACTAAACTCAGTATTGCCATTTTGTGGGAGAAATGACCTCACAAGGGAACTTTTGTGGGAGGATATATATGGGGTTTTATGGGAATTTTATTTCGTGTGGTATTTTTTTGGGGGGAACATCCTCCCACACACACACACACTAGTCAATTTGTAGAAATATTCACACAGCGACACACATTATATCAAAAGGGAAGTTGATTTTGTACGATCCATGCTAGGTGTCTCCTCCCTGTCCAGTTCCTCACTTCTGGGAATATAATGCTTTAATTTCATACCCTATAAAGATATGCTAATAAATTTTGCTATTAAGGAAGTAGTCAGATTGAAGTTGAAAATACAGATAACCACGAAGTTTGTCACACTTGAGAATGAGAGAAGTTTATTCAGCCAGAATGTAAAGGTAGAAGAGATAACCTCTAGTGATTAACTTAACACTGAAGTTATTCCTCGTAACCTTATACCAGTCAAGTATCGTTGGTGCCACATCATGCAACCCTACCTTATATTCCCATGTTGCTTTACATTTAATGTCTTGTTTGAAAATATACATATTTGTATGTAAAACTGTTATTGTAGCATGTTGCAACTTACTATAATTTACTCATAGCATCTGGTAGTTTGAATTCCATGTCTTCACATAATTTACCTTTGCTTTATACGTTTTAGATAATTTTAAAATAAATACTGGAATCGCTGTCATGTGTTTTCAACATTTTTTGTTTGACAATTTGTGTCATTTTATATATTATTTGTAGGAAAAATCTCCCTCATGGGTGGCAAGTGAGCAGGATCGAGGCCGCAACACTGCACAATATATCTTCCTCCCCTCCCCTAAACACTTCCCTAAAATGGACTGAACAAAACCCCTTGTCTAATGTGTGATGTCACTGAGAACTACACAGGGAAAATCAAAGAATTTATAGTCAAGTGCCTCACACCTTGTTGCAGGATATCTATAATTACTTTCACGAAGGGTAATAACAACAAGAGTAACGTCACTTGCGCTTCTGAACGCTCTCCACCATATCTTGGCTGTCACGTGGGATCAGCAACAAGTGCTTTATGAAATACGACGCCTTTGCTGTAAGTGATCGCAGGTACATTAAAAGACAAATTTCAATAAAAGAATATTTTGTTATACGTTGAAATCTACCACGAGGAGAGGTTCCCCCAGGATGGGTAGATACGTAGTTTTGGGAGTGGAACAGTGTTTTGACCCCGAGTGTTCATTCAGCACTCTTGGCAATAAAAAATAACCAGAATACAAATTAAAGGTAAAAATTTGCTAACAATAAACGACCGTCGTGAAAACTATTACACCAAAGTAACTAGTATTAACTACAAATACCATTCAGATGTTATTTTCAATGCTCTTTAAAATTCCCCGAGAGCTCTAGAGGCACCCTGATAACTTTTGTTTGGCTCTGTTGGCAACACACTCGACTCTGATACTGAGTGTCTGTGGCTCGATCCCCGGCATGGGTGGAAACATTGGTCATAGTATTTACTTACACGTAATGTCCCTGTTCACCTAGCAGTAAGGTACCTGGGTGTTAGTAGACTGTTGTGGGTGGCATCCTGATTAGTGACAGTGTACCTTAGATAGGGCTGAGATTTAAAATGAGCTGAGGTAGGATAAGTTCTTGGCCAGTAAAATCTGTGTATAAAAAAAAGCTGCATGGATTAACAAGTGCTCCAATAGTACTGTTCTTAAAGAGCCTCAAATGCTGATAATGGATCAAACAAAACTACCAGTCAGGCACTAGTTACAACATCGGGCATGGCATCTCAGAACAAACTACCATACTGAGACCGCAACATTATAGTTACAAAACCCTACTAGAACAGCTTGTTTATTCAGGGCTTTAAACATACTTTATTTCTAATATTATTAAATTTACACTCATTACCGAACTTGCTATCTTTGATATAAACCTGAAGAGTTTCCAGAGTTTTCCTATTTATGGGAGGAAGTGTAAAATAAACCCAGTGAGGAGCAGGGGTGCGGTGGGGACAATAAGGGAACACTGTATCAACATCTTACCAGAAGATATCAGAAACACTGCTGGAACAAGTGTAGAAGCCTTCAAGAGGAAACTGGACAAGTATCTTCACTAGGTGCCAGATCAACCAGGCTTTGATGGATATGTGGGGCAGCAGACCTCCAGTAGCAACAGCCTGGTTGACCAGGCAAGCACCAGACGAGCCTGGCCCATGGCCGGACTCCGAGAGTAGTGAAACTCTCGAAACTCTTCAAAAGTATATCAAAGGTATATACCCACAGCCCGCCCTGGGTCAGGCTTGTCTGGTGCTTACCCAGTCAACCAGGCGGCTCGCTGGCACACATCACAACCTGATTCATCTGGCACTTGGCGGAGGTACATGCTATCGTAACCAATTCACTTTCATATTACATGTCATAAATGCAATGCAAGTAAAATTATTCAGTATTTTTTGTTTACATTCCACAATCCATACCCTATAATTAGTTCCGTTTCATCAGTCGTGTCAGCAAATTTAAACGAAAGAGGTGATATTCTCTTTATATATGAAGAGATGCTGGGCTCTTAGGCAAGCATCCTGTGAGGAGTGTGCAATCCCCCTCCTCCCAAAGAAGACCCCCCTACCCGTAGGCACAAACCACTTAAACCCCATCACCACCTTCAAGTAACCCAACGTCCGGGGAGGGAGGGGGATTCCTAGTGAAGGATGAAGAGAACAATTTGTCTGAGACCAACAGACTTTGGTTAGACAATGTAAGTTCGTACACTTCTTGATTAATAAGACATGTACAGCATTTTGGTATCTATTTCAGAAATATTCTGCCTACACAGTAGGCTTCTTCAACCGAATAGAGGTGACTAAAAGTGGAAACAACATAAGCAGGGGAGAGGCTGATGCTCAGTTTATATCTTACTTCTCCACGGCTTCTGCTGCCTCCAATTTTAATCACTTACCTATTCGGCTGAAGAAGACTACTGTGTTGGGGAAACGTTTCGGGAATAAAGATACTAAGGTGTTTGGTGTGTCTTATTCATTAACAACTTGTTGGTATTGCATGCCATTATTATTGTGATTCATGCACAACTGATGGAACACTAATGATACTTGGCAACCGTTCCAAATTCTAAGCCAGGGTGAAGACTGCAGATCCAGACTAAAAAAAAAAAACTTAATTGCATGATCCATCAAGATGCTGTGGCATCCAAGACACTCCAACCTGAGTTTAGTCCTTGACGATGTAAACATCGTGAATGTCATCAAGTTCAATGCAGATGACTATTTTTCCACTTGTAGCTGGAGTGATACATATGATGTTATATTTACAGGAGAACGCTAAATCCATATGGATCATGCAGGGTCTAAGAAACGGGAGGTAATTAAGTTTTATCAAAGAGGGTAGCACCGATTCACCGGATAAAGAGCCCTTCACCAGCATCTTGAAGAATGAAGAGGAGAGGCTCCTGCACGTCCAAGTGCTTTGAAATTCATGAAGAAAGTCTGAAAAACTGAGCCTTGTTTGTCTCAACTCACTCAGCATATTTCGTTGAACACCTCTCTGATATACCTTCTCTGATATACCTTCGATGAGTTTCGAGAGTCTTACTACTCTCGGAGCCCGACCATGGGCCAGGCTAGTCTGGTGCTGGCCGGGTCAACCAGGCTCTTGCTGCTGGTGATTGATTTCGTGAACAAGGAGTATTCATCGTAAAGTTAGAACTGTGCGAAGCTAAGGTCGGGGTCACACAACTGGGTATATTCAAACATAATAGTGAAACAATGAAAATGAAACCCGGAAACAACACATTACTCAAGTAATGCTTGCACAAATCTTAATTATCCGTGCAAATAAAACTGAAGCCTCCAATTCTCATATTTGAACGAGGCGGATTAAAAATTGATTAGAAACCTTGAAGTTGGTAAACAACGTTTTCTTGCCATGATACAATAATGTGGAGGACACCTTCAAGGCAGCATCTCCAAACTGCGCCTACAATTGAAAAAGTGATTTAATAACACGAACATCCCTTACCTTGAGTCCAGCTTCTTCACGATCCTACTTCAAATAACCAAGTACAGTTATTTACCTTTTAATAGCCTATAACTGAAAAAAGAAATATGATAAGTTGTCTACATTTAACTTCAATTTTATTTATATGATGATCTGATATATATATATATATATATATATATATATATATATATATATATAAATAAGGCCAAAACTGTCCTGAAATGTCTAAAGCCGCCACTAATCCCCTATCCAGTTTACTCCACTTTCCTACTAAAAAAGTATTTCCTAACATCCTTGTGACTCCTGTTGTTTTAGTTTTCTCAATGTCCCCTTGTTCTTGATCCACGTACGTGAGGGGGAAGCAAGGAATGGATTGATTAAAAAAACATTAACAACGATGTTGAAATTCAAATAAAAATGGGCTTTCAGTTTTTTTTTAACTGTATATTTAGATAAAAGTCATGCTGGTATCAAGGTAGTGATGAGTCTTCAGGTTTCCTAGGCCTGCTGCCACCCACACACACAACCTCCTTCCTCCCCCACACATCCCTAAACACTACTCTAATGATGGAAAGTAGTATAAAGACATATCCCATTGTTTAGAAAATATTCTACTAATAATCTAAGTGAGACAAGTCCATTCACACAGCATTTTGTCACATTACTCTGCCCACTACACTTGCTTACTAATAGACAACTCAAGTTCTCTTAAGGCAGTCCACCATATTTAGAAGACAGCAAGTGTGTACGCGACAGTTCAAAGGACAAGATTCATGAATCGAGTGACGTCACCCGGACTATATTTGCCGCCAAGGTGGCTGAGCAGGTAACAAGGCCACACTAGAGGAAGCTGCTAATGTGTCTGACGATGCACACCAGTGAGACGACACACAACTGTCTAAATTAAAACTTGTCTCTTGTAATTACAATGTAGGTCTGCAGCCGGCTCGTAGCAACAGCCTGGTTGACCAGGCAGTCAACAAGTTTGGCCTCAGAGCTGTTCGGGTAGATGAATACTTGAACCTATAACAGGCACTATTTTACTAGCGCACACCTGCTACTTTCCAGGGAATGTCCAAAGTTACAGTATATAACATGCCAGAAACAAATCTTTTAATCAAGACCCAAGTCGGACAATTTTCCCTATTCAACTAACGCTTAAATCTCTTTCAAAAACAGCTAAGCAGTGGCTATATGTGTGTGAGAAACAATGATAGTGTAGCTCAGCTACTAGTGAACGCCGCCAGGCAGAAAAATACCCCTCCAGCAGACATTACCGCCGCCAGTCGTCAACACAAAACACCCTGGCTGAACCTTTGGCACCCACCGCCGTGCACTCCACCCACCCACACCTAAGTATTTTTAACACAACTAACAGTTTTTAGGTATGAAGTGTGAGAGCAGATGGATGTGTGGTTGCACATGTTTACATGAAGGTTACTAGAGCTAGTATATAACTTCAAGAGCTACAGTGTGTGTACATGTGGAATGAGCGTGAAGGCTAGAGTGAGAGGGGGGGGAAGAGTACGTACATGTAGGGCTAATCGTGAAAGCTAGTGTGTGTACATAAAGGGCTGAGCATGAAGGCAAGGGGGTGAGTGGTTGTCTGTTGGGGAAGGGAGGACGTAAAGGCTAGTGTGTACATGTGGGTCTGAGCGTGAAACCTGTTAAGCCAGTACACGAGTACAGGAGCTACAGCATGCTAGGTGCACCACCCAGGTTGGAGGGACGTAAGTGACCCAGTGAGCGGAAACTATGCCAGGGTCATGGCACTCTTAGTGTTCACCCTCGCGCATCACCCACCCCACCACCTCATTATGATGCGTCAAAACGTTCAAGCAGCATCATACTTTCACAACCTTCTCACTAAAATTTACACCATTACCATAAGATAATCGTGTGTCTGGCAATATGTAAGTGGATCACGAGTCTTGCCCCATAATATACAAGGTGTGCCACTTAGTATAATTGAAATTGTCAACGATGGAGTTGGACGCTTCTCAAGGCTGACCACCTCAACACTACTACTTCAACGCTGATAAACTCACCACATCATCTTTACCTCTCCTCTGTTAGTCACCTGTGTATTCGACTGATGCCTACTGTGTAAGCGAAACCTCATTTTCATCAAGATAAAATCCTGACAGCCTTCTTGGAGTCCTTACCTTTGACGAGTTTCGAGTTGCCACTCCCGTAGCCCGACCATGGGCCAGGCTTGTCTGGTGCTAGCCTGATTAACCAGGCTGTTGGTGCTGGAGGCCCACTACCCCACATATCCATCACAGCCTGGTTGATCTGGCACCTGTTCAGTTTGCTCTCACGTCTTGCCACACTTCCTCGCTACTGTGCAACTTACACCATACTCTAGACTTTTCATAATACTTTGACAATGAAGAAATTTAACCTTTTCGACGTAAAATATCAAAGAGGATCCGAGCACACAAATATAACGGTGGTACCCGTTAATGGTTTCGGGAATCACCGAACACACGTCCCGATCTGAAACCAGACCTAAATTCAAAAGGTAATATTACAGGAAAATGAATTAAGAAACGGTAAAGTATATAGTGAATGTAAGTATAACTTCGTAAGATTCATCTGCCACCTTACATATTCGTCAAACAGAGAACATGAACATTTTCACGACTATTTAACGGCGTTTATGTCGTCAGAGAAAATGCTTGCTGGAGTTGGTTCTAAGTCAAATAAAAACCCGCTCAGTAATTGAGCAACCGCTAATTTACCATGCTAGCTAAACCCATAGGGGTCATACAAAGACCGGGAAATGAGTGGCAATCAGGTGTGATCTATCTCCGGGATTGTAATTCATCTCGGAATTCGACTCAGAAAGCTTGCAGCGCAGGAGAAACATTCTACCAACTTTGTGGTACTGCATAATACCATTTATATGATATTAATGCAGGGAGGGAAGGGTAGCTCCAAGAGTCCAGGATCCAGGCAGCCTCTCCCTATCCCCCCCCCTACTCTCACTTTTTTTTAAAGCACATTAGCTAGAGCTCAGCGTCTAAAACCGGAAAATTTAAGGGATCCACAGAAATGGTTTCAGGTTTCTTGAAAGCATACAAAGCGTCTTCCTGCATGGTGTAAAGGTGTCAGCAAGCATCAGCGTGGGGCCTTTGTTAAGTACACGAGCTGGTGTCTGATATCACCGCTCCACGACCCCAAGAGGCACCAGTGACACGGGCGAGGCGCGTTGTTAAGGTGTCGGCATCAGAAGCATGAGGCCTCTGTTAAGACCAGGCAACAAGTTACCAGACAAACCCAACCCAGGGCCGGGCTGTGGGAGCAGGGAAACTCTCGAAACCCATCAAAGGTAAAATTATGTTATCACAGCTCCACCACGTCCCCAAGAGGAACGAGTAACGGGTGAGGAGCGCCACCTGACGGACACATGTAACATAACCTTTGTAAACACACAAGTGTAATAAACACTGGCCACTCCCACAATGTTTATCACATGATCAAGTCCGTTGTGTGGGTGAAACGTGGTCAGTGAAGGTTTCACACATCTGCTTTACCAGTGTGGTACCTCATAATTATTAAAATATTCCTCCCTCTTAACATCCAATGAAGTTTCTGTAGATAATAGAGTAGCTTACAGATGCATAATAGTTTACTTTTTTGAGAGGCTGACGCGATTCTGCATTATCAATTATATTTTCTACTTTAGGTACGTCTGCACTACCTATATGTAATTTGTATACATATAAAGATTTAAATAAAATATAAAAAACTATCACTATCAGATGTTCTTAAAACGTCTCCACTAAACATTGTCTATTATTATTATTATTATTACCTACCTGGAGTTTACCTTGAGTCACTTCAGGACGTGATTTAGTAATGCAGTACTACTAGTCATCCAGTTAGCTGTGCACTTCTCTTAACTCCTACTCTATCAATATTTCTTAACTTGATGTGGTAGGAGGAGGAGCCTACTTGTGACACACAAAGACGGGACAAATATTGAGTGGCGTGGGGTGTGGGGGGGTTGGCGAGAGGAAAATAAAGAGGTGAGAGAATTAGAGGGCAGGGGGAAGGGAACGGGGAGGAAGAGGAGAAAGTATGAAATGAAGATTGGTGAGAGAGAGGGGAGAGAGGAAGAGAGGGAAAGATAGATGAGAGGGGGAGAGAGAGGGGGGGAGAGAGAAGAGGGGGAGAGAAAGTGGAAGAGAGAGAAAGGGGGGAGGGTGAACATGTGCGTATAAGGTAGATCTCGACAAAGTGATGTCCAAACCACACCTGTGCTCCACACCCCTCTGACTCACTCACAACCCTCAACTATAAACAAAGAGAAGACAGACAGACACACATAGTTAACTATCATACAACCCGTCTCTTCACATCCCCACTAGCCACGCTTAACTGTCATCTACACACCGGAGTGACTCATGTTCACACCATCTCTTTCATCGATGTAGATTGTAGAGTATTAAAACAAACTACGGAACGGGTTGTAAACAAACCACCCATTCCGTGGTTGGTTTACAATCGTGTTATTACGATTTCGTGAGTCATGTAGAATATTATTCACAAATGACCAGGAGCTGTGACTCGACCCCTACAACCACAACTAGGCGAGTACTACCATATGACGACGTTTTCGGTCTGTCCTGAACCACTGATAAGTCACAACTAACAACGGTCCAGGACAGTTCGAAATGTCATAAGGTTCCTCTCATAAATGAGTTAGTGTAAATTGTTCCAGTCACGGTATTGACTTATTTTTTGAGAGTTATGTTTGTGGATAAACTCTAAACTCGTCGGGGTTATACGGCGATTTGGGGATGGACGGTAATCGGGTATGATCCAAGGAAGGGGAAGGTAGCTCGAATTCCAGTGTGGGCCGGTATGCCGGCTGCAGTGTTCCTCCATTCTTAATTCCCTGGAGGAAAAGTCCTTCCCCAGCACCAACGCACCTACCTCTTGCTGTTCGTCCTGCGGCTCCGCCACCCTCCCTCTCCCGTCACTACGACATGCAACACACTTGTTCATACACGACCCTCACATTGTCTTACCAACTCGCCAATTGACCTTCCGCTACCCCCACCCCCCCATAATTGATGCTGGTCGTCGTCGCCCAACACACTGCTACACCCCCCCCCCGTCATCCATTTCCCCACAACCTCTAACCTTGCCAGTTCGGCTGTGGCCTGACTCCACACTTTCCCACCACAAGCACCTGTCAAACCATACCACGGGTGGGTTCGAACCCGCGGTCAGGTGTCTCAAAACTCTGACCGCGGGTTCGAACCCCACCCGTGGTATGGTTTGTTTGCAATCGTGTCATTACGATTTCGTGAGTCAAGCACCTGTCACTTGTGTACTATTCCTCTTGAAAACCTATACCAGCCTTCCACCAGACGAGCCTGGCCCATGGCCGGGCTCCGGGAGTAGAAAGACTCGAAATTCATCAAAGGTACTGTAATATCTTAATATACCTGCTTACAGTTCTAAGTATCACCTCCCCTTACACTCCGGTCTCAAACTGGTCATCTTAAATAGGAAAATAAATCTTACAGGAATTTAAATTGTAAAAAAATACTATACGTACTGAGTTTGTATAATTTTTTAAGATTTATCTGCCATTTTACACATTCACGAGGAAAAAACCAGCAATAATATTAATAACACCAATGTATTATTCCGAAGCACAGCACTTCCTTGATAAGTACTTAATCTCGTGAGAGCTGGTTTGTGTCCACAGTTTTTAATACTGTCAACATACCTATGACTGGTTTCGAGGGTTCTACCCTGGCAGACCGGCCTATGGCTAGGATTTCTTGTTAAAGTGTCAAGGTCAACCAGGCTGTAGCTGCTAGTGGTCCAGCAAGCCTACATACACAGCCATCACAACCTGGTTGATCTGGTACTTGTAGGCAGTAGTGGTTCAATTTCTTTAAAACTTCTGCCTTTGTTTCCGGTAGCTGGAAGACCATATATGTTATGCCACATTACATGTGGTTTATAGAAACTCACTAAGTTTCCTCTTCCATACACCTACCACCTGCTACTTGGGGGGGGCTCTTTGTTCGTTCCTGTGATATACCTCTTACCAGTTTCCTGACCTTTCATGCTTCCATAGCAAGCTTACATTTGTAGACATACAACTTTACGTTCCTATGGGCTTCTATATAGATACTAATCCTGCAATATTTCTTTTCCTAGAACGCTTGGTCTAAGATAGGATCGTGAAGATACCTGTGGCCAGTTCAATTTTCTATTTGTAAATACAAAAAATATGAAATAGTTTAGGAAGGCTAAAGTTGCAGGAAACAAGAATAGTAAACTATCAGTATGTACTGTCAAAATACGTAACAATATTAATTAAAGTGTACAATTCACTGTTTAATCATACAAAAAATATTTTTTTCAATTAAAGGAATAACAAGAATGACAAAGAAAATCCATCACTATCATATTGTGGAAAATAACTGTACAGTACAGATTAGACAACCTATTAAGGTTGGTGAATGTGATAAATATTTTTTTTTTATTAAAGAGCATTTAATTAAAAAGCAATATGAGTGAGAGTAGACAATACTTTTTTTACTAGAATAGATTCTAACAAATATTTACAGGGGGTTCAAAAAGAAAATCCATGAGGATTGTACATATATACATTATTTTAACCAATTTTTTCTTGTTTTAACAATCAGAAGAGACAATAAATGTCCAATAACATGATTCGTTGTGTACACCTATGTGAAAACCATAATGGTCGATACATTCAGCAATTTGCTTATGTAGAGTAAAAATATAATTACCGAAGTTCTGCATCATTAAGAGTTTTAAGAGAATGAAGAATAACAGCAATTATCACTCTGAATTATCTTTGAGAAAAAATAATAATCTTTACATTAATATTATAATAATCAAGGCAAGCACTAAACCCAAAAGGGTCATAGTGATTACAATCTTTACAGACAAAAACTAATGAGTGAAACACTCAATATTCCTAGATTGGAAACATGAGGTGACGGGTTTGGTGTAATGTTGAGAAACCAATGGAGTTTGGAGAAACTGACTAACTTGGAAACCAATAGTTTCAGACTATAGTATATAACAGAAAAACTAATGACCAGAGGGATTAAGGTAAGAGGAGCAGAACACTATAATTCTTACAAAAACATGTTAGGAGGATGAGTTACATGTTAAATTAGCAAATGTTGGTGTCAAAGAATGTGAGCGAGTGCTCATCTTCAGTCAATCATGTCTTGCTTAGGAATCAATAATTGTGTTACAGTTGCCATGGAACTATGAGCAAACATGTGTTACTCTGCAGAAGAAACAACACTTCTTAACCTAACCATTATATTCAATCTAATCACTGCCTAAGTGCATTCACCGTGAAATTTTAGAAAAACAAAAATATCTGTAGCTGCTAAACTGAATTCAGCATTTAGGTATCAGTATGTCAGGCATGACAGCCAATTTCACCAGTGTCAGTAGTAGCTCCTTTATTGAGTCCAAACAAGACTTAGTGAATGGAATGCTTATAAGAGCACAAAGCTACTTATAGATCTGAAACCCCGTATGTAGTACACATTTAATTTTTATATATTTTACTTTGTGATGTCTGCCCATTTCTGGCATTAATAAAGTCAATGAAGGATGGTGAATGGCTTTCCTTTCTTGGATGACCCTATCTTGGTGGGAGATAATTGGGTTGTTTAATTAAAAAATACAGTACTGTACTTCTAATATTACTCACCATTAATTTTTGCAACATATACTGTAACTTGATAATTACTATATACCCTGTATTGATAGTCATATACTGAATGTATTTACACGGGTATCAGTACATGCTTGAGGAATAGTACAGCAACTTTCTGAATCAAAACAATCGACCTCTGTATTTTCAAAGCCAATGACAGACAACTACTCCAGTTATCAATCAAAAATGTTTAAGCAAAAATGACTTAATTTATCAATAAAATTAACAAGCTTAATGAAACATGACATTTGACAACAATATGAAGAACAGATAAAATTGAAATATAAATCAAGTAGCACCTAGTCAAAGTTTTATAAAACAGCACCAGGCATTCCTCTCCATCTTGCAGTAGTAATTATCTATTTGTAGCTACAGTTGCAGAGCTTTGCTCGAGGTGTCTCCCATCTTCAATAATTTGTTCATATAATTTTTGAAAATTTCCAACTGTTGTCTGTTATGTTCTTTGATAGGACAATTGACAAAAGTCGGCAGAAGTAGATGACAAAGTATGTTAATGGTTCTGGGGATTACTGCCTCTTTCCCAACTGCCCGGTCTTACAGCAGACTTCAGAAATTGGTAATTAAATATTTGAGGGAAAAAGATGGAAATCTTTTGAAGACCATAAAGTATTAAATTTAACAATGTAATTTTTCAACAAGTGGCCGCTCAAGCAGGTGACCAAAAGAAAATCCAAGAAAATATTTCATCATCATTCAACACTTCACCACATATACTAATCAGTCTTTGCAATATATTACTAAAAAGATAAAATTTGCCTGCCATCAAACATGCTCATGATTCATAAAGAAAAGACCAGCAATCTTGTCAGAGCAAAACATTTAACTGACATCTGTTATACACTTTTATGATAAGACAGTAATTAGTACCTCCAAATGACTGACAGACGAAACAGACCAAGTGTCTATCGACAATGAGAGGAGACATTGGGACAAATAAAGATTTCAATGACATACCGTGTCCTGCCCAGGGTGATCTATTCCTACTGGTCTTTAACAATGTAAAACCCATGCAAAGAATACAGCTGGAGGAGGCATACAGTGTTCAAAGGGAGGTAAAGATAATAGTATGGGTTGGTAGAGTAAGTTTAGGTGGTTGGGAAGGTAGGGACTTTATTGGGGGTTGAGAGATTAGTAAAGGAAGGGAGGGTAGAGACATTGGCAGGGTTGGAAAGAATGAAAGATTGGCGAGATCTGAAGTGATAGGGTGATTAGTGGATTTGGGATGATAGGATTTGGGAGGGTAGGGAGATTAATAAGAATTGAAAGGACTAGCGAGATTTGGGATGGTAGGGAGATTAGTGAGAACTTGGATGGGGTATACACATTAGGTTTAAGATGGGGTAGTAGCTGGCAGAGGCAATGTTAGGGATTAAGAGTAGTGCCCAGGGGTTGAGGCAGTATTGGGGTGTTGGGGTAGTCTTTGGGGGCGTGGGTTTGTCTTTGGGGTGGTAGTAGTCTTTGGAGCAGGGTAGTCCTTTTGGGTGGGGGCAGTCTTGTTGGATTGGGATAGTACTGAGGGATTGTGACAGTACTGAGGGATTGGTATAGTCTTTAGGGTGGGGTAGTCTTGTTGGATTGGAATATTATTGGGAGTTGGGAATAGCATGGGAGGGTTGGGAATAGTTTTCTGGGGGTAGCTGGGGGGTTGGGAATAGCATGGGAGGTGGGAATGCATGGAGTTGGGAAACTGGGAGGTTGGGAATAGCTGGGGGTTGAATAGCATGGAGTGGGAATAGTTTGGGAGTGTTTACTATGGGAATAGCTTTGGGAACAGCTCTTGGAAAGGGGTTTGAATAGCGGAACAGCTTAGGGGAGTTGGAGAGTTTTGGGGTTGGGGTAGTTCTAGGTGTTTGGTTGTCTTGAGGTGGAGGTAGTCATGTAGAAATGGGGTGGTTTCGAGGAAATGGAGTGATCTTGGAGGTTGGAAATAGTTTTGGAGGCTAGGGGCACTCCTGAGGCCTTGGGAATAGTCTTGAGAGGGGTTAGGGGATGAGATTGGGAATAGTGTTGAGGACTAGAGGTGGTGATAAAGCAAAGTGTTTGGGTTGAAGAAGGGTAAGAAGAATAATGGCATGAAGGACAAAATGGGTAGCTTGAAGGACGTTTCTGGGAGGTCAATGCCCCCACGGCCCGGTCCCAGACCAGGCCTACTGGTGGAATTTATTCCACTGCCTCACTCCAACTCACCTCAGAGGAGAGACCACAGAATGCCATATCTCGCCCTTCTTGCCATGTTTAAATCTTAAATGGTTAAATATTACAAATGAGATTCATATCTCACCAGATCTCAGAACTCTGAGTTTGTCAGATCTGACATTTTCATATGTTAAGGGTGTTAATTAGCTCTCCTTATTACCAGTATTGGCAACAGAGCCCCAAGGCAGGGCTGGCTCTTGGACCTAGCAAGTTTCAATATGCAGTCAGTTTCGAATCTTGCACCATGTAGGACACACATGTCTATATATGTCCTGAGTGGGAGCACATGCAGGCTGGTCTCAATTCCCTGGCCTCTAATTGACATGTACTCCAACATCTAATCAAAAACCATGTGTGAGAGTATTAAGACTCATTTAAGTGATTTAATGAATCTCTAGACCTAAGTTGGAGTCCACAATTTGAGAAGCGAGCTGTGACCTAGTGGGTGTTACTATTGTGTGGTTTAAGCTGAGTCACCCATAGTGATCTGGAGACATTCAGATGCAAGGACTACTCAAATTAGCAGGACAAGTTAGTGGGTGTCTTGTGCTGACGTAAGTACCAGTGTCCTCGGGTATAGAAGACTTGGGGTACACAAGTCAATTTTCCCACCTTATTCATTAACTAGACTGCAATCCATAATTTTGAACAAGGTAGACAGGAACCTAATTGAAGTACAAGGCCTATCAAAAAGTTTTCAGCTGCAATTAAAAATATTAGGCTTGCCTAATCACCAAGTTGAAGTTGTCGTCCTCAAAGTACTCTCCTTTGGAGGCTATACACTGATCCCAGCACTTCTGCCACTTCTCCAAACACTTTTGGAACTCTTCTTTCCTAACAGTGTCTAGAGCAGTCTGAGATTCCACTTGAATCTCCTCCATGTTGATAAAACACCACCCCTTGAGTGCCATTTTTATTTTTGGTGAGAGAAAGAAGTCACTGGGGCTAAATCTGGTGAAAGGGTGGATGGGGAAGACTGCCTTGTTGTTTTTGCCTAGAAAACAATGGCCTTTCTGGTCTTGAGTCAGCAAGTAGAGCAAAAATTTCACAACCACTTGTCTGGATGTTCATATTTTCAGTCAAAATGCTTTGACACAACACAAGAAATTGTCGCAGCACTTGCTATATCCTAGATCAGGGGGTCGACAAACTGCGGCCCACAGGCCGCATGCGGCTAGCACCAACTTCAAATATTTATAAATAGTAAAACTAATAAACCCTCATTTTCAGTCACTTATCCCTTCATTTCAATTTTATCCATTGATTTATATTTATTTATAAGACTGATTTTTTTCTTTGGCCCACAAAAAATGTGCAAAATATACGATGTGGCACCTGTAGTGAAAAAGTTGGAGACCCCTGTCCTAGATACCCTGATGATCTTTGTTAACAGCCTTCGTCACTCTTTCAATGTTGACACCTGTTTTTGAAGTTTGTGGACAACCAGAGTGTTTATCATCCTCAACTGACATTCATCTTGCTTTGAATTGAAAAAATAATTCAAAACACTTTTTTAAAGATTCCATTGTTACACACAAAAAAAATGGCAGCCATACACTAACATAAATAATGTCTGTCTAGCGTAAACGAAATAATAGACTGCACTGAAACTTGCCACACTATTTCACAAAGGAGCGTAATATGCAGCAGGATTTTCATTGCCATATTTCATCCAGGAAGCATGCAAAAATTCAAGTCCAGGAACTTTTTGATACTCTGCCTTGTAATGGACCCAGTACCAGATGTCAAGGACATCAAATTGGTAAGTAGCCAGTGTCCAGTATACTTGGTTTGACAGTCACATTATGGAACAAATGTTCACCGTATCTTCAGAATTTGTGGGGAGGCTGGCAGATTCTAGGTGTTAAAGCTGGCTCTAATTAACAGTTGGTCAATCATCCACATGTAAGGAAAATCTTCGACATCAAGGTCTCACCAACCAGGCTGTTACTGCTGGATACTCACAGTCCAACGTAAAAACTGCAGTCTGACTGGTCAGGCACTAATCTAAGGAACTTGTCCAGTTCCCTCTTGAAGACCATCAGAGGTTTGTTGATAATTCCCCTTTTGCATGGAGGTAGGGGTCACTAGAGTCAGGGACCTGGGCACTCAGCAAGTTTTCTCTCTCTATGCTCAAAGTGCACTTGTCGAGCCCCTGCCTTTTAGTGGAGAAATTTTGCACTATCTGCCAAGTCTATGATCAACCAGTTTGAAGCTATTCATCTCTAGAAACCAGTCCTGAGGCAATACATCAGCTATACTACCATATGGGAGTGGGGCGACTCAGGAAACCCAGATGTTACAATCTGCACATTTCTCATGATTGCTGCGAGGACCTAACATAACCCCACGCTCCTCCATGATGGCAGCTTATATTATAATTGGGGTAATTATCCCATTTCTCTCTCTATCTCCTGTTTTCCTTACCACTTCAGCTTGCAGAAGATTGTACCTCGTCATTTTTAGGTTCTGCCATCATTTATCCCCATGAATATGTAAATGCTTCTTATATACACCCTTTTTTCATGCAGGGAAGATCGTATGTAGAGCTACTTGACCCCAGGCTGGAACTGGGTGTCTACTTCCCTGAGGCATGGGGAAAGCAGATGTTAGGAAAAGGAGAATGTAGGAAAGCTAAGGAGAGAAGAAAGAAGGACAGCTTAAAAGAGAAGCAGGAGAGCTTCACTCAAAATATTTGCTTTGATAACAATACCAGTAGCTTGTTATATTCACCTACAGCTCTAATACTAGACTAGTGCTTTCTTGTATATATAAAGTACTTTCTACATTTAAATGTTTCCAACTTTAATCAACTGTTACGAGTCTCTTTGAATATGATGCCTTAGAAATATTTCATTATTTAAATTTTAATTACCGCTTTATTTCATAATTATTAAAAACACTAAACAGACTGGGATTCATGAGCACCACATACAAATACTGCATCAAGAGAAAGTACAAAGATGAAATATGAAATGAGGATTTTAAGGTCATTGCAGTAAGTCACATGTGGGTCATGGATAGAATCTGCATTCGAGGCAAAGCTTAAAAGGAAATTAGTATAGTAAGCATGTCAGAACACTGAAGTTGAAAATAGTCTGCATGCTTCCTGAAAACAGGGCAATCTATCTAAAGATGCTGTAATGTCAGTGTGAACTTGCAAGTTCTGCCATGTGGGGCAGAGTGCTCTATGTGATCAGTGTAATCAATAAACAGTCACAAGAGTATTAGTCCCTATAACCAATAGCTTAATGAGGATAACCAGAAGCCCAAGTGTTTAGCTGAAAGCTGATTGTTCATCACCAGTTCACACTGTACAGTGCCTGGCAATGTGATTTTACAAGTGCAATGTCTTGAAAGGAAAATGTGTAGTGTGAAGAGAATACTAACTGCCTGCAGTATATCAGGTCCTGCACAAGGGATTCTGCAAGTTCAATACACTGAACACAATGGTTTGATACCCAGCAAAGGATACCTACCTGGAGAATGTTCCGAGGATCAATGCCCGTGTTTACTGATAATGCAACAACAATGAAAACAAATGACACATCCTGCCACTTCCTGAACTACTAATCATTGTTTTAGCTATTAAAGTCATGTAATACAGTCATCCAAAGTTACTGCCATAAATAGGAAATCTGTATTTAAATTTTAATTAAAAAATGCATATAGCATACAAAAATTACATTTTGTTACTTGACCTCGCATATAACCTATAATTTCTCCAAACTATTTACCTAAATCCAACTAGGTTTTCATTTAACTTGTCTCAATTCTAACATATATAACAAACTAAATGTATTATAGTAACATGTCATCATGATGATGACCTAAATATATATACTGAAGTTATAAAAAACAACGTTGAATAACGATACAATACCAATTTAAGGACTTGCCTATTTTGACACTGTGCCTAATGTTAACTTTCACTGAATGGTGTTTAAGAAATTACTTGCCAATGGTTTACATGATTTTTTAAATTTTGGTTATATAATGTAACTTTTTGTATATCTTAGTGCAATTTGTAATTATGAAGTTGAAATATGTATACTAAAATTACCTCTGCTTATTGTAAGATTTGCCTACTGCATATAAAAGCACAGAGCTCAATAATACAATTACATTTTCATTAAGTCATGGAAATTCTACCAATACTGAACTTGTATAATACACTAAGTGTGAATTCAAGTCCATTGGCAGCAAGTCAAGTTTTAAGTTCATTATGTAAGTTTAGATCTTTACAATTGGCTTGACTCTTGTAAAGTAACCTAGGATAACCAAAGAGACTTCAGTGGACAGGTAATGGTACGAGATAAAATGGGAGAGAAGATAAATGCAGTTATGTGGAATCCTTTATTGATGACTATTCGATCAATCCGAGTTTTGTCACAAACACAAATCACAACGAATGGGGGTCAAACCCAAAGCAAGACTAAAACTGGTCTGGGAGCTTTAGGACTCACTTGCCATGGTTTGAGTCCCACCCGTTCTGTAATTTGCTTACCACCGTGTAATTAAGATTTTGAGAGTCAAACTCACATGTTCGAGACGATAAAAGCCCAGTGGGCGAAACGTCACCAATAGGAGATTCCAGGTAACTGCATTTGCCTTCCTATGCCATGAGAATTTAGTGTTTTACTTCAATTAACACGTCAATAATTAAGTCTGCTACAAAATTCAATGGCTTATAAATAAAGTAACTTTCATGTCAGTAGAGCTGCATCCCACAACACCTTTGTTTTACGGTCTACAGCTGGGTGTTCCTGAGACAAATACCATGAAATGGTTGCGTATTCCTAGTATTAAACATACAAAAAGGATTTTAAAAACTATTTGAAAGATTTTTACAAGATTAATAATGCAAATGCATGCATAGAAAATTAACTACGATACGATTTCCAAAATTAACAGGTGCGAGGGAATTACAGGGTAACTAGCCTGGTATTGTAGATTTGTCTTGTGTATACTGTAGAAGGGTGTTAAGTGGGAAGAAAAAGAACCCTTTGTTGGTGTGTTCCTTTGTCAAGAGAGGCGCTAGGGCAGCCTAGCCAATGTTCACACCCAGGCCTACTTGGCCTCCTCTTTGTCTTACTCCATTATAACGGTACTTACCTAAGTATATGTCACCGAAAGATCCACTTCCTATCTTCCGTCCTAGACGATACTTGTTGCCAACCCTTAACTCCATCCTGCAAGAGAGGAAGGCAAAGAAGCATATCAGTGCTATTCTCGCCAGTCAGACCCACCAGCCATCTTGGAATCAACAATAACAAGAGCTCTGGACCAGCTCCACACACACACACACCAACATTTCCAAAGTTATCGGCTTACCTGCTTCCCCAGCACCGTTAGTCTCCGCACGCAAATTATACTGAATGAATTCACTTTTATCTCATAATGGCAATTATCGTCCAGAGTGAAAACTAGCTGCAGATTAGGTAGATAAATCCGAGAGTCTGGCAGAGAGTATCACCATGTTCACAGGAGCCCGGATGAACACTGAGAGGGCAGCACGTACCGCGCCGCCCGCCCATACTACACTTCCCACTCGCCTTCCCTTATTTCCCACATTTCTTCGCTCCCTTAACTCGTACTCCAGTATAGATGCCACCAAACCAATTCGCAATCCTTCGCATTTCATCTGATATTCATTCAGCGGAGGTGAGATGTACAATGTGATAAATACGGAGGAAATAAGACAAGTACATGTGACAAGACGTTAGTGGTGAAGGCGTCTGGCACTCGCCACCTCGGCTCTCTGGTATCAGCTGATTTCTTCCTATGTTATTTGACTAACTTATTGCAATATTACGTATGACGTATATCACAACACAGACAGTCATAAAGAAAATCGTGCCTAGGATCATTTCTAATCGCAGGGAAGCAAGGAATAGCATGGAATAATACCAAAATTAGAAGCGCGAGTAAACTTGGGAGATATGTGCGGCAACACCTTAGAATTTGACTTTGAGCATATGTTTGATATTAAACCATTTACCATTAGAATTACCACATTCGGAGTTCCCCCGAAGAAAATACAGAAGAACGTCTTAAATTAGATTTAGTTCAAAAACATAAGCATCATTGGCAAGCACCTTGATAACACAGGCACATGTGATAACATTGTAAAATCATCAATGAATAACTTGAGGGAAAAAAAATAACTATTAAGAGGAACAAAGCAATGTGGACAGCATCCACTAATCTTCACTTCCCACACTGACACTCCTGTCACTTTCTACACCGGCCAACTTTCTATATTATGACTTAACCACAAGATATTCACACGACATTTAAACTGCCACTGTTTCCACGTACATTTTACTATGTATGTTGTGAAGACTGAGCAGGATGTTGAATGTGTTTAAAACACTAGAGCAGCAGCACAGCGGTAACCCCCTCTTCCAGCAAGGCAGTAATGCAACTAACTGCTCCATTGCATATTTTTCTTCCTCATCCCATGAATACGTACACACACACACACATTTCCCACCCCCCAATTATACCCACACATGTACACATCCCACCACTTATAGTACATTAACTACTAATCGCGCACACTAGTTCATATGCACACTCAAAAGCATATAACAAACACCGGTCAGTGACACAAACCTAAATTGAAACTGTAGAACTGGTTATAATGAGCATGGTACTTTCTGCTCTCACACTAGTAAGTTTATTCAGGTATACACATATACAGTTACATACATAGCAGTTATCATACATAGCAGCATATATGTAGAAAACCTAGGATAACCCAAAAAAGTCAGTTATCACTACACTTAAGTTTCTTACCCGATTATCAGCCTCACTTTCTTAACCCTTCTTGCACACTTACAAATGCTAGGCTACCTGGAGTCTACCTGGAGGGCATTCCGGGGATCGACGTCCCCGCGGCCCGGTCTATGACCAGCCTCCCGGTGGATCTGGGAACCTGATCAACAGAGGACTGTTTAGCAATGATTGGCTGCCGAAATAGTAGTCAACGGTTACGAACCACAGCCCGGACCTGATCTGGCATTGACTTTAGGTATCTGTCCAGCTCCCTCTTGAAGGCAACCAGAGGTCTACTGGTAATGCCCCTAATGGCTGGTGGGAGGCTGTTGAACAGTCTTGGGCCCCGGACACTTATTGTGTTTTCTCTTAGTGTACCAGTGGCGCCCTTACTTTTCACTGGGGGTACGTTGCACCGTCTGCCAAGTCTTTTGCTTTCGTATGGAGTGATTTCTGTGTGCATATTAGGGACCAGTCCCTCCAGAATCTTCCAGGTGTAGATTATGATATATCTCTCTCGCCTGCGCTCCAGTGAGTACAAGTCAAGTGCTTCCAGGCGTTCCCAATAGTTAAGGTGTTTTATGGAACTTATACGTGCAGTAAAGGTTCTCTGTACATTCTCTAGATCTGCAATTTCACCTGCCTTGAATGGGGATGTTAATGTACAGCAGTATTCTAGCCTAGAGAGAACAAGTGGTCCTTGAAGGTGAGGTCTTCGGACATTACCACACCCAGATCCTTCACATTACTTTTCCGCTCTATTGTGTGATTGGAGTTTGTAATATACTCAGTCCTAGCTACTATTTCCTCCAGTTTTCCATAACGGAGTAGTTGGAATTTGTCTTCATTGAACATCATATTGTTCTCTGTTGCCCATTGGAAAACTTGGTTTATATCTTCTTGGAGATTTTCCGTGTCCTCAATGGATGACACTCTCATGCAGATCCTAGTATCATCTGCAAAGGATGATACAGTGCTATGGTATACATCTCTGTCTATGTCTTATATGAGAATGAGGAACAGGATAGGTGCGAGTACTGTGCCTTGTGGGACAGAGCTCTTCACTATGGCAGCATCCGATTTAACTCTGTTTACCACTACTCTTTGTGTTCGATTGGTTAGGAAGTTGAAGATCCATCTGCCTACTTTGCCAGTTATCCCTTTAGCACGCATTTTGTGTGCTATTACACCATGATCGCACTTGTCAAAGGCTTTTGCAAAATCTTTGTATACTACATCTGCATTCTGCTTGTTTTCCAGAGCATCTAAGACCATATCATATAATGTATATTTAGCCACGAATATGAAAATAATTTTAGCGATAATGAATATTTATCTTGATGTGTGTGCACTGAAAACCACAGAGTATCTGCACATGTGCACATGGGAGATGTACATCTCTCTCGATATGTGTGCACTGAGAATTACAATATATGTACAGGTGAAAGTTAGGTTGGGTAAGATTGGTCAGGAAACAAGACAAGTGTTTCCTGGCGCGGGTCTTAGTCATATGATGACCCACAGCTGGAGCTTTTAGTCATCTGACCGAGGCCTTCCACTGGCTTATCCGTCCATTCCCTTTAAAAATTAAGATTTGTGTGTATGTGTGCACTGAGTGTTAGTGTATGTACACGTGGAGGGATCTAGACTATATCTCAATATCTTTAGACCTAGAACGCTCTTCAGGTAAACTCCATAGGCTCAAACTTGAGATTAAATTATTTTTTGGCCGGTGGTGGCCAGGTTACATAATATAAGGAGGAGCACTGTGGCAGGTATATTGACCCATGTTAGACAGGTTCAACTCACACCAACAAACTCATGTACTTAACTAACCTATTTTTAAAGCTTCACAAGGTTTTAGCTTCAATAACACTACTCGGGAGTTTGTTCCACTCATCCATAATTCTATTACCAACTCTGAACACATTGCTGCTAGTCCTGCCTTGGTTAGATATTTTAATAGATAGGCTTTAAACCAAATTAAACAACCTTTTGATAGCGAGGCGAGATGGACGAAAATAACCAATAAACGTTCAAATCTATATGAATTTAAAATATGCACATGAGATAAAGGTTTGTTTATAAACTTTATCTCAAGTGTAGGCTTTAATTAGCTGAAGCGGGCCTCGGAATGAAGTCGAAATTTACGGTACTCATATTACATTCGGTTATAGTGTCTCCATGGAAAGTTCGTTTGTGGTATTCATATACAGTTTGCTATTAATAGTACTGTGGAAATTTGTTACATAGTTTCCTAAATGTAGAACATGAATAATACATTAATTGTGTAATAAAATATGATGCTGCTTGGACCCTTCGAGAAATTTCGAGTGGAGGGGGGGTAAACAGCCAGTAGGGACTCTGGTGAGACGCCATGTCGGAAATTTGCACCAGGAATTCGGCATTTTCCGAGGACTAATGAGGTGTTTCGGCCTGATTTTGTAATAGGAACCCTGCTGAAGAATTGGGACAGGAACTTTGTGGGACCTCAAGAATTACGTGTGAATGGCGAGATAAATGCGGACATCACTCACAGGAAAGTACACCATAGTCCTTGCATTTAGATCTAGCTGGCCAGTGTAGGTTCTAGACGTCAGGCAGGTGTTGTGATGTGATCCATCTATAATAATTGAATGGTAAGTGGTAATGCAAAGTTCTTTTTTAATAACACTAATAATTTATGTATAATAATTATATTATGTGTAGCCAGCAAGCCTAATCCTATACAGTCCACATAACCTTAATTACCAGAGTAGCTGGTTTTAATATATTATTAATTTAATGTTAGGTCTAACTTTTTGTGAAAGTAACAAGGAAGTGGGCAGTCGAAGGAGTTGCAGTTCAGTGACCTACTGTGACAAGTCCCACTTACCTCAACCAAATTACCTGCAGGTAATAATTCAGGTAATGCCCTGTAAACCTCCTGCAGGTAATTGGCTCATAATAAAATAATAATTTTTCACAAGTACTATGATGTTGGTCCTTGGAGGAGGGGTAGGAGGGGGTACATTGATGCCAGTGATGGCTTTTATCATCCTTGAACCTGCAATTGCTTATCCTTTCCTTTCCTTGGATCAAACCTGATAACTTCCCATGTCCCAAGCCCTGTATGATCATACGGGTTTAGTGCTTTCTCATGAATATAATAATACTGACACGTCTGTATAAAAAACTGAAGTCAATTAAGAGTTTAGTCTCCGGTTAGCTAGGGTGTAAATCCTGTCAACTGCATGTGAGTTATCAATGTGGTAATTCACTTGTGTGTTAACAGAGAGAATACTATAATCATAAAAAAATTAAGTGAACTCTATGTAGCTACATAGACTGCGAGTTTGATTCCCTTATTGGATTTAAACCCTATCGACTACACGCAGGTCAATAAGGGTGTATGTAACCTTTTCACTACCAGTCAGGAATACTCTTAGTTCCTTAAATTGGAGTTTTAGTAAATTCTCAGCTTATATGTCGTGCCGAATAGGTAAAATTTGGTCAATCAGCAAGAACTCGTTTAAAATTAAGTCCTTTCTAAAATTTTCTCTTATACGTTTAAAGATATATTTTCATTTATGTTAATGTAAAAATTAATAATTTTGTACCAAAAGAACCTTAGAAAACTTACCTAACCTTATTATAACAAGCGCAATTTAATTTAGCTTAATCCAACTAAATATATTGTAGATAAATTTACAATAATTTAATAAACACAATGAAGTATAATTTTTCGTTAGGTTCAGAAGGATTTTTGCGAAATTATTGCATACACAAATTTTCGCTTGTCTTATTCGGCAAGAAAAGCGTTGCTATTTAAGCCAAAATCGCAAGTTTTACCTATTCGGCACGACATATATAATATATACAAAAGAGGTTCGTTAACTAGAGTTAACTAAAGCTTATCAACTGCACAAAGTTATTAAGACCACCAGTTAAGGATACCACCAATCAGGGATACCACCAGTCCAGGATACTACCAGTCAGGGATACTACCTATCAAGGATACTACCAGTTTAGGATACTACCAGTGAAGGATTCTACCAGCCAGGGATACTACCAGTCAGGATACTACCAGTCCAGGATACTACCAGTCAAGGATACTACCAGTTTAGGATACTACCAGTGAAGGATTCTACCAGCCAGGGATACTACCAGTCCAGGATACCACCAGTCAAGGATACCACCAGTCAAGGATACTACCCATCAAGGATACTACCAGTCAGGGATACCACCAGTCAAGGATACTACCCATCAAGGATACTACCAGTCAGGGATACTACCAGTCAAAGATACTCTTAATCCCTAAAATAGGGATTAAAAACATGTAATTTTGGCTGGTGCGGGTGATGAGAGAGGCTGTGAGTGTGGCAGGATAACAGACTACTGAATATCTTCTTGTGTGGAGACTGACTGCTCCATTAACACGAGAGAAAACTATAATCAACTCTTCTCTCTGAACATTCCAAGTATTTCCCCTAAATTATCTTTGTAGCACTTGAAGGCTTAACAACCGACAAACTTCAAAGATATCTTAAGTAGACTGACAGCTTGTAGACAGTAGTGAATCAGGTAACACTGTCACCAGCATTTATTCTCTCTCTCTCCACATCAGTCACTAACAACATTGACATTAAGCTGGAGTAATCGTGGTGGTTGAGTGAGTGACTTTGAATGTATATCCAAGTAAAAGCACTTTATGTTCTACTGGTATAGTTGCTAACTCACTGATGTACACTCGGCCAAACACGGAGAAAGCAACAAGCTTACAGAGAGAAAAAAACGCAATTTTATCGATATTGTGAACCAGGATTTTACATTATTCAGTCCAGGACGGGAAGAAGAATCGTTTAAGGTTTCTTCTCTGAAGCATATTTTCTTGTGAACTATTACAGCCAATGAGTTTTAATCTTTTTTTTATCTTTAGTCTCACGATATTGTGAAATGATGACTAAAATCTCTTTTTTATGGATGTTACAAAAAGAGAAGTTATGTCTTGCTGGGTTACACAAGAGAAGTGAGTGGTGAACACCGGGGAGCTTGGGACAAGTCTCCTTACGTATGTAGCTGTGAAAGTCTTTCGTAACAAGGTGATGGATCATGGTCAGGACTGGCTATCTTTAGTATAAAAGACCATCTTAATAGACATTTTGCAAATTATGTCCAGGAGACAATCCGACAAAATAATAATTTAATAGCTTTAATATTAACGTGTCTTAAAAGAAGTAACATGAATACTCTCTTGTTGAAAAATATAGAATGGTACTTTTGAGTACAATAATACTAAAGGCCATGATTTTATAATACAATTTATGAACATTTAGTTAAAGTGACATTTCCATTATCACGAGTCGTAATTAACCATATATACACATATACCCTGGGAGTTCAATCATTGGCACAAATGCCTCACTATAGGTCGACTCTATATACGTACAAGGCTAAATTGTACATCCGTCCTGGAATAATCACTGGCTTCTAGTAGGATAATCCACCAAGAAGCTAACCTAGAGATAGACATTTATAAAAACAAACAATCTTAACGAAGCAGGAACAAAACACAATAGAATCTCTATAGGAGTCCTAACATTCCCTTCTTACCGAATATAAGTTCGGCTCAATTCAAATCAAGATTACGGTAATACGTAGAGGTCACAGTTAAATCCACTGGTTGACTTTATAACTTCAGAAAAAACTCGCAACCTTAGTAGATATTAAAATCTCCAAGTCCAGAACTAACTCTGTCCTCCACTGACACTCAGTGTAGCCAGAAAGAGGATCCGTCTCACCAACGGAACCATCTGTTACCCAAAACTTGAGCCTAATCAAACTTCGAGGAGATGTTCGCAAGGCTGGTAGGCTGGTACTCACTCAGGCAACGAGATGTTACCAAGGCTAGAGGTAGGCTGGTACTCACTCAGGCAACGAGATGTTACCAAGGCTAGAGGTAGGCTGGTACTCACTCAGGCAACGAGCTGTTACCAAGGCTAGAGGTAGGCTGGTACTCACTCAGGCAACGAGCTGTTACCAAGACTAGAGGTAGGCTGGTACTCACTCAGGCAACGAGCTGTTGCCAAGGCTAGAGGTAGGCTGGTACTCACTCAGGCAACGAGCTGTTGCCAAGGCTAGAGGTAGGCTGGTACTCACTCAGGCAACGAGATGTTACCAAGGCTAGAGGTAGGCTGGTACTCACCAGGCAACGAATGTTACCAAGGTTAGAGGTAGGCTGGTACTCACTCAGGCAACGAGCTGTTACCAAGGCTAGAGGTAGGCTGGTACTCACTCAGGCAACGAGCTGTTACCAAGGCTAGAGGTAGGCTGGTACTCACTCAGGCAACGAGCTGTTACCAAGGCTAGAGGTAGGCTGGTACTCACCAGGCAACGAAATGTTACCAAGGTTAGAGGTAGGCTGGTACTCACTCAGGCAACGAGTTGTTACCAAGGCTAGAGGTAGGCTGGTACTCACTCAGGCAACGAGCTGTTACCAAGGCTAGAGGTAGGCTGGTACTCACTCAGGCAACGAGCTGTTACCAAGGTTAGAGGTAGGCTGGTACTCACTCAGGCAACGAGCTGTTACCAAGGCTAGAGGTAGGCTGGTACTCACTCAGGCAACGAGCTGTTACCAAGGTTAGAGGTAGGTTGGTACTCACTCAGGCAACGAGCTGTTACCAAGGCTAGAGGTAGGCTGGTACTCAGGCAACGAGCTGTTACCAAGGCTAGAGGTAGGCTGGTACTCACTCAGGCAACGAGATGTTACCAAGGCTAGAGGTAGGCTGGTACTCAGGCAACGAGCTGTTACCAAGGTTAGAGGTAGGCTGGTACTCACTCAGGCAACGAGCTGTTACCAAGGCTAGAGGTAGGCTGGTACTCACTCAGGCAACGAGCTGTTACCAAGGTTAGAGGTAGGCTGGTACTCACTCAGGCAACGAGCTGTTACCAAGGCTAGAGGTAGGCTGGTACTCACTCGGGCAACCCCTCTAAGCCAGACGTTAAGTCGGTTCTTGAGAGACCGATTGACTTAACTATTTTTCGGTAGTTAGCACAGCATTTCCCAATTAAATAAAACACATCCTACCTATATACATAAACTAAATAATATAAGATCAGATAATATTATAAAGCAAGATATCTTCATTTCAGCTATTAATGAAGATATTGACAATATAATAAATGAAAATAAAAATATATACATATAATAAGAAATACACGTCGGATCCCATGCATGGGACGCAACAATGGACAGGAGTGATAGGCTTTGTTATGATCAATAGTGTAATCACTAGGCTTGTGTGTGTGTCGTTGGTTGTTCCTGTTAAGAAAAGGGAGTTGGTGTCTAGGTTGGGAAGAATTGTAACATTTGTAATTAAGTGATTTCACCAGCGAGTCTCGTTGTATAGGTCGCAAGATCAGTTTCTAGTACTGTTTACACATAGACACACACGAAGAGGCGGGGCCAGGAGCTGTGAATCGACCCCTGCAAATACAAATAGATGAGTACACAAACACGCGAGCGCGCGATCCATAAATAGCTTTAAGAGGTACGATATGGCTCTCGTACCCAGAAGAGAATAAATCCAGTAACAGACAGCGAAGAGGTACGACTAAGCACCGAGATTCGACCCCTGAAAACACACATAGGCGAGTTCACAGAGACAAAAAACAGTACCCATAAGCATAGAGGAGGTAGAAGAGATCAGATAAAACTGAACAACATCCAAACATGGAAGGTAAAAGTGATGAAACTGCTGATAGAACTGTAAGCTACAGCAGCTACGGGACCTGCCAGTCTTATCTCTTGGGGGACCAGAATAGAGGATGGAAGAGGTGAAGAACTGAGAGTCTTTTACGACTATACATGACACATCACCGGATGTGTACAAGACAAATACCGAGTACTGTAGTTGGGAAACTGCGAGGAGGAATATTTAATTTTTCCAAGAGACTGGTGTTTTTTTTATACCATCCAGTTCCTCGGATCAAACCTAATTGCTCCCTATTCTTCAGGCGTTGCATGACCCTTACGGGGTTTGCGCTTTTCCTTGAACATGATAATAAAAATAATGATGAAAACAATAATAATAATAATAATAATAATAATAATAATAATAATAATAATAATAATAATAATAATAATAATAATAATAATAATAACAATGTAGAAAGTGGAGCCAGACATTGTACTTGCCACTGACTGATTCCCATAAATCATTTCATAGACGTCACCTTGCTCACACTCCAGCAACACATAGACGTCACCTTGCTCACACTCCAGCAACACATAGACGTCACCTTGCTCACACTCCAGCAACACAGACATCACCTTGCTCACACTCCAGCAACACACAGACGTCACCTTGCTCACACTCCAGCAACAACAGACATCACCTTGCTCACACTCCAGCAACACATACAATGATAGACAACACACAAGTGCAACATCGGAATTTCTTTAAGTGTTGAAACGTTTCGCCTGCATATCAGGCTTGAGCTAAATACCATTTATAATAGGATACTTGTCGGTCAAAGTAACATCATGGTATCTTGGTACCGGGAATTCGCCAGATTTTATATTTATCACGGGGAGCGTTAAACCCGTAGGGATTATACAGCGCCTGTAGGGGGGAGGAGATGGAAGGCTTGATTCGGGGAATTGGGAGCACAGATCCAATTCCCTAGATCAAAAGCCCCTCACCAGCATCAAGGAACCTCCTTGAGGGGTTCATTAGATCTGTTAATAACTTGCTTTTGCATGACCAACCTCCTCTAGTGGGCCTCACTCACCTATTTTTTTTTTAATTAGGTGAATTTACAGGCTAGCAAATATTATCCTACCTGAGCTCATTTCAAAGCCCAGCTCTACCCAAAGCGCACTAACACCCCCCTGGGATGCCACCCACAACAGTCGACTAACACCCACAGGTGCTAGGTGAACAGGTGCAGCAAGTACTACACTTCACCTCAGTCTTTGGTGTGGGTATAATGTTCGTCAGGAAACAGGACAAGTGTTTCCTGACGCGGGTCTTAGTCATACGATGACCCACAGCTGGAGCTTGTGGTCATCTGATCGAGGCCTTCCACTGGCTTACCAGTCCACCTCTTTAAAAATCATGGTTATGATTATAACCATTAGTCTTCTCAGTCTTTGGCTGATCACCTCAGAATTACCTCTCTACTGCTGTCTGCAGCGTTATAATCGCCTGTATTCGACTGAAGAAGTACTCTGTTCTTAGGTGTTGCACCTGTGTCCTACTCATCAACTTGTCAGTGTTGTAAAGATATATATGATAAGCACGTATACAATCCCAAAATACACTTGCTTACACTCTTATCTCTATCTGTAAACACATACATAGTTGCTAAATGCTCAGTCTTGTTGAACCTTCACACTTACCAACCCTTCATGACAGTCTTCCTACAGAGAGAGAGAGTGTGAGTGAGTGTAACTGTTAAGTGTAATTGCGTGAGTGTGTGAGTGAGGTTACAGTTCTGGCTGACACATTACCCAGGCGAGGCACTCACACAGAGCAACCTGCTTGTCTGGCGTGACCAAACTTTCACTCTCAGGACGACACTATACCAGGCACACCACCACCTACACCTGAACCTATAAAAACGTATATTTAACCACAAAGTAAATTAAAACCACATTGATACGTCTGGTAACGAGGTGGCTGAGGGGAAAAAAATAGAAAGCGTTCAAATTTTGACGTTCGTGTCTCTTGGTGGAGGGAGAGTGATTTGCACCGAGATGTTTTACGGGGGTCGAGTCTCAGCTTGTGGCCCAGCCTTTACGGGCAGTATTTTTTTGCTAACCTCCTGGGCCCTAACATACCTACTCTCATCTACGTTACTCCGTAATGAAGTCGCTCCTTCAAGTATGGCTGGAGGGAAAACTTCGTAAGTGTTAAAACACTCTTAAAACAAAGTTCAGAGTGGTTAGGCCACTTATTCTCCCTTGCATGTCTTTTTTTGCCTGTGTACCCACAAGCCTCGTTGCTGTTTTGTCATCCTCTAAATCCTCTCCCTCCCTCATACTTGCTCTTCCTGTGGCTATGTGTATTTCTGTATCCACTGACGAACAGTGCAGGCGATTGGAATAGTGCATAGTGCGGTCTAAGTTGATAATGCGGTTAAGTATTGGTGTTGAAGATTTGAAGGGATCAGAAGAGGCAGTCACGTATCATCATATGGAAACTAATATATAAATTTCTTCAATTAATAATGGAAAATTTTGACACAACCCCAATGTAATTCAAACCTTTCAAAGAGACCAATATCCTAAAATACACGAGCACATTAAGCTTGAAGTCGCTCAGAAGTTGTATTAATGTGTTAGCATGGAAAGTTTAAAGATAATCAGATGCGACACTCAGAAATTATTGACTGAAAAGCAGTATTTCATTTTTTTTCTTTCAAGGAAAAAAACAAATTGGAACCCACATAGAGCAAAACCAATCCAAACTTTTCTCTTAGTAAGACTGGCCCAATTTTAAGAAAGATATTATAGACACACAAAAAGAACAGTTGATTTAACCTTAGATAACCAAATAAAGTCAAACACTGTGACTATTGTTGAGCAGAAGAGACATTCTCCGGTTATTTCATATAAACCAATTTAGTTAATGAATTTGCCACATAATTACTTACACAAGCTAACATCAAGAGATTGTTTCCCTTGAGGAAACCACATTAACACTAAGTTTAAAGCCGACCAGAAGATGCATTTTCCAGTTATTGCACAGAATTCAACAAAATTTGTGCCTACGCAGCCTAGGCCCATGAAAAGTTCTTTTCATTTTATATGAGACCTCAACTATTGAAGATCTGATGCCTTTCACAATCGTTATATTATAATCAGAGTAATTATATTGTAATTAGGTGTCACAGAGCACCTGTGGAATGGAAGACGTTCAAACTGGATCAAGAGATTCTCACCAGCAAGCTGTAATAAGGTACAATAATAGAATACCATTTCGGAGATCAGAAGTGACAAACTAGCATCGACACATTCCATTAAATATACCAACCTTTCCCTAAGTAGGATAGTTGAAGCTGATCAGAGGAGCTTGTCTCCACCTATCACACGGAAATAAATGTTACCAATGATTTACATAGCATTATGCATCGGGCATCCACGCATGCAAGTAGTCCCATGAATTTTGTCCAAGTTTCATTACTCTAGTATTGAAATTTTGGAGCCGATCGAATAAGGCGTTCACGAGTAATAAACGAAAATTTGTGAGAAAGTAAACGAAAATGTTACTGAGAATGTCCCGAAAAACAGGCAAGTCTTCCTTTGTTAAACCTTAAAATGCCATAAAACCGTGAATATTTTTCAAGTTTTCTATTCTCATTTATATTCTTTAAATTCTAATTCTACAATCCTGTAAGAAAAAAAAATTATTTTGATTTTTTTAAAAAAATTCAATTCGACAAAAACTGGTCCCTCCACAGCGCAAAATTAATGGAAAAACACTTTCTATTAAGACACACCAGCGTTTAGGGTTTGAAGCTGATCAAAAGAGGCATTAATTACATGGGGAAACAGTTTACAAAATAAATTTAGAAAATTGAAATTTACATACTACAAAAAGTGACAAGCTGTGTTTTAATAAAGCTTATCAATGATAAAAGTTTGAAATCGATCAGAAAAGGCATTCTCAAGTAATTGATTTGATTGCAACGATTCCAAGTTGACAAGTTCCAACAATATTTCAGATTTGCACTTCATCTCACTAAACATATGGGACATGCATCATCATGGATCCCAACGTAACCATAACGGGGGGATTACCAATAGACTTACGAAATCGTAATGATACGGTTGCAAACAAACCATACCACGGGTGGGGATAGAACCCACGTCGGTCTGGAGTTTTATGACTCTGATCGCGGGTTCTATCCCCACCCGTGGTATGGTTTGATTACCAATAGACTCATGGCTGTCTTCAAGAGGGAGCTGGAAAGGCACCTAAAGTTAGTACCTGACCAGCCGGGCCGTGGTTCCTACGTCGGTTTACGTGCGGCCAGGGGTAACAGCCTGGTTGATCAGGCCCTGATCCACCACGAGGCCTGGTCATGGACTTGGCCCCGGGGGCGTTGACCCCAGGAACACTCTCCTGGTATAGATATTTTAAGAACAATCAGCAGAAGAATTATTTATCAAATAATTTACTGAATGAAATCGGCAAATTGGGTTTCATGTCAGCCAACAGTAGCATGAACCTTGTGTTCAGAACACCACACAAGTGGTGAGAATTTGAAGCCGATCAGATGAGTCATTCTCCAGTTATGACACGCATTCCAGTGACTCCAAGATTTTGGAGTACGTTTACCTGAACGTACACATGATTTAATGGATACTATCCTATCTCTAAGACGCATCAGAAGACGTAAACTGAAACAGAGGTTCGATAAAACTTACTGAGAAGGGATAAAGTAGACCTAGTAGCGACCAGCGAAGAGACGGGACCAGGATCTGTGACTTGACCCTTTCAACCACAAATAGGCGAGTACACACACACACATTAAGTTCTGGAGAACCATAGATGATACTACATATATTTTGACTTGGTCATAACATATGAATTGTAGAGAATGGATCTTCGTCGATATTTTGAAGCGTTCATTTGAGTTCAGAGGAAGGATAAAGATGGAAAAATGTGAATAACACGTAAATATCAGCAATGTGGAGAATTAAATATACAAGAGCAGCACTAGGTATGACTAGGCTGTTGAGGGTGAAGCCAGACTCTCATCCACAGTTATCAAAAGTTACGTGAATAATAATATTCCCGGAAATAGATGGTCACCACTAAACACACCAACAGACACCAGTGGTTTGAAGAGGCAAGAACCCTTCATGAGAAGTGCATGACAGTCAACACTGTGTCGAGTACATGAACACTGAACACGCAGGCTGGAGTGAACCGTGACCTGCAGTGGTGAACCAAGCTGGCAGGTTGTCTTAGAGGTGAGCACAGAGACAGCTCACTGAATGACTCAGGCCTACACGTACGTAGTAGCCTTTCCACAGGTGAAGGTTGGGCAGATAAATTCACGACTTTTTTTTTTTTTGCCAAAGTTTTGCAGCTCATGTGATCCCTCATAGTCCCGTTGGACTAATCAAAACCCCGAGCTACGGAAGAAGACACACAGCGGTTACCAACATGACAAGTGGTTCACTTCGTAAGCTGAAGGCTTTATATAAGACGGGCGAGATAAACAGTCTAACGTTACGTTAAAACTATGGTTCCACAAATCAAGACAGGTAACAGCTGTAAAAAATAAGAGAATAATAATACAGAGGCACGAATACTTAGGTCAGAGAGCATTGTAAATGACTTCTTGACGATGCCCAGTACCACACCTCACCTACCACCCACCAGAGAGCAGTGTGACAAGGGGCAAGTAGACAGTGTGACAAGGGGCAGGTAGACAGTGTGACAAGGGGCAGGTATACAGTGTGACAAGGGGCAGGTACACAGTGTGACAAGGGGCAGGTACACAGTGTGACAAGGGGCAGGTAGACAGTGTGACAAGGGGCAGGTAGACAGTGTGACAAGGGGCAGGTATACAGTGTGACAAGGGGCAGGTACACAGTGTGACAAGGGGCAGGTACACAGTGTGACAAGGGGCAGGTAGACAGTGTGACAAGGGGCAGGTAGACAGTGTGACAAGGGGCAGGTAGACAGTGTAACAGTCACTTCGCGCGTCCAGACGACCCACATACCCACATCATAGTAACACATACTCACATAGAAACAACAGCATGAGCTTTTACCCTCATGACATGAGGAGTAATAAGTGGAGCATAAAGTTAACTGAACCATTCCAGGAAACTGGGAACGGGTTCAACAGCTTTAGTTATAGGGCCCGTGAACATGCCAGTTCTTCCAAGAATCTGGTCCACCCTTCTGTACACAAGTGTTGAAAATTTTAAGCCGAGTGGATGAGGCGTTCTCAAGTTCTGAGCGACAAAATCGTATAGATGTCCTTTTGAGGATACCTACAAATGGTTTAAAAATGTAATATTGGTAAGTAAATTATCTTGGCTTTTAACCTATGACTTTATAGTTCAGTAACTATAAGCATGTAAATCTCTCTCTCTCTCTCTCTCTCCATGTGAGACAAACCAATACATTATCTCGTTGTCTACCTTGGAAAGAAAGCAATACCGTCATGTTGTAAGCAGGTAGATATCTTATCTCTCGCTCTATACGTGTGAGACAAACCGATACCTACCCACTTATCACCATTAAAATGATTTTTAACCCCAGTGAAGTATTCACTGGTGTGCGTGGTGAAATTAGCATTATAATAAGCCTTACATTCACTACACTGATTGTTACGTCACATGCTCCTCACTATCAACAATCAGTTGTGATTAACACGATTATATTTTAATATTTGTGCGCAGCGGGTACACACTACCTGAGATAACAAATGAAGACTGCTTCTACAGGTACACCCCTCTCGTGTTAATTATTTGTTTTACTCTTTAAGGTAGGGTTGGCAGGGGTTCCATGATGCTGGTGAATGACTCTTAACGTAGGGGTTGGCAGGGGTTCCATGATGCTGGTGAATGACTCTTAACGTAGAGGGTGGCAGGGGTTCCATGATGCTGGTGAATGACTCTTAACGTAGGGGTTGGCAGGGGTTCCATGATGCTGGTGAATGACTCTTAACGTAGGGGTTGGCAGGGGTTCCATGATGCTGGTGAATGACTCTTAACGTAGAAGGTGGCAGGGGTTCCATGATGCTGGTGAATGACTTAACGTAGGGGTTGGCAGGGGTTCCATGATGCTGGTGAATGACTCTTAACGTAGGGGTTGGCAGGGGTTCCATGATGCTGGTGAATGACTCTTAACGTAGGGGTTGGCAGGGGTTCCATGATGCTGGTGAATGACTCTTAACGTAGGGGTGGCAGGGGGTTTCCATGATGCTGGTGAATGACTCTTAACGTAGGGGTGGCAGGGGTTCCATGATGCTGGTGAATGACTCTTAACGTAGGGGTTGGCAGGGGTTCCATGATGCTGGTGAATGACTCTTAACGTAGGGGTGGCAGGGTTCCATGATGCTGGTGAATGACTCTTAACGTAGGGGTGGCAGGGGTTCCATGATGCTGGTGAATGACTCTTAACGTAAGGGTTGGCAGGGGTTCCATGATGCTGGTGAATGACTCTTAACGTAGGGGTGGCAGGGGTTTCATGATGCTGGTGAATGACTCTTAACGTAGAGGTTGGCAGGGGTTCCATGATGCTGGTGAATGACTCTTAACGTAGGGGGTGGCAGGGGTTCCATGATGCTGGTGAATGACTCTTAACGTAGGGGGTGGCAGGGGTTCCATGATGCTGGTGAATGACTCTTAACGTAGGGGTTGGCAGGGGTTCCATGATGCTGGTGAATGACTCTTAACGTAGGGGTGGCAGGGGTTCCATGATGCTGGTGAATGACTCTTAACGTAGGGGGTGGCAGGGGTTCCATGATGCTGGTGAATGACTCTTAACGTAAGGGTTGGCAGGGTTCCATGATGCTGGTGAATGACTCTTAACGTAGGGGTGGCAGGGGTTTCATGATGCTGGTGAATGACTCTTAACGTAGAGGTTGGCAGGGGTTCCATGATGCTGGTGAATGACTCTTAACGTAGGGGGTGGCAGGGGTTCCATGATGCTGGTGAATGACTCTTAACGTAGAGGGTGGCAGGAGTTCCATGATGCTGGTGAATGACTCTTAACGTAGAGGGTGGCAGGGGTTCCATGATGCTGGTGAATGACTCTTAACGTAGAGGGTGGCAGGGGTACCATGATGCTGGTGAATGACTCTTAACGTAGAGGGTGGCAGGGGTATCATGATGCTGGTGAATGACTCTTAACGTAGAGGGTGGCAGGGGTTCCATGATGCTGGTGAATGACTCTTAACGTAGAGGGTGGCAGGGGTTCCATGATGCTGGTGAATGACTCTTAACGTAGGGGGTGGCAGGGGTACCATGATGCCAAGTGAATGACTCTTAACGTAGGGGTGGCAGGGTTCCATGATGCTGGTGAATGACTCTTAACGTAGAGGGTGGCAGGGGTTCCATGATGCTGGTGAATGACTCTTCACGTAGGGGTTGGCAGGGGTTCCATGATGCTGGTGAATGACTCTTAACGTAGAGGGTGGCAGGGTTCCATGATGCTGGTGAATGACTCTTAACGTAGAGGGTGGCAGGGTACCATGATGCTGGTGAATGACTCTTAACGTAGAGGGTGGAAGGGGTTCCATGATGCTGGTGAATGACTCTTAACGTAGGGGGTGGCAGGGGTTCCATGATGCTGGTGAATTACTCTTAACGTAGAGGGTGGCAGGGGTTCCATGATGCCAAGTGAATGACTCTTAACGTAGGGTGGCAGGGGTTCCATGATGCCAAGTGAATGACTCTTAACGTAGGGGTGGCAGGGTTCCATGATGCTGGTGAATGACTCTTAACGTAGGGGGTGGCAGGGGTTCCATGATGCTGGTGAATGACTCTTAACGTAGGGGGTGGCAGGGGTTCCATGATGCCAAGTGAATGACTCTTAACGTAGGGGTGGCAGGGGTTCCATGATGCTGGTGAATGACTCTTAACGTAGGGGGTGGCAGGGGTTCCATGATGCTGGTGAATGACTCTTAACGTAGAGGGTGGCAGGGGTTCCATGATGCTGGTGAATGACTCTTAACGTAGGGGTTGGCAGGGGTTCCATGATGCCAAGTGAATGACTCTTAACGTAGGGGTGGCAGGGGTTCCATGATGCTGGTGAATGACTCTTAACGTAGAGGGTGGCAGGGGTTCCATGATGCTGGTGAATGACTCTTAACGTAGAGGGTGGCAGGGGTTCCATGATGCTGGTGAATGACTCTTCTTTCAAGGTAATGAACCTACCGTTTCCTCGTTTTTCTTGGATCAAAGCTGATTATTACCTCTTCCCCGGACGGTGTATGACCCATACGGGTTTATCGCCTCACGTGAAATACAAAATGCAGGTAATCCGTCATTAATTTGTTCCCACATTTCCGCGAGGATGATCCCGCACAGCGCGAGACGTTCTGACCTGGTGTCAACGTCACTTTTTCAACGTTCTTAAAAACTATACTGGGAAAGGCTGAGTTAAGAGGATGGATAACAACCATGACTTAGGTCTTGACTCACATCTACCTCTCTCTTCATGGGCCGAAGGCAGGGTCATGAAGCTGCCGCCGCAGGAGGGGAAGACAGGGTCATGCAGCTGCCGCAGGAGGGGAAGATAGGGTCAAGCAGCTGCCGCAGGAGGGGAAGGCAGGGCCATGCAGCTGCCGCAGGAGGGGACGACAGGGTCAAGCAGCTGCTGCAAGTCACCAGCTTCATGAAAACACCACAGCAGGTTACAAAGGTCAACTCTACACACACTAGGTGTGACCTCCGGCCTTGACCTCTGACCTGCTCCTCCCGTTAACAAAACTGATACCATCATGGTTGAAAATTAGACACATATGCAACATCTTTAACTTAGACGTTTTGCCATCCAGTGAAGAATCTTCAGAATCTTCAAGACTACGGTGCTCTTCACACCAACTCCAAGGCCGAGGGACTGATTACCTCGTCTTTTGTATATAGTTCTACTGTCTTCCAATTATATACTAGAATTTGTATTGATAAAGCCACTGGAGAGCGAAATGTCTACAAATTAAGATACCCAGATGTTGCGTATATGTCTAATTTTCATCTTGTCGGTATTGTAACCATTTATGTATACCATCATGGTTGTGAGGAGGACGTGTGCAGTGACAATACCGTGACGCCTCAGTGAAAGTTATCACGCAGTCATGACACACGGAACAAGGTGAGAAACTAAGACAATTATCCACTAATTCCACTATTTAAACGACAAATTACATGGTTGAAATTGTGGATCAACTCTCATATTGCGCACGTTTCCTTTCCGACGGCTTGGTCATAGACCTAGCCGAGGGGGCGATGTCCCCGGGCACCCTCCAGGTATATCTATTTATATATATATATATATATATATATATATATATATATATATATATATATATATATATATATAAACCTTAGTGACGACCCTTATGAAGATTCTGATATAATAATAATAATAATGATAATAATAATAATAATAATAATAATTATTATTATTATTATTATTGTTGTTGTTGTTGTTTCTGGATGGAAACTCTAAGGTATTTGTCGTCCACATTTACTAGGTCATGTGATTTGGTGTTGCAGTTGAACACTGTTGAAGGGAGTCAGGGAGGTGCCTTGATGCCTCTGAAAGGCTCTTGAGTCAAGGAAATGGGCCTCTCCTTCCTTAGATCGAAACTAATTGCCTCCTATTTCCTTGGCGCTGTGTGATGACCCCCCTCCCTACGCATTTTGGGCTTCCCTTGCCAATAATAATAATAATAATAATAATAATAATAATAATAATAATAATAATAATAATAACCGTGTTTAATAAAGATGAAAAAAATATTCACTTATTTTTAGCCTCAAAGTGGTCACAAGATGATGCAAATTTATTCTCCAGGGCAGGAGATGTATGTTCGTGTTTGCTAACAGTTGCTGCCCATGTCCACCTAGCAGGGTATAGACACCTGGGTATTTTGTTGACCGTTGTGGGTCGCCTTCTGGGGGCAGGTCCACTGCTAAATATGCAGTGGTTGTGCATCTCCTGGGAAATGGAAGGTAAGTAAGTAAGTTTATTCAAGTATACACAAATACAGTTACATACATTATCATACATAGCAGCATATGTGTAGAGAACCTAGGATAACCCAAAAAGTCAGACAGAGTGACTTATTTCCATTGGGGTCCATGTAATAAGTTTTTATTTCACGAGGAAGGTACTCGATATTCTTTGGATCAAGTGGAGCTATGTGAGGAAGCAGTCAGTTGCTACGTTGCTGAGATGATTCACACTGACTGGTGAGTCATGTATGTGGTACAGTGTTGCTACGCTCCACAGCAGCTGTAATACAGCGTTGCTTTCACCAAGTGCAGCATTGTTGTAGCAGGCCTGCAGCAGCAGCAGCAGCAGCAGCAGCAGCAGCACCAGCTTGTGTTATGATCCACACTTAGCAGTGATCACTACCAATCAACGAGCAAATAAGATAGACACAGCAGGAGCTGGTGACAACAGTGGGTCCAAGAGGGGTCATGACCTTTTCCTGGGGTGTCACTTTGCAATCTTTTTTGCATTGAATGATATTACTTATTAAACTGTTACTGCTGCTGTGAAAATTAACATTTCTGGATATTTAAAACCTTCGAATTCAGAAAAAACTCACTCCTCCGGCAGACTATCACCCTCAGTACAGGCGACGATGAACCCTCCCTAGACAGTTCCTGGATCCACCACTGACTTCTGATTTAACTCTAGTGGTTAACCTAAGAAAGCAAGATAGATAACCAGTTCGAAGTGAACCAGCTGTCAGTCTACGAGAGTCTAGCTGCTCTGAATGATTCCACAAACGAGGTAACGAAGTCAGTCGGTCAGCTCTCATATGCGAGGTCAGAATACCACAGCACAACGGTCGCTACCAATCAGAGTCGTATATTAACTCTAGATGGGTCTGGCTACTATGTTTTCAGCTGGACAAGATGACTTACAGGAGTGTGGCTTTGTCCTGTGCATGCAGCTCATTCAGCTGCAATGAGCTGAATGATCTACAATGTAACATGTGTCCGTGGATATACTTAGTGCACACTACAGTGGCTTACATGTCTCTGTGCACGAGATAGGCCTTGTTGAAAGATGTTGACTCGCAAGTAATAGTAACTCTAGTTCTGCTCGAATGAAACCTTTGAAGCTGGAATATTTAATGATATCCGCATTACCTTACTGGAGTCTCCCAGCTCAGGGCTGACACATTTCATCAGCATGTATGTGACACTGTGGGACAGGGTGTGACAGGGGAACACACACTAACTAGCTTTGGTTCCCACTATATAACCGCCATGTAACAGCGCCCTGCTGATGTATCCGTTCTTTCTAAGATGAAACAACAAGCATGTAGGATCCAGACCACTCTGTGACTCCAGGTCCTTCAAACATGTAGGATCCAGACCACTCTGTGACTAGGTCCTTCAAACATGTAGGATCCAGACCACTCTGTGACTCCAGGTCCTTCAAACATGTAGGATTCAGACCACTCTGTGATTCCAGGTCCTTCAAACATGTAGGATCCAGACCACTCTGTGACTCCAGGTCCTTCAAACATGTAGGATACAGACCACTCTGTGACTCTAGGTCCTTCAAACATGTAGGATCCAGACCACTCTGTGACGCCAGGTCCTTCAAACATGTAGGATCCAGACCACTCTGTGACTCCAGGTCCTTCAAACATGTAGGATCCAGACCACTCTGTGATTCCAGGTCCTTCAAACATGTAGGATCCAGACCACTCTGTGACTCCAGGTCCTTCAAACATGTAGGATCCAGACCACTCTGTGATTCCAGGTCCTTCAAACATGTAGGATCCAGACCACTCTGTGACGCCAGGTCCTTCAAGCAGGGAGGGGGAGGGGGAGGGGGAGGGGAGGGAGGGGAGGGGTTGGGGGGAGGGGGGTTGCCCTGACTGCTGGCGGAGGGTTATTGATCTAAGGAATTTGAACTATCCCTCCGTTTCCTCAGATCAACCCTAATTGCCTTCCATTCCTCAGGTGCTGCGTGACCCTTACGGGTTTAGTGCTTCCACCCCAGCCTGGGTGACTGTCAGTGGTGTTATCACCCCGGCCTAGGATGACTGTCAGTGGTGTTATCACCCCAGTCTTGGTGACTGTCAGTGGTGTTATCACTCCAGTCTGGGTGACTGTTAGTGGTGTTATCACCCCAGCCTGGGATGACTATTAGCGGTGTTATCACCCCAGTCTGGGGTGACTATTAGTGGTGTTGTCACCCCAGCCTGGGGTAACTATTAGTGGTGTTATCACCCCAGCCTAGGGTGATTATTAGCGGTGTTATCACCTCAGCCTGGGGTGACTATTAGTGGTGTTATCACCCCAACCTGGGGTGACTATTAGTGGTGTTATCACCCCAACCTGGGTGTACACCAGACAGGAGACAGGTTGGTAGCCTGACCTCAATAGTGTAGTGGAAAATTACTCGTATGAGACTTGAAGATGCAATTAGAAGCCTCCTTGATGACTCTAATTTTACCAATTAGTCTCTGCACCGGTTCACTCGTTCTTGCCTAACAAATTCACTCTTTTTTTTTAACTACGGTATTTGAAGTGGCAGCCCCCGATAAGAAGACATTGTGTACGACGCTGGAAAGTGGTAAAATCTTTATTAGAATTCTAGAAAGGAGTCTGTTGACGGAAGTAGGTCGTCCTCAGGGTATTGTGGCACTTGTTCAATCTTCCATCAAAGCATGACTGACCCAAAGACGACAGAGTTTGGATTAATGAAGATAAATTTTCTGGGAATGGGATGAGTCACAAGTGGCATGCCACAGGGGTCAGTACTGGGTCCCTTGTTGGTCACAAGTGGCATGCCACAGTGGTCAGTACTGGGTCACTTGTTGGTCACAAGTGGCATGCCACAGTGGTCAGTACTGAGTCCCTTGTTGGTCACATGTGGCATGCCACAGGGGTCAGTACTGGGTCCCTTGTTGGTCACAAGTGGCATGCCACAGTGGTCAGTACTGAGTCCCTTGTTGGTCACATGTGGCATGCCACAGGGGTCAGTACTGGGTCCCTTGTTGGTCACAGTGGCATGCCACAGGGGTCAGTACTGGGTCCCTTGTTGGTCACAAGTGGCATGCCACAGTGGTCAGTACTGGGTCCCTTGTTGGTCACAAGTGGCATGCCACAGTGGTCAGTACTGGGTCCCTTGTTGGTCACAAGTGGCATGCCACAGTGGTCAGTACTGGGTCCCTTGTTGGTACATGTGGCATGCCACGGAGCTGTCAGTGCTGGAGGTCCTTGTTGATCACAAGTGGTGCCACAGGGGTACAGTACTGGGTCCCTTGTTGGTCACAAGTTGGCATGCCACAGGAGTCAGTACTGGGTCCATTGTTGGTCACATAGTTAGGCATGCCTTACATTCAGTACTGGGTCACATGTTGGTCAGCATGGCATGCCACAGTGGTCAGTACTGAGTCCCTTGTTGGTCACATGTGGCATGCCACAGTGGTCAGTACTGGGTCCCTTGTTGGTCAGAAGTGGCGTGCCACAGGGGTCAGTACTGGGTCCCTTGTTGGTCACATGTGGCATGCCACAGGGGTCAGTACTGGGTCCCTTGTTGGTCACATGTGGCATGCCACAGGGGTCAGTATTGGGTCCCTTGTTGGTCACAAGTGGCATGCCACAGGGGTCAGTACTGGGTCCCTTGTTGGTCACAAGTGGCATGCCACAGTGGTCAGTACTGGGTCCCTTGTTGGTCACATGTGGCATGCCACAGTGGTCAGTACTGGGTCCCTTGTTGATCACAAGTGGCGTGCCACAGGGGTCAGTACTGGGTCCCTTGTTGGTCACAAGTGGCATACCACAGGGGTCGTGGTAAGCTCCTCTCTTCTATGTGCGAGTTATTTGTGTAAGACTTATATGTATTAATGGTGGTAGAATTATCAAATATGTTAAGTATAAGGTCACAGGTGCAACTAATGTGACACTTTATTGTGGCAACGTTTTGCTCTCCAGGAGCTTGACAAAGCTCCTGGAGAGCAATACGTTGCTACAGTAATATGTCACATTAGTTACACTTATGTCCTTTTACCTAACTTATATATTATTGGTCACCATGTTAAAGGCAGTATATAAATAGGCTGGAATAAACGAAAATATATGGGAAATATACAGCTGGAGATCAGAAAGAAAAGGGGTATAATTAAGGAGATAAAAAATATTTAACCAAGCCAGAATTCGTAAAAATGAATTTGAGTTGTAAATAGATAGATGAAGGAAGAATATAGAAAAACACTGCCAGTGGAAGGCCTCGGTCAGATAACCAAAAACTCCAGCTGTGGGTCATCATATTACTGAGACCCGCGTCAGGAAACACTTGTCCTGTTTCCTGACGAATCTTAACTAACCTAACCACGGAGCCTCGTGCAATTAAACACTCTAGGTAGTTAGAAAATGAATTTGAAAAATGGGTGAACATTAATATATTTATGTGATGGCTAGCCTATTACGAGGCCATTGGCCCTACTGGAAACCTTCGTTTTTACGGTCCTGCTGGCTCCTGTTGGTTACCGTTCAACCTTTCAACTGGCACCTGACACAAAACAGCTAAACCATTCATCGGGTAGCTTGTCATGGGGCACAAAGGGACTTTTAAATGGTCTTTTTTTGATGTAATTCACGACGTTAAAGGTCAAGCAGAAAAACAAGAAAAATGTAGATGTAAGATGTTGGTGGAGAGAGATGAGGCAGTCAGTGATGTTGATGTTGGTGGAGAGAGATGAAGCAGTCAGTGATGTTGATGTTGGTGGAGAGAGATGAAGCAGTGATTGATGTTGATGTTGATGGAGAGAGATGAAGCAGTCAGTGATGTTGATGTTGGTGGAGAGAGATGAGGCAGTTAGTGATGTTGATGTTGGTGGAGAGAGATGAAGCAGTCATTGATGTTGATGTTGATGGAGAGAGATGAGTCAGTCAGTGATGTTGATGTTGGTGGAGAGAGATGAATCAGTCAGTGATGTTGATGTTGGTGGAGAGAGATGAGTCAGTCAGTGATGTTGATGTTGGTGGAGAGAGATGAAGCAGTCAGTGATGTTGATGTTGGTGGAGAGAGATGAAGCAGTCAGTGATGTTGATGTTGGTGGAGAGAGATGAAGCAGTCAGTGATTGATGTTGATGTTGGTGGAGAGAGATGAAGCAGTCAGTGATGTTGATGTTGGTGGAGAGAGATGAAGCAGTCAGTGATGTTGATGAAGAGAGATGAGTCAGTCAGTGATGTTGATGTTGGTGGAGAGAGATGAGTCAGTCAGTGATGTTGATGTTGGTGGAGAGAGATGAGTCAGTCAGTGATGTTGATGTTGGTGGAGAGAATGAGTCAGTCAGTGATGTTGATGTTGGTGGAGAGAATGAGTCAGTCAGTGATGTTGATGTTGGTGGAGAGAGATGAGTCAGTCAGTGATGTTGATGTTGGTGGAGAGAGATGAGTCAGTCAGTGATGTTGATGTTGGTGGAGAGAGATGAGTCAGTCAGTGATGTTGATGTTGGTGGAGAGAGATGAGTCAGTCAGTGATGTTGATGTTGGTGGAGAGAATGAGCAGTCAGTGATGTTGATGTTGGTGGAGAGAGATGAGTCAGTCAGTGATGTTGATGTTGGTGGAGAGAGATGAGTCAGTCAGTGATGTTGATGTTGGTGGAGAGAGATGAGGCAGTCAGTGATGTTGATGTTGGTGGAGAGAGATGAGTCAGTCAGTGATGTTGATGTTGGTGAAGAGAGATGAGGCAGTCAGTGATGTTGATGTTGGTGGAGAGAGATGAGTCAGTCAGTGATGTTGATGTTGGTGGAGAGAGATGAGTCAGTCAGTGATGTTGATGTTGGTGGAGAGAAATGAGTCAGTCAGTGATGTTGATGTTGGTGGAGAGAGATGAGTCAGTCAGTGATGTTGGTGGAGAGAGATGAGTCAGTCAGTGATGTTGATGTTGGTGGAGAGAGATGAAGCAGTCAGTGATGTTGATGTTGGTGGAGAGAGATGAAGCAGTCAGTGATGTTGATGTTGGTGGAGAGAGATGAGGCAGTCAGTGATGTTGATGTTGGTGGAGAGAGATGAACAGTCAGTATGTTGATGTTGGTGGAGAGAAGATGAGTCACTCAGTGATGTTGATGTTGGTGGAGATACATCAGTGATGTTGAGTGGTGGAGAAGAGTGAAGCAGTCAGTGATGTTGAGTTGGTGGGAGATGAAACAGTCAGTGAGTATCAGTGGGAGATGACAGTCAGTGATGTGATGTTTGGGGGAACGAGTGAGGCAGTCAGTGAGTCACTGGTGGGATGACAGCAGTAATGTAGACTCAGGGGGAAGTACACTCAGTGGGTACACTCAGTGGGTACACTCAGTGTACATCAGTGGTCACCACTCAGTGGGTACACTAGTGCTACACAGTGTACACTCAGTGGGGACACAGTGGTACACACATTGTCACAGTGGGGTCACCAGTGGTCACACTCAGTGCTACACTCAGTGTACACTCAGTGCACATCTCCAGGGGTACACTCAGTGCACACTCAGTGTCTCACTCAGTGTACACTCCAGTGGTCACAGTGACTCACGTGTACCAACACTGCCCAGTGACTACCCGTGGTACACTCATGGACACTCCAGTGACTACATCAGTGTACACCTCAACACTGTCACAGTGACTCACACAGTGTACACTCAACACTGTCACAGGGACTCACACAGTGTACACTCAACACTGTCACAGGGACTCACACAGTGTACACTCAACACTGTCACAGTGACTCACACAGTGTACACTCAACACTGTCACAGTGACTCACACAGTGTACACTCAACACTGTCACAGTGACTCACACAGTGTACACTCAACACTGTCACAGTGACTCACACAGTGTACACTCAACACTGTCACAGTGACTCACACAGTGTACACTCAACACTGTCACAGTGACTCACACAGTGTACACTCAACACTGTTACAGTGACTCACACAGTGTACACACAACACTGTCACAGTGACTCACACAGTGTACACTCAACACTGTCACAGTGACTCACACAGTGTACACACAACACTGTCACAGTGACTCACACAGTGTACACTCAACACTGTCACAGTGACTCACACAGTGTACATTCAACACTGTCACAGTGACTCACACAGTGTACACTCAACACTGTCACAGTGACTCACACAGTGTACACTCAACACTGTCACAGTGACTCACACAGTGTACACTCAACACTGTCACAGTGACTCACACAGTGTACACACAACACTGTCACAGTGACTCACACAGTGTACACTCAACACTGTCACAGTGACTCACACAGTGTACTCTCAACACTGCCACAGTGACTCACACAGTGTACACTCAACACTGTCACAGTGACTCACAGAGTGTGCACTCACACTGCCACAGTGACTCACACAGTGTACACTCAACACTGCCACAGTGACTCACACAGTGTACACTCCTCTAACCCTTCTGTTCTCCAGTGTTGTTAGTCCTATTTCCTTCAACCTTTCTTCATAGGACAGACCCCTGAGTTGTGGAACTAACCTTGTCGCAAACCTTTGCACTTTCTCTAATTTCTTGACATGCTTGACCAGGTGTGGGTTCCAGACTGGTGCTGCATACTCTAGTATGGGCCTGACGTACACGGTGTACAGTGTCTTGAACGATTCCTTGTTAAGGTAACGGAACGCTAATGGGAGGTGCTGTGTGGGAGGTGCTGTGTGGGAGGTGCTGTGTGGGAGGTGCTGTGTGGGAAGTGTTGTGTGGGAGGTGTTGTGTGGGAGGTGCTGTGTGGGAGGTGCTGTGTGGGAAGTGTTGTGTGGGAGGTGCTGTGTGGGAAGTGTTGTGTGGGAGGTGCTGTGTGAGAGGTGCTGTGTGGGAGGTGTTGTGTGGGAGGTGCTGTGTGGGAGGTGTCCCACCCTTCTGATCTGTAGAAAAAACTCATTTTTAATATTTCATCCCTGACACAGGACCTCTAAGTCGTTACTAGATATTTTTTAATTTATTCTTCTCTTCCCTCCTTCGACTTCTCGTTTTGATGTCGCCATAGGGTGTCCCGTGGCCTGGTAGATAACGCTCTCGTCTCACACATTGAGTGTTCATGGTTCGATCCCCGGCCGGGTGAAAACATTGGGCGTGTTTCCTCACATCTGCTACTCCTGTTCACTTAGCAACCAAGTAGATACCTGGGTATTAGCCGACTGGTGTGGGTCGCATCCTGGGGGACAAGGTTCAAGGACCGCAGTGGAAATAAAACAGACAGCCCTCGGTGACGCACTGACTTTCTAGGGTTATCCTGCGCCGCTAACCCTCCGGGGTTAAAAATTCGAACAAAATCTTATCTTTTATCATAACACATGAGAACGCCTCGTCTGATCGGCTTTAAATTTTCAATGCTGGTGTATAATAACTAGACCAAGAGTGTAGCAATAACTAACATGTGCAGGTGTGTTGTGACCAGTGTTGCAGGGTGAATCCCACCCTCCTGGGATGATTGTGTTGTGACCAGTGTTGCAGGGTGAATCCCACCCTCCTGGGATGATTGTGTTGTGACCAGTGTTGCAGGGTGAATCCAACCATTCTGGGATGATTGTGTTGTGACCAGTGTTGCAGGGTCAATCCCACCCTCCTGGGATGATTGTGTTGTGACCAGTGTTGCAGGGTGAATCCCACCCTCCTGGGATGATTGTATTGTGACCAGTGTTGCAGGATAAATCCCACTATCCTGGGATTGTTGTGTTGTGACCAGTGTTGCAGGGTGAATCCCACCATCCTGGGATGGTTGTGTTGTGACCAGTGTTGCAGGGTGAATCCCACTATCCTGGGATCGTTGTATTGTGACCAGTGTTGCAGGATAAATCCCACTATCCTGGGATTGTTGTGTTGTGACCAGTGTTGCAGGGTGAATCCCACTATCCTGGGATTGTTGTGTTGTGACCAGTGTTGCAGGGTGAATCCCACCATCCTGGGATGGTTGTGTTGTGACCAGTGTTGCAGGGTGAATCCCACTATTCTGGGATGGTTGTATTGTGACCAGTGTTGCAGGATAAATCCCACTATCCTGGGATTGTTGTGTTGTGACCAGTGTTGCAGGGTGAATCCCACCATCCTGGGATGGTTGTGTTGTGACCAGTGTTACAGGGTGAATCCCACTATCCTGGGATGGTTGTGTTGTGACCAGTGTTGCAGGGTGAATCCCACCATCCTGAGATGGTTGTATTGTGACCAGTGTTGCAGGATAAATCCCACTATCCTGGGATTGTTGTGTTGTGACCAGTGTTGCAGGGTGAATCCCACCATCCTGGGATGGTTGTGTTGTGACAAGTGTTGCAGGGTGAATCCCACTATCCTGGGATGGTTGTGTTGTGACCAGTGTTGCAGGGTGAATCCAACCATCCTGGGATGGTTGTGTTGTGACCAGTGTTGCAGGGTGAATCCCCCTATCCTGGGATGGTTGTGTTGTGACCAGTGTTGCAGGATAAATCCCACCATCCTGGGATGGTTGTGTTGTGACCAGTGTTGCAGGGTAAATCCCACCATCTTGGGATGGTTGTGTTGTGATCAGTGTTGCAGGGTGAATCCCACTATCCTGGGATGGTTGTGTTGTGACCAGTGTTGCAGGATAAATCCCACCATCCTGGAATGGTTGTGTTGTGACCAGTGTTGCAGGATAAATCCCACCATCCTGGGATGGTTGTGTTGTGACCAGTGTTGCAGGGTAAATCCCACCATCCTGGGAGGGTTGTGTTGTGACCAGTGTTGCAGGGTGAATCCCACTATCCTGGGATGGTTGTGTTGTGACCAGTGTTGCAGGGTGAATCCCACTATCCTGGGATGGTTGTGTTGTGACCAGTGTTGCAGGGTGAATCCAACCATTCTGGGATGGTTGTGTTGTGACCAGTGTTGCAGGGTGAATCCCACTATCCTGGGATGGTTGTGTTGTGACCAGTGTTGCAGGATAAATCCCACCATCCTGGGATGGTTGTGTTGTGACCAGTGTTGCAGGGTAAATCTCACCATCCTGGGATGGTTGTGTTGTGACCAGTGTTGCAGGGTAAATCCCACTATCCTGGGATGGTTGTGTTGTGACCAGTGTTGCAGGGTAAATCCCACTATCCTGGGATGGTTGTGTTGTGACCAGTGTTGCAGGGTGAATCCCACTTTCCTGGGATGGTTGTGTTGTGACCAGTGTTGCAGGGTGAATCCCACTATCCTGGGATGGTTGTGTTGTGACCAGTGTTGCAAGGTGAATCCCACTATCCTGGGATGGTTGTGTTGTGACCAGTGTTGCAGGTTGAATCCCACTATCCTGGGATGGTTGTGTTGTGACCAGTGTTGCAGGGTGAATCCCACTATCCTGGGATGGTTGTGTTGTGACCAGTGTTGCAGGGTGAATCCCACTATCCTGGGATGGTTGTGTTGTGACCAGTGTTGCAGGGTAAATCCCACTATCCTGGGATGGTTGTGTTGTGACCAGTGTTGCAGGGTGAATCCCACTATCCTGGGATGGTTGTGTTGTGACCAGTGTTGCAGGGTAAATCCCACTATCCTGGGATGGTTGTGTTGTGACCAGTGTTGCAGGGTAAATCCCACTATCCTGGGATGGTTGTGTTGTGACCAGTGTTGCAGGGTGAATCCCACTATCCTGGGATGGTTGTGTTGTGACCAGTGTTGCAGGGTGAATCCCACTATTCTGGGATGGTTGTGATGTGACCAGTGTTGCAAGGTGAATCCCACTATCCTGGGATGGTTGTGTTGTGACCAGTGTTGCAGGGTGAATCCCACTATCCTGGGATGGTTGTGTTGTGACCAGTGTTGCAGGGTGAATCCCACTATCCTGGGATGGTTGTGTTGTGACCAGTGTTGCAGGGTGAATCCCACTATCCTGGGATGGTTGTGTTGTGACCAGTGTTGCAGGGTGAATCCCACTATCCTGGTATGGTTGTGTTGTGACCAGTGTTGCAGGGTGAATCCCACTATCCTGGGATGGTTGTGTTGTGACCAGTGTTGCAGGGTGAATCCCACTATCCTGGGATGGTTGTGTTGTGACCAGTGTTGCAGGGTGAATCCCACTATCCTGGGATGGTTGTGTTGTGACCAGTGTTGCAGGGTGAATCCCACTATCCTGGGATGGTTGTGTTGTGACCAGTGTTGCAGGGTGAATCCCACTATCCTGGGATGGTTGTGTTGTGACCAGTGTTGCAGGGTGAATCCCACTATCCTGGGATGGTTGTGTTGTGACCAGTGTTGCAAGGTGAATCCCACTATCCTGGGATGGTTGTGTTGTGACCAGTGTTGCAGGGTGAATCCCACCATCCTGGGATGGTTGTGTTGTGACCAGTGTCGCAGGGTGAATCCCACTATCCTGGGATGGTTGTGTTGTGATCAGTGTTGCAGGTAAATCCCACTATCCTGGGATGGTTGTGTTGTGACCAGTGTTGCAGGGTGAATCCCACCATCCTGGGATGGTTGTGTTGTGACCAGTGTTGCAGGGTGAATCCCACTATCCTGGGATGGTTGTATTGTGACCAGTGTTGCAGGATAAATCCCACTATCCTGGGATTGTTGTGTTGTGACCAGTGTTGCAGGGTGAATCCCACTATCCTGGGATTGTTGTGTTGTGACCAGTGTTGCAGGGTAATCCCACTATCCTGGGATGGTTGTGTTGTGACCAGTGTTGCAGGTAAATCCCACTATCCTGGGATGGTTGTGTTGTGACCAGTGTTGCAGGGTGAATCCCACATCCTGGGATGGTTGTGTTGTGACCAGTGTTGCAGGGTGAATCCCACTATCCTGGGATGGTTGTGTTGTGACCAGTGTTGCAGGTGAATCCCACTATCCTGGGATGTTGTGTTGTGACCAGTGTTGCAGGGTGAATCCCACTATCCTGGGATTGTGTTGTGACCAGTGTTGCAGGTGAATCCACTATCCTGGGATGGTTGTGTTGTGACCAGTGTTGCAGGGTGAATCCCACTATCCTGGGATGGTTGTATTGTGACCAGTGTTGCAGGTGAATCCACTATCCTGGGATGGTTGTGTTGTGACCAGTGTTGCAGGGTGAATCCCACTATCCTGGGATGGTTGTGTTGTGACCAGTGTTGCAGGGTAAATCCCACTATCCTGGGATGGTTGTGTTGTGACCAGTGTTGCAGGTAATCCCACTATCCTGGGATGGTTGTTTGTGACCAGTGTTGCAGGGTGAATCCACTATCCTGGGATGTGGTTGTGACCGTTGATGAATCCCCCAGTGTTGCAGGTGAATCCCACTATCCTGGGATGGTTGTGTTGTGACCAGTGTTGCAGGTGAATCCCACCATCCTGGGATGGTTGTGTTGTGACCAGTGTTGCAGGGTGAATCCCTATCCTGGGATGGTTGTGTTGTGACCAGTGTTGCAGGGTGAATCCCACTATCCTGGGATGGTTGTGTTGTGACCAGTGTTGCAGGGTAATCCCACTATCCTGGGATGGTTGTGTTGTGACCAGTGTTGCAGGGTGAATCCCACTATCCTGGGATGGTTGTGTGTGACCAGTGTTGCAGGGTAAATCCCACCATCCTGGATGGTTGTGTTGTGACCAGTGTTGCAGGGTAATCCCACTATCCTGGGATGGTTGTGTTGTGACCAGTGTTGCAGGGTAAATCCCACTATCCTGGGATGGTTGTGTTGTGACCAGTGTTGCAGGGTGAATCCCACTATCCTGGGATGGTTGTGTTGTGACCAGTGTTGCAGGGTGAATCCCACTATCCTGGGATGGTTGTGTTGTGACCAGTGTTGCAAGGTGAATCCCACATCCTGGGATGGTTGTGTTGTGACCAGTGTTGCAGGGTGAATCCCACTATCCTGGGATGGTTGTGTTGTGACCAGTGTTGCAGGGTGAATCCCACATCCTGGGATGGTTGTGTTGTGATCAGTGTTGCAGGTAAATCCCACTATCCTGGGATGGTTGTGTTGTGACCAGTGTTGCAGGGTGAATCCCACTATCCTGGGATGGTTGTGTTGTGACCAGTGTTGCAGGGTGAATCCCACTATCCTGGGATGGTTGTGTTGTGACCAGTGTTGCAGGGTGAATCCCACTATCCTGGGATGGTTGTGTTGTGACCAGTGTTGCAGGTTGAATCCCACTATCCTGGGATGGTTGTGTTGTGACCAGTGTTGCAGGGTGAATCCCACTATCCTGGGATGGTTGTGTTGTGACCAGTGTTGCAGGGTGAATCCCACTATCCTGGGATGGTTGTGTTGTGACCAGTGTTGCAGGGTGAATCCCACTATCCTGGGATGGTTGTGTTGTGACCAGTGTTGCAGGTGAATCCCACTATCCTGGGATGGTTGTGTTGTGACCAGTGTTGCAGGGTGAATCCCACTATCCTGGGATGGTTGTGTTGTGACCAGTGTTGCAGGGTGAATCCACTATCCTGGGATGGCTGACATAACTTATAAAACGCTCAACAGCGGAGCCTCAAACAACCATTAACAGTCACGTAAGTTCCCCAGTCTTCTAATAACATTCATTTTTCCACTATAATCTACCTTGTCCATAATTACTATCGCATTTGCTTTGTCTTTTCGTAAGGTGAAGTCCAGGATCTTTCCTTAATTCATGGTATAACTTAACAAATCTTTGAGGACAGTTGTGTTGTAGAGGTGTGAACAAAGCTCAGATATCTCTGAATATCTCTGAATATCTCTAAATACGTATATCTAAATATCTCTCCTGTTTCACCTCAAGGCATCAACGTTCGTACCTATCTGCTATACCAACTTCCTTTTTTTCCCATCACTGTGTACTGTTGTGGTGGGCAGCAGTGAGGTAGAGGAGGCTGGGACACCTTCCTCAGATCGCGAACCCTCCGTCACGTAGCTATTGTCTTTCAACAGTTAGTATGTTTGTAGCAGCAGCAACAGTAGTAGCAGTGGCACCAAGAACAGCAGTAGTAGTAGTAGTAGTAGTAGCAGCAACAGTAGTAGCAGTGGCACCAAGAACAGCAGCAGTAGTAGTAGTAGTAGTAGCAGCAGACAGTAGTACAGTGGCGCACCACAAGAACAGCAGTAGTAGAGCAACAGTAGTAGCAGATGCACCAAAACAGCACCAGTAGCAGACTAGACCAGAGTAGCAAGCAGAGCAGCAGGCCCAAGAACAGCACAGAGTCAGCACAGTAGTAGCAGGGCGCCAGAACAGCAGTAGTAGTAGCAGAGTAGACAGCAACAGTCAGCAGCCAGATCAGCACCAAGAACACCAGAAGACAGCTAGCAGTAGTAGCAAGCAGTAGCACCAGCACCAGACAACAGCAGTGAGAATCAGCAGTAGCAAGCAGTAGCCAAACACGGCAGCACAGACCAGCAGCAGCATAGAGTAGCACCAGTAGCACAAAAAGTAGAGCAGCGGCACCAAGAACAGCACAACAGTAGCAGTAGCAGTAGCAGCCAACACCAGAAGCAGGCCGCAAACACCCGCAGTAATAGCAGTAGCTAGTCAGTAGCAAGCAGTAGTAGCAGTAGCACCAAGAACAGCAGCAGTAGCACAAACAGTAGCAGAGATCAGCAACAGTAGCAGCAGGGCACCAACACCAGCAGATAGCAGAAGACAGTAGCAGCAGCAGTAGCAGCAGCACCAGCAGCAAATAGTAGTAGCAGTAGCAGCAACAGAGTACGCAACACAGCACCAGTAGCACCAACGAACACAGCAGCACAGCACCAGCAGGATCACAGCACCAGCAGTAGCAGCAGCAGCAGTAGCACCAGCACCAGCACCAGCAGCAGCACCAGCAGCACAAACAGTAGCAGCAGCACCAGCAGCAGTAGCAGCAGCAGCACCAACACCAGCACCAGCAGCACAAACAGTAGCAGCAGCACCAGCACCAGCACCAGCAGCACAAACAGTAGCAGCAGTAGCAGCAGCAGCACCAACACCAGCACCAGCAGCACCAGCAAAGCAACGAACCCGAAGCACCAGCACGCAGAGCAGCAGCAGTAGCACCAGCAACAGCACCAGCACCAGCACCAGCAGCAGCACCAGCAGCAGCACCAGCAGCACAAACAGAGCAGCAGCAGTAGCACAGCAGCAGCACCAGCAGCAGCACCAGCATCAGCAGTATCACTAGCACCAGCAGCAGTAGCAGAAGCAGAAGCACAGCACAGCAGCAGCACCAGCAGCAGCAGCAGCAGCAGCACCAGCAGCACAGCTAGCACAGCAGCAGCAGCGAGCAAGCAGCACCAGCAGCAGCACAGCAGCATGCTAGCACCAGCAGCAGAGCAGCAGCAGAGCATCAGCAGCATCACGCTAGCACAGCAGTAGCAGAGCAGCAGCACCAGCCAGCACAGCGCAGCAGCAGCAGCACCAGCAGCACAAGCAGCAGCAGCAGCAGCAGCGCAGTAGCCAGCAGCAGCAGCAGCAGCTAGCAGCAGTGCACAAGCAGCAGCAGCAGCGTAGCAGCAGTACGCAGCAGCAGCAGCAACTGTGCAGCAGCACAGCAGCAACTAGCACCAGCAGCAGTGCAAAGCAGAGCACAGCACGCAGCAGCAGCAGCAGCAGCAAACGCAGCTACAGCACAGCAGCATAGCAGAAGCAGACAGCAGCAGCACCAGCAGCACAGCAGCAGCAGCAGGCAGTAGCACCAGCAGCATCTACACCACAGCAGAGCAGACACAGCAGCAGCAAAGCAGCAGTTCAGCAGCAGCAGTGTTCCACCACAGCACTCACACTAGGTAGCGCAACACTGTCTGCACATGTCACACGTGCGCTACCCACTGCCTCACTTCACACGCCTCAGCCTCACTACACTGCCTCAGCATGCCTCACTTGAACACGCTAGCATGCTCACTCAGGTGCTACTCCTCACCACTGTAACGCTCACTGCCTCACTACACTGCTACCTGCTCACTTAATGCCTCATTACCTGCCTGCCACTTACACTGCCTCACATGCCAAGTGTACACTGCCACGTCCTCACTGTCACCACTGCCTCACTTACACCGCTCCGTTACACGCCACTACACGCCCACTTACACGCCCACCACTTGCTACCACGCCTACATACACCGTGGAACTACACCGTGCGGAGCGTCATGACCAAATCGAGTCGTACATGAGTTAGCGTCCGTGACTACACCAGCGTCCGTGACCACTACACCAGTGTCCGTTACCACCCAAACACGATCGTCACCACTGTACCAGCGCCCGTGACCACTTTACCAGCGTCCGTGACCAATACACCAGCGTCCGTGACCACTACACCAGTCGTGAATACACGTGACCACTACACCAGCGTCCGTGACAACTACACGCGTCCGTGACCACCACACCAGCGTCCGTGACCACTACACCAGCGTCCGTGACCACTACACCAGCGTCCGTACAACACACAACGTCCGTACCATACCACAACAGGTCGTGACCACAACACGCAGCTACCGTGACCACAACACACGACCAAACATCCATGACCACAACGACGACTACCATAACAACAGGTGGGCCACAACAACGACCATAACAGGTACAGCACAACAACTACCATAACAACAGTTGGGCCACAACAACGACCATAACAACAGGTGGGCCACAACAACGACCATAACAGGTGGACCACAACAACGACCATAACAACAGGTGGACCACAACGACGACTACCATAACAAGTGGGCCACAACAACGACCATAACAACAGGTGGACGACAACGACGACTACCATAACAACAGGTGGGCCACAACAACGACCATAACAACAGGTGGGCCACAACAACGACAATAACAACAGGTACACCACAACAACGACCATAACAACAGGTGGACCACAACAACGACCATAACAGGTGGACCACAACAACGACCATAACAACAGGTGGACCACAACAACGATCATAACAGGTGGACCATAACAACGACCATAACAACAGGTGGACCACAATAACGGCCATAACAGGTGGACCACAACAACGACCATAACAACAGGTGGCACAACAACGACCATAACAGGTGGGCCACAACAACGACCATAACAACAGGTACACCACAACAACGACCATAACAACAGGTGGACCACAACAACGACCATAACAGGTGGACCACAACAACGACCATAAAAGGTGGACCACAATAACGACCATAACAACAGGTGGACCACAACAACGACCATAACAACAGGTGGACCATAACAAGACCATAACAACAGGTGGACCTAACGACCATAACAGGTGGACCAAACAACGACCATAACAACAGGTGGGTCCACAACACATAACATGGTACAACAGACATAACAACAGGTACACCACAACAACGACCATAACAACAGGTGGACCACAACAACGACCATAACAACAGGTGGACCACAACAACGACCATAACAACAGGTGGACCACAACAACGACCATAACAACAGGTGGACTACAACGACGACTACTATAACAGGTGGACCACAACGACGACCATAACAACAGGTGGGCCACAACAACGACCATAACAACAGGTGGACCACAACAACGACCATAACAACAGGTGGATCACAACGACTACCATAACAACAGGTGGACTACAACGACGACTACCATAACAACAGGTGGACCATAACAACAGGTGGACCATAACAACAGGTGGACCATAACAGGTGGACCACAACAACGACCATGACAGGTGGACTCCAACGACGACTATCATAACAGGTGGACCACAACGACGACTACCATAACAACAGGTGGACCACAACAACGACCATGACAGGTGGACTCCAACGACGACTATCATAACAACAGGTGGACTACAACGACGACTATCATAACAACAGGTGGACCACAACGACGACTACCATAACAACAGGTGGACCATAACAGGTGGACCACACAACGACCATGACAGGTGGACTCCAACGACGACTATCGTAACAACAGGTGGACCACAACGACGACTATCATAACAACGGGTGGACTACAACGACGACTACCATAACAGGTGGACCACAACGACGACTACCATAACAACAGGTGGACCATAACAGGTGGACCACAACAACGACCATGACAGGTGGACTCCAACGACGACTATCATAACAACAGGTGGACCACAACGACGACTACCAAAACAACAGGTAGACCACAACGACGACTACCATAACAACAGGTGGACCACAACAACGACCATGACAGGTGGACCACAACGACGACTATCATAACAACAGGTGGGCCACAACGACGACTACCATAACAACAGGTGGACCACAACGACGACTACCATAACAACAGGTGGACCACAACAACGACCATAACGACAGGTACACCACAACAACGACCATAACAACAGGTGGGCCACAACAGAGACTCTCACACCATAACTTTCACTGGTAGTGACACAAACTTTCTTTATCTCCTTAAACGCTACTTTCACTCTCCTTTGTTAAATAATAACTCGTTATTTGACTCGTTAATTGACCAACGTAACTCGTTATATCCTCGCCTCCGACCCTCTGATTGTTGTAATTCCTAAATTTGTCCTTTGTGAACCCTTAATGTCCTTATATATAAGCTTTTAATTAGCTATTGCCATTGTAGGCCTAAGTTAGGCCTTTATGCATGTATACTGCAACTAAATCCAGTTAGTAATTATTAAAAAAGGCAGATTTTTTTTTTTTTTTTTGGGGGGATTGTTGTACAGAAATTTTGATGGTATGAGCAATTTGCAGTTTTTAATGAAAAAATTTGGAATTTCCTAAAAGAAAAACAAAACATTTAGTAACTGCTCAGAAAACGTCAAAATGTTTGTAAACATCAAATTTATTTTTTTCATTTCATATAAAATGTTAAGATTTTGCTCAAATCTGCCAGTAAAGTGTAATTTAAGGGGACAAGTGTGGTCAGAAGGACTGAGGTGTTTCTGCGTGGTAAAAATGTATACATGTGTACACAACCCGCATATAGGAGCGAAACGTCGTGGTAAGTTTCCTCTTCTATGTGTGTGTTATTTGTGTCTTGTTCCAGTCACGGTATTGTGACTCTTTTTTCTTAATCTTTCTGCATAGATCTATTAATGTTCATGAAATTCCACGGAGAGAGAGAGAGAGAGAGAGAGAGAGAGAGAGAGAGAGAGAGAGAGTGGACTTGACTGCAAAGTCTAGGAGTCCCGCTGCAGTTGTCCTGGAATTCCTTCCCCAAATATACGTTACCTGGAGTCTACCTAGAGAGTGTTCCAGGGGTCAACGCCCCCTCGACCCGGTCCAAGGCCGTCTCCCGGTAGATGGCCTGATCAACCAGGCTGTTGGTGCTAGCCGCACGAAGCGCTAAACCCATAGGAGTCGTACAATATGTCAATAAGACAAGCGCTGTTGTGTCAAACATTATAGTAACACACTGGTACAATATACCTTTGATGAGTTTCCAGAGTTTTTCTACTCCTGCACCCGGCCCTGGCCAGGCTTGTCTGGTGTTTGTCTGGTCAACCAGGCTGTTGCTCCTGGTGACCCGCTGGCCCATATATCCAACATAGCCTGGCTAATCTGACACCTGGCGAATACTTCTACACTTGTTGTAGATATTGAATAATCTGGGGCCATGGATGTTGATACAATGTTCTCTTATTGTGCCCACGGCGCCACAGCTTTTCACTGGGTTTATTTTGCACTTCTTGCCATATCTCTCACTCCAGTATATTATGGCTCTCAGGTACTTTCCAGGTATATATTATTATGTATCTCTCTTCCCTACACTACAACGAGTACATACAAGTATTAGCACTTTAAGGAGGTCCCTATAATTTAAATGTTTTATTGCCTCTGTGCGGATCGTAAATAATCTGTGTATCTGTTGCAGCTCTGTTACCTCCTCTGCCTTTTAAGGAGCTGTCAACACTGAACAATACTCGAAATGAGAGAACACAAGCGATTTGGACAGTGTCACCAGTAGCACTATTTCCCATGTTTAAAAAGTTCTCATTATCCATCTTGTCATCTTCCTGGCTGTTGTGACATTCATCTCATTGTGCTCCTTGAAAGGAAAGTCGGCTGACATAATTACTCCCAGATCTTTCACATGTTCTTTTTATTCTATTTGATGATCCCTTTGAGTTTTTTATACAGTATCCAGTTTGAGTTCTTCACTCTTTCCATTTCTAAGCAGCTGGAACTTATCACCACTGAACGTCATGTTCTCCACTGCCCACTCGAGAACACTGCTTATATATTCCTCCCAGGACAGTGCCTTGAGGAACTGTGACGAGTGTTTTTATCTATGTCTGCTATGAGGATGAGAAACAGCAGAGGTGCCAGGACAGTGCCTTGAGGAACTGTGACGAGTGTTTTTATCTATGTCTGCTATGAGGATGAGAAACAGCAGAGGTGCCAGGACAGTGCCTTGAGGAACTGTGACGAGTTTTTTTTATCTATGTCTGCTATGAGGATGAGAAACAGCAGATGTGCCAGGACAGTGCCTTGAGGAACTGTGACGAGTGTTTTTATCTATCTGCTATGAGGATGAGAAACAGCAGAGGTGCCAGGACAGTGCCTTGAGGAACTGAGAGTTTTTACCTCGCTGATGATGGTATACCGACAGTATTTACTTTAATACACAAACACGAGTCTTACCATACACTCGTGTGTTGCCCATAATACATCATCTGGAAAAACGAGAGGTAATGAGGTGTGATCCAAGGCAGGGGACCGGTAGCTGCAGTTTCTCGCATCACGATTATTAATATGCTCTGTAGGAAGAGCTAAATCCGTAGGGGTCATACAGCGCTTGGGGACTGGGAGGCAGTCGACTTGTCACTACTGTCTACCGTCACCATAATAATACTTTCATTGACCTTCTGATAATGTAAGAGAATGTATTGTTAGTGGACACTTTCTTCAACACTTTGAACAGTATAATGTTCTCACTCATCACCAGTACGTGATCTGTGAGTGCTGTTATACTGGTGATCTTGTCTCATCACCAGTACGTGATCTGTGAGTGCTGTTATACTGGTGATCTTGTCTCACTCATCACCAGTACGTGATCTGTGAGTGCTGTTATACTGGTGATCTTGTCTCACTCATCACCAGTACGTGATCTGTGAGTGCTGTTATACTGGTGATCGTCATTTGTCTCACTCAAGCTTCCTCAACCTTGCTGTACGATCATGGCGTCATGGTGAATACTTAGATTTTCACACTTTTAAATAGAATTCTACTGACTTGAAATTTTGAAATAGCAAATTTATGATTTTCTTTACTAAGTTACTTATAGGTATATTTTATCTAAAAGTTTCAGAAAATCTTTGAAAATGCCATAGCTCTGGACATTTCCCAGGCTTTTAACAGGACACGACACAAATATTTGCTCTCTACTGCTGTCCTTGGTCTCTCCTCCCTCCCTCCCTCTCCCTCTCTCTCTGTCTCTGTATCTGTCTGTCTCTCTCTCTACAACCCATTATACAATTTTCTCCCTTGGCACAACCTCAGCTTTATCTCTCTTCCTCTATTATCTGCGGTGCCCTGTAAAGCTTCTGTCTCACACCTGGAGGGTGTTCCGGGGGTCAACGCCCCCCGCGCCTGGTCCATGACCCCTTTGTTTTAATAGAGTCAGAACTCTCTTGACTCACGAAATCGTAATAAAACGATTTGCAAACAGATCACGGGCGGGTGGGATTAGAACCCATGGCTAGTGAGTCCATGGGTTCTAACTCCACCAGTTCCGTGATTTGTCAGAGCTTTTTTATAAAGCTCCTCTATACAATTTAATTTATCGTAAGGGCGATTGGAAAAAAAAGGTTGCATCCAAAAGAGTAAGGTTAGTTAGGTTAGGTAAGATTTGTCAGGAAACAGGACAAGTGTTTCCTGACGCGGGTCTTAGTTATATGATGACCGGTAGCTGGAGCCTTTGGTCATCTGACCGAGGCCTTCCACTGGCTTTACCCTTTAAAAATTAAGGTTATAATTGAGAAACGCGAGAAAAACACTTCACAGTTTGTGCTGTTCAATTTCCGATGCGCTTTTTTCCACTCGCTTTTAAGATAAATCACACCAAGAACTATTTGAAATACTGAATGAACCTGTGGAAAATTTGCTATAATTTTCCTATAATTAGTAATATGTATGTGAAGTGTTAATGTAAATATGAAGTATTAATGGTAGTCACAAACTACCAAACTACCACCTGAGTGGTGAAGGAGGTGTTGTGTAGACAGCAAGAGGCAGTGTTGGTGACACGGGTGTGGAAGGCTGTCTGCTGGTCGTCATGGCTCTTTATTTGACCCCAGGGAGAGGTGACAACTGAATCTGGAGTACCGCCCGGGTGGCCGTCCTGAGAGGTAGTGTTGGTTCTCTCAAGGAATTGGAAATCGGCCAAATCTTCAAATTAAGGTTTAATAGAAGCGGTGTCTTCAGAAATTGATGAAGTTCACACCACATGTACTGTACGCCTTCCAGTGTATTAATTCTCACTACAGGTATCTTAATTTATATTGGCCAATATGAATTGCCTACCGAAAGGGAGGTGTTGGGATATGACACCAAACTCTTAATTTGGTGAGTAATATTGAAATGTCCTTTATACTTTTCTGATCATGTAATTGATTTATATTTATATAAAATTACCCAAGCAAATTACTCAGGTCAAGTAATTGATATAACCGAATATATACAGTCCACATATAATGTGTCAGTGTTCCTGGCATAATGTTTGCAAATGATATTAAGAACTATATGTTGTAACTTTTTTTTAAGAGATAATGGAAAAAAAGGTTAAAATAGTTTATATTCTCCGATACTTCTCTCCCGAGACCTGCCCTTGTGTGTAGGTGGTTCACCTCGAGTGCCAGGTGCTGCCACCTTCACCTCGAGTGTCAGGTGCTGCCACCTTCACCTCGAGTGTCAGGTGCTGCCACCTTCACCTCGAGTGCCAGGTGCTGCCACCTTCACCTCGAGTGTCAGGTGCTGCCACCTTCACCTCGAGTGCCAGGTGCTGCCACCTTCACCTCGAGTGCCAGGTGCTGCCACCTTCACCTCGAGTGTCAGGTGCTGCCACCTACTCGAGTGCCAGTGCTGCCACCTTCACCTCGAGTGCCGGGTGCTGCCACCTTCACCTCGAGTGCCGGGTGCTGCCACCTTCACCTCGAGTGCCAGGTGCTGCCACCTTCACCTCGAATGCCAGGTGATGCCACCTTTCCCTCGGGTGCCAGGTCCTGCCACCTAGTCTATGTTCATCATGTGAACGTCAGTACCATACACTCAAATGAATACACTGTTATACACCTGTTCTCAATACACTGTTATACACCTGTTCTCAATACACTGTTATACACCTGTTCTCAATACACTGTTATACACCTGTTCTCAATACACTGTTATACACCTGTTCTCAATACACTGTTAGACACCTGTTCTCAATACACTGTTATACACCTGTTCTCAATACACTGTTATACACCTGTTCTCAATACACTGTTATACACCTGTTCTCAATACACTGTTAGACACCTGTTCTCAATACACTGTTAGACACCTGTTCTCAATACACTGTTATACACCTGTTCTCAATACACTGTTATACACCTGTTCTCAATACACTGTTATACACCTGTTCTCAATACACTGTTATACACCTGTTCTCAATACACTGTTAGACACCTGTTCTCAGTACACTGTTATACACCTGTTCTCAATACACTGTTAGACACCTGTTCTCAATACATTGTTAGACACCTCTACTCAGTACACTGTTAGACACCTCTACTCAGTACACTGTTAGACACCTCTACTCAGTACACTGTTAGACACCTCTACTCAGTACACTGTTAGACACCTCTACTCAGTACACTGTTAGACACCTCTACTCAGTACACTATTAGACACCTCTACTCAGTACACTATTAGACACCTCTACTCAGTACACTGTTAGACACCTCTACTCAGTACACTGTTAGACACCTCTACTCAGTACACTGTTAGACACCTCTACTCGTACACTGTTAGACACCTCTACTCGTACACTGTTAGACACCTCTACTCAGTACACTGTTAGACACCTCTACTCAGTACACTGTTAGACACCTCTACTCAGTACACTGTTAGACACCTCTACTCAGTACACTGTTAGACACCTCTACTCAGTACACTGTTAGACACCTCTACTCAGTACACTGTTAGACACCTCTACTCAGTACACTGTTAGACACCTCTACTCAGTACACTGTTAGACACCTCTACTCAGTACACTGTTAGCAGCTATGAAGAACTTTGATCGTTCTTTAAGGAAATATTCTTAATGCTAGATCTCTAAAGAAATTGAGTTTTAATAAGCTGAGCGTGGTGGACAAACCTCAATAATAAACTAAACTACCATTATTTCACTTTATGTACATAATAATACAATAAATATGTGTAATACTTACTTCCTCCTGGCGGTATGGAATACCACGTTAATGACGGGAGACATGATACAAGCCTTGCTAATGTCACACCCTCAACACAGCAGTGTCACACCCTCAGCACAGCAGTGTCACACCCTCAACACAGCAGTGTCACACCCTCAGCACAGCAGTGTCACACTCTCAGCACAGCAGTGTCACACCCTCTGCACAGCAGTGTCACACCCTCTGCACAGCAGTGTCACACCCTCTGCACAGCAGTGTCACACCCTCTGCACAGCAGTGTCACACCCTCTGCACAGCAGTGTCACACCCTCTGCACAGCAGTGTCACACCCTCTGCACAGCAGTGTCACACCCTCTGCACAGCACTGTCACACCCTCTGCACAGCACTGTCACACCCTCTGCACAGCACTGTCACACCCTCTGCACAGCACTGTCACACCCTCTGCACAGCACTGTCACACCCTCTGCACAGCACTGTCACACCCTCTGCACAGCACTGTCCACCCTCTGCACAGCACTGTCCCACCCTCTGCACAGCACTGTCACACCCTCTGCACAGCACTGTCACACCCTCTGCACAGCACTGTCACACCCTCTGCACAGCACTGTCACACCCTCTGCACAGCACTGTCACACCTCCATCTGCACAGCACTGTCACACCCTCTGCAAAACACTGTCACACCCTCTGCACAGCACTGTCACACCCTCTGCACACACTGTCACACCCTCTGCACAGCACTGTCACACCCTCTGCACAGCACTGTCACACCCTCTGCACAGCACTGTCACACCCTCTGCACAGCACTGTCGCATTTTCAACACAGCACTGTCGCATTTTCAACACAGCACTGTCGCATTTTCAACACAGCACTGTCGCATTTTCAACACAGCACTATCGCATTTTCAACACAGCACTGTCACACCCTCAACACAGCACTGTCGCACTTTCAACACAGCACTGTCACACCCTCAACACAGCACTGTCACGCCCTCAACACAGCACTGTCACGCCCTCAACACAGCAGTGTCACACTCAACACAGCAGTGTCACACTATTAACACAGCAGTGTCACACTATTAACACAGCAGTGTCACGCCCTCAACACAGCAGTGTCACGCCCTCAACACAGCAGTGTCACGCCCTCAACACAGCACTGTCACGCCCTCAACACAGCACTGTCACACCCTCAACACAGCACTGTCACACCCTCAACACAGCACTGTCACACTTTCAACACACCAGTGTCACACCCTCAACACACCACTGTCACGCCCTTAACACAGCAGTGTGGCACACTATTAACACAGCAGTGTCACACCCTCAACACAGTGTCACGCCCTCAACACAGCACTGTCACACCCTCAACACAGCACTGTCACACCCTCAACACAGCACTGTCACACCCTCAACACAGCACTGTCACACCCTCAACACAGCACTGTCACACCCTCAACACAGCAGTGTCACACCCTCAATACACCACTGTCACACCCTCAACACAGCACTGTCCCACCCTCAACACAGCACTGTCACACCCTCAACACAGCACTGTCACATCCTCAAGACAGTCACTTTGAAAACTTAATCTCAAAATAAAGCAATTTAAGTTTGTGTCATTAACAATGCTAGGAATATAGTGGAGGGAGAAAGGGATAATAATATGGGTGCTTGTGGCGTGCTGTGGCCGCACCTCCACTGCAACACTGACACTGACACTGTTGCAGCCTCACTAACACAGTGTACCCGGGCACTCAGTCGAGGGCGTTGGGCACCTCTATCGCTGCCTCTGACGCAAACAACATCCGCAATCATCACAAATGCACACCGACGGTAATCTAGTTTGTTGGTGATCTCTCTAGTACACTCCTTGAGGTACGTGCTGGGAAGGTGTGGCTTCACTGGAGGTCACTACGTCTACTGCCTCTCTCTCTCTCTCTCTCTCTTCACTTCCACAAGATGTACATAGTACACGGAGAAGTGTTTATATATATATATATATATATATATATATATATATATATATATATATATATATATAGTTTAATGTTTCCATTAGTATTTCCAGTGACCTCCCCAAGATAGCTACTACTATTGCACCACAGTTAAATATTTAGTGCAAAGGAAAGAAAGGGATGACGGAGTCACCAGTGTAGGAGTCTGTGGCACACCTTGTGGGGGTTGCAACAGGAAATACGTGGGGGAAACGGCGAGGCCCTTCAATCTGAGAATTTGTTAAAATAACTATTCTTGCAGAAGTGATGATTCTAGCAACGCATGTGTGGAATACAGAAGCAACCAGGGATACCTCATGAAGAGGGTGATGTTAAGCTAATTATTTGTGAAAATGACCTGTACAAACTAAAATGCCCAGAAGCCATTTCAATACCATCCCACAAAATAAAAAAAAATAGGCAATTTCAGCATCTCCAGATACTTGGTAAATATATTGCCCAATCTTGAATGGTGCCATCTCTTAACACTAACTGATGCATACTTCTTATTGACTTCCCTGCCATGTTTCACCTAAATGTGCAAATAAGTGCTAATTTATTTATATAATATGGCACACTGTGAGGTGGCACGGTCACACAGCAACTGCAAAATCACAGTCAAAGATGACAAAATATAGCAAAACTAAACAAATGGTAAGGTAATGACTTGCAAGCCTTTATTGCATGTGCCCTTCATGTTAATGGCTTTCTTCATGCTTAACAATATTTCATTACATGTAAAACTACAGAAAGAAATAGTCTGACATAACTGTTTATCTATACAAGTCATCCGCATTTAACCTCAACTCTGCTAGGGCAGAGTATTCATCTGGTCAAGGGGGTTAAATTCAGTAGCCAGGGGCTAACACTTGCCGTGACTGACAGGAATAAAAAGTTAGTGACATTAGCTGACACCTGGGATGGTGTCCTCATCATCTGGCGTGACCACAAGGAGTAGCAACAGTCACATGTCAAGTCAGGTGGTTAGAGACAGCTGGTACAAGGTCAGAAGGATGGTCAAACTCTGACTCACTAGTTTGGCTGTCAGAAATCTCATCAACATCGTCACAAACTAACTTCACATGGTCCAAGTGCGACTATTTGCACTGACCACTGCTTATTTCTCTAACTTTGTATTTATTACCACTTATGTAAAACAACCACGGGGGGAGGGAGCTGAATGATGGCTGATAGCTGAATTGAGCTATCATTCAACTCCCCCCGCGGTTGTTTTCTATCTTGTATAGCTTGTTCGTGATTTTTGCATATTACCCCCTTATGTGTTCTGTCACTAGTAGTTCAGTAACAGTATTAGTAGCATATAACCGTTAGTTGAGTTACGAGCCTTGCACGTGATCATTGGCCGTTACCATCTCCCTGCTGACCTAAGCAGTGTCAGAGGTCAAGATTGAATATGAACGCCCCTTGCTCGGGGAGCGTCAGTACTAGTTGAGAGAGCAGACAGTAGACAGGCCAGGCGTTAGGCTCTGAGAGTACTCCCATATATTTCCTCCAATACAGCAAGATCCAACCTAATCACGTCTGTGTTATTACCCAATCCATGAAAAGACCACCCACGACACTTCAACAACTCGATAAGGACCAACAAACTTTTGGTCAAGCTTTGGCACTGTTGATCAGAGTAACAGCCTGGTTGATCAGACCCTCATCCACCACGAGGCCTGGTCTCAGACCGGGCCGCGGGGGCGTTGACCCCCGAAACCCTCTCCACGTGTACTCCAGGTACAAGTCCCATTGAAATTAGCTAACATGACTCTCGAGCTGACTTGACTCTTCGTGTGGCTTTGCTCGAGTATTCGTGACTAATAAATTCTCCTGTTGACAAATGATTTTACGGCATTACGGTGTAGGAATTTTTTGTACAGCAGTTACTGTGGACAGTGGTAACCCCTCAAGGTGGTGTTACCACTGACCGAGGAACTTGATCTCTGTTCTAAGGAAATGACATTTCCAGAGCTTTATCTTTAGTGTATTTGAGTGTCAACAAAGGCACATCAGAATATAAATAAGGGCACATCAGAATATAAACAAGGGCCCATCAGAATATAAACAAGGGCACATCAGAATATAAATAAGGGCACATCAGAATATAAACAAGGACACATCAGAATATAAACAAGAGCACATCAGAATATAAACAAGGGCACATCAGAAAATAAACAAGGGAACATCGGAATATAAACAAGGGCACATCGGAATATAAACAAGGGCACATCAGAATATAAACAAGGACACGTCAGAATATAAACAAGGACACATCAGAATATAAGGGCACATCAGAATATAAAAAAGGGCAAATCAGATAAACAAGGGCACATCAGAATATAAACAAGGGCACATCAGAATATAAACAAGGGCACATCAGAATATAAACAAGGGCACATCAGAATATAAACAAGGGCACATCAGAATATAAACAAGGACACATCAGAATATGAACAAGGGCACATCAGAATATGAACAAGGGCACGTCAGAATATGAACAAGGGCACGTCAGAATATGAACAAGGGCACGTCAGAATATGAGCAAGGGGACATCAGAATATGAACAAGGGCACGTCAGAATATGAACAAGGGCACATCAGAATATAAACAATGGCACATCAGAATATAAACAAGGGCACATCAGAATGTGCTCTTCACCAACTCCAAGGCTGAGGGATTGATTACCTCATCTTTTGTATATAATTCTTCACATCATGTCCTTGTATTGCATTGCAAAAGCCACTGCTTGGCGATACGTCTACACATAAAGATACCCAGATGTTGCACATGTTTCTAATTCTACATCAGAATGCAAACAAACACGTATCAGAATGTAAACAAACACGTATCAGAATGTAAATAAATACGTATCAGAATGTAAATAAACACGTATCAGAATGTAAACAAAAAACTGCCCCGTGGCCTGATCACTAAAGCTCTCGATTCACACGGCGAGGTCTGCGTTCGATTCCCAGCTCGGGTAGAAACATTGGGCGTGTTTCTTTACACCGGTTGTCTATGTTCACCCATCAGTAAAATGGGTACCTGGGAGTTAGTCGACTGGTGTGGGTCGCATCCTGGGACAAGGACCTAATTTGCCCGAAATGCTCTGCATAACAAGGGACTTTCTATATAGTAGTATGTCATTGATGTCAGCTAGGACTGTATACCATGTACATGTACTTGTAGTAAATAAAGATATTATTATTATTATTATTATTATTATTAACACGTATCAGAAAATAAACAAAAGGCGCATCAGAATGTAAACAAACACGTATCAGAATGTAAACAAATACGTATCAGAATGTAAACAAATACGTATCAGAATGTAAACAAACACGTATCAGAATGTAAACAAACACGTATCAGAAAATAAACAAAAGGCGCATCAGAATGTAAACAAACACGTATCAGAATGTAAACAAAAGGCGCATCAGAATGTAAACAAAAGACGTATTAGAATGTAAGCAAAGGCGCATTGAGTAAACAAATACATGGTAGTTCCACATTTACCGCTAGCGGAGAAAGATACAGGTTACGTTGAGTTTCTTTAGGCTGGGTTACGTATCTTACTATGTCCACAAAATTAACCCCAATGGAAATAAGTCACTCTGTCTAACTTTTTTGGGTTATCCTGGGTAATTTACACTCTATGATAATAAAGATAAAGATAAAGATTTATTTCTTTGTAAATGTTACAATATGCAATTACAATTTTGGTTTGCTAAGTATATCGATCAAATTAGCCGCATAATGTTGTATGGTCCAGGTAGTGTCTGGAGAATGTGAGACAGTCATGGATCAGATAATAACTTTACTAATGTAAGTACACATAACTACAACTATCATACCTAGTAACAGGTGTAAATTACCCCCCACCCCACCCTCCAGAAAAGTCAAAATGATTTATTTCAATAATAATATCTTCAGCTTACATACTGAGGGACTGGGGATAGAGCCCGGCACAGGTTAATAATAATAATATCTTTATTTCTACAAGTACAAGGTATACATACCATAACTGACATCAATGACATAATATATAGAAAGCCCTTGTTATGCAGAGCATTTCCAGCAAATTAGGTCAGTTTTGTCCCAGGATGCGACCCACACCAGTCCACTAACACCCAGGTACCCATTTTACTGCTAGGTGAACATGGACAGCAGGTGTCTTAAGGAAACACGTCCTAATGTTTCCACTAGTACCGGGGATCGAACCACGGACCTCAGTGTGTGAGCTGAGTGCCCTACCTACCCAGCTACGGGAAATATTGGTCATGTTTCCTCACACCTACATCAGTAAGTAGATACCTGGGTGTTAGTCCACTGTTGTGGGTGGCATCCTGCGGGCGAAGAATAGTAAGTTTGAGGTACAGGTACACATAAATATAATGATCATACATAGTGGAAATTATCTAGGATAACTCCCAAAAAGTCTGACTTATTTCTGTGGTTCCTTGGTGAACTAAATCTTGTTTAAAGAGAAGTATAATTGCGTTGACGAAGTCAAGGTGGTCCTTAGAAATGCTCAGTCATCTATTTTGTTGATTATTTTGGCCAGAAAATTTGTTAAATTGGAGGTACGAGGCTTTTTTTTATGTTAAGATGCCATCTTGGACGCTGGTGTGCAGGGCTGACAACCTCCACATTTGTAGCATACTGGTGTAGTTGGCAAGACTGTAAGTAACTTTAAATTGTTTAACCAAATTATTTTTTATATGTAAATTCATGTCTTACCGTTTAATTTATTTTTTATGCTAACATTTTTTTTGCAGCATAATTGTTCGATAAGAAGAGATAAGAACGTTTTCTTAGGGTAATCAATAACACCTTATCAACTGTCATTTCATGTTTCAGATGATAAACGAAGAATGTTTTTGTACATTTACTAATAAATAGATATATAACAGTTATGTAGGTCTATTTGTACACTTTTTGATGTATGAGTGTAGAGGACGCTTTATATATGTAGTCCCTGAGGAAGGTGCCGGTCCGTCGCCATTATTGAGAAGTGAAGCAAGCTTTTTCTTTGTTTCTAGCTCGTCTCCATTCAAATACCCAGTTACTTGTCACCAGAAACAGTTGACAGGTATGTTTGGTGGCGGAACGAGACACGTGAATGGTTGCAAGTGAGTGATTGAGAGTGTGGTGGGTGTGAGATGAGTGTAGAGAGTGAGTGAGAGCGCAGGCTTGTTGTATCGACGCGGGGGACGACGCTGCCGCCTCACCCACCCCGGGGCATGACACACTACACCCGCTATATTCACCACTACCACACCCTCAGGTATTTATTGTGGTGTGGCAGCGAGGGAGTGCTTGCTGCAGGTGGTGGTGGTGGGGCAGGTGGGTTGTGTAGGGTGTTTAAGAGGCAGGAGAGAGGGTGGAGGTGAGGGCGGCCAACAAAGGCAGCAGTGGCCATTTTCCCTCGGCTCAGGCCGCCGCCCATCACACCCACACCGCCCACTCTTATACCTTCACTCCTTGCACTCGCTTCTTACTCTGCCGCTACACCTTGCTCAACACTCTAAATGGGTGAATTATTGTAGGAAATGTAGGATAGGAGGTTTGTATTGTTCGACAGGAAGCTGTCACTGACCTCACTCAAGTTGGCCATTTATTCTTTAATACCTTGATTATTGTTGGTATTCCCATCTACGTAACCTTCCTGATGCTACTGACGGGTTCTTCATCCAGCAAATTGAACTTGACCTCTCCCCTTTACTAATTATAAGAACGAAAGAATAAAGAACCCCAATGGAAATAAGCCACTGACTATTTTTTGGGTTATCCTGGGTTCTCTACACATATTCTGCTATGTATGATAATCTATAACTGTATTTGTTTATACCTGAATAAACTTACTTAATATTGCAGTAAGCCTAATATACCATGCTAGGCAAGTCCAACTCACTCACCCACATATGTACCAATATACCATTGCAACCTATATTTAAAGCTACCCAAAGTCCTTGCCTCATTGACGCTACCTGGGAGTTTGTTACTCTCATTCACAACTCTATTGCCAAACTATGTTCTTTCCTGTATCCTTTATAAATTTAAATTTCTCTAACTTGAATGCATTACTGCAAGTTCTGTCGTGGTTAGGTAGTTTCAATATGCTATTTATTTCCCATTTTTCTTGTTTTTTCCATTTTTACATCACATTCATGTTCCTTCTAATTTTAAGCTTTTCCAAAGAGTAAGTTTATTTAGGTACAGGTATGCATAAGGACAGTTATTATAAATACTGTAGTAACATATGTGCATTAACATAACTTGCCTCCCATTTCCCAGGTGTTGTACAACCCCTTGTGGATTTAGCACTTTCCTTAAATATAATAATGGTATGAATATTTACATAATGAAGAGCACTTTTCAGAATCTTTAAAAATGAAGGTTTTAGCCTAAACTACATATAATCATAATTATAAATTTTATTTTCAAATCTTTCTACAAAAAGTGTAAAGGGCTAAGGTTTATGACCATTACTTGGTGGATTTATGGCTTTAGTTACAGTGTATACTACATGCAATGTTTGTGTAAGTATTACTTGTGCAAATTTTTATTTTGGAAAAATTAGCAATAGTAGCTACGTTTAGTTTAGCCTGTATTGTAGTAGGTTCGCCGGTCTTGTCCCGGCCTGGGTCTTTTCCAGATGGTGACCCGGCATTGGCTCCCCGGGTGGGGGTGTCGCTTATCTTCTTTCTTCTGTCCTGTGTGGACGTCTTGCTGTGGTATCTCCGGATGGAGGGTGACGTCATTATCTCTCTTGCGATGACTCCCCAGGGTGGGGAGTGTCTTCTTTCTTCTTCCTCTTGCTCTGGTCGCATCTTGGTAAACACGCATCCTCTTTAGTCTTCGGACACTTGTCGTCCAAGCTGGTGTTGTGATCTTAAGTCGGTCGTTGTGGCATGGGCTGAGTGAATATTGGCTTCAGGCTGTACTGCCATGCAAGAAACAAATATAGGCCCCATTGGGTTTTTTAAAAGTGGAGGGAAGTAGAAGGATGGGATGATACAGCAGTGAAGGAAGTGTGAGATGTTAAAGAATGGGGTGGGGAGTGGCGGTGGGTCCCGTTGGGGGCACTTCACCGAGTCTTCAATGGGGTGGCGGGTGAGCTGCCAGGACTGGGAGTAAAGTCTCAAGTCAGACGCTTGGTACACCAGCTATGCTGTCTTGTCCTCCTGGGCCTGACCCCCTGCAGACATTGGGAAGTGCCTGCGGTGAATGGGGATCGTTGCTGGGCAGTCCAACCAATAGTGCAGGAGGGGCTTCGGGACCATCTGGTCGCAGTGGCTGCAGAGTTCTTCTCTTGCTTGCTCGATGAGGCATTTGACGGTGGGGTATCAGAGGCGCAGGTGGTGGACGCTCACTTACAGCTCCCTGTCCAGCTTCCGCATACTCGGCAGAGGCTCCCCGCATGTCGCCCTGTTGTACCATCGCCAGATGAGAGATGTACCCAGGTCCGGCAGTGGGTGCTTGGCTGCCCTGGCAGCCCAAAGGTCAGTCTGCCTGCGACTGATGGGGATAGAGGTCCCGGCTGGGCCTCTAGTGTAGCTGTCTTGGCTGCATCATTCCCAGGGAGGCCGATGTGACTGGATCCAGTTGAGCGTCGCTCTTCGGGCCTGGTCAACGAGCCTCTGGAGGTCATTTCTGATGGCGGTGATCTACTGGATGTTGTCCTCGGTTCCCTGTTCATGATCGTCTGTATCGCCGTCCTGGAGTCGATGTGGACGACTGGTGGTTGCAGATGTTCCATGAGCGCATGCTGCAGGGCCCTCTGTATGACATGGAGTTCTGCCTGGAGAATGGTACAATGGTCTGGGAGATGCCAGCTGGCAGTCAGGGTATTGTGGTATACCCTGGCGTCTGTGTGGCTGGCCTCCGGGTCCCATGAGCCATCGGTGTAGTATATCACACACCCGGGGCTCTCCTCTCTCGCGATGCTCGCTGCCGCCCACTGCTGCAGGATGTGCTCTGGACAGTGCCGCTTACTGACTGGGAGGTTTGCCAGGTAGGCAGCCACCGGCTCCGACGCCCAGGATGATGGCACAGTGTATGTTGCCACTGGAAGGTCGCAGACTTTTTTCTCCAGCGACATGTACAGGAGCTCCTTTGCCACGTCCATGATAGACCACATCCATAGTCGGCTGGGGTGCACTGTGGGGTCGTGTTGTCTAACCCGGAAGTCTTGCATCAGTGCTTCGCCATCAGGTAGCTGGACGTACTTTGCAACTCATGGCGGCAACAAGGGCAATCCTATAGTTGAGGGGCACCACGTTCGTCCATCCCGGCGCCCCCAGCATGACCCGAGCAGCAGCATACTGCACAAAGCTGAGTCGCCGGAGGTTCGAGGGGTGGGCATGAACCAGCGTAACTGCTCCGTATTCTGAGGGAGTGTACAGAATGCACGTAGAACATCCGGAGGATTTCGAGGCTGGCCCCCACCCTAGGGCTGGTCGCCATGACCCCTTGCATGGCTCGCTCCTTGACATATTCTGCCTGCTTTCTGAATGAGAGACGGCTGTCAATGTACAAGCCCAGGTATAGGTAGCTGTTGACCCATTCTATGTCAGTAGTACTGTACTGTAGTATTTCAGTTATAACCGTTACGGATTCACCGCCTCCCTACGTGAATCACTGACCGTTAGGTGACTAATGCTGACCTAGCATGACGTCACAAGCCTTTAAATCCGTGCCCTCCAGGCACTGCCTTCAGTTCAGTTCTAGACGAGACATAGGAAAGGAGACAGGACAGGCTCTGAGCGTCCTCCTTATTTTACCACTAATTATAAGTTACCAGCCATCCTTCATTTGTGTTTATTCCCAAATCCATCAATCGAACCCCACACGACATCTAGGTTGATGCCCAAGATCTGCAGCTTGTTGTCTGGCACCTTGGCATGCAGGATCATGGCTTTGGACTTGTCTGCAGAGATCTTGAGGCCAAGTTGGCGGCATGTGGTTGCCAACAGGTTAAGGTAGTGTTAGGCCCAAAGCATCAAGCTGCATCTCTCGGGGATAACGAGTGCCATGTCATCGGCATAGCAGAGTAGTCGGGTGCCTGCGGAGAACGTCAGCTGCACCAACTCATCCATCAGCACGTTGAAGAGAGTTGGGCTGAGGACTCCGCCCTGTGGGGTAACATTTTCCAGGGTCCTGAGGGTGGATGCCTGCCTCTGGAAGGTCACGTGGGCACGCCTGTCCTGGAGGTAGGAGTGGATCCAAGCAAGCAGCCTGCCTTTCACTCCCCTGCGAGCCAGCAGGTCGAGGATGGCTGGTGCACTGGCCAGCTCGAAGGCCTTCTCCAGGTCTAGGAAGATGACAGTCTTGGGCCTCTTGTCCGATGCAAAGCTGGCTAGGAGGGTGGTGACGCTCTTGAAGGTGCCCACCCCTCGAGTGAAGCTGTAGATGTGCTGGTGTTCCGGTCCAAGCTTCCATCTCAGCCACTCCAGCACCATTATCTTGGCCACCTTGGGGAGACAGCAGGTGAGAGAGATGGGCCTCATGCTGTCTGGGTCTCTGGGCTTGGGAATCGGCAGGATGTTGGCTTCCTTCCATGCTGTGGGGAGTCGACCAGTCCTCTAGGACCGATTGATGACCCCCCAAGAGGGCTTCATGTCCCAGCGGGTCTGACCTTGAGACCATGCTGTGGGTGATGCCGTTCTGCCTGGGGGCCGTGTCCTGCGAGGACCTGAAGGCCGCCTGTAGCTCCCGGTCCATGAAGTCGGTGTCGTTGTCTTCCTGGCACGCGTCCTGGCAGTCCTTCCAGGGAAAAGGGCAGCCTGGAGGTCCTGGATGTCCTGAGACAGGTGGGGCATCACTGCCCTGGAGGTCAAGAGTTCCACCAGTCTCTCCGCCTCCCCTGCCAGGTCGTAGTGAGCCTGAGCCATGCCTCTGCGCTTCCCGGTAGCCATGCGAATCTTGGTACAGATCTCTGACAGGATAAAGGTGTGGCTGAGAGAGGAACACCACTCAAACCGCTATGCCAGGCTGACCCTGTGGGAGACGTGGTGCGCATGCCGTACCACCTCCCTCAGCAGCCGGGGGGACTCGGCTGTGGGGTTGTCTGTGCATCCAGCGGATGAGATTGACGCAATGGCTCTGCTCCTTGACGTTCTTGTCGTAGAACCACCAGTCGTGCTTGGGCGTTCCTCCGACCCTGGTGCGGGGGATGGCCATTTCGGCTCCTTGGGTGAAGGCTGCTTGGAGGCTCTGAGCGGCCCATCCGCCTTCTTGGTGTTCCACTGGGGGGGGGAGTACGGAGGGTGCCGTTGGAGCGACAGGGTGGTGACAATTGAAAAATGGTCGCTGGTGAGGTGAGGGGGGATTTCCCATCTTGCACTGGGTAGTAGCATCTGGGAGAGGAGCGTGATGTCTGGCTGGTTGCTGTAGTGGTGGGTCGGCTCTCCGTTGTTAAGGTTGATCTTGGGTATGTCTTCCAGTACCGTTGCCAGGTGCCTTCCCGCCTCATTCGTGCAGGAGATGGAATGTAGTGCATGGTGGGCATTGATATCCCCAACCACCAGAACCCCCTCCAGGGGGGATAGGGAGAGGGCTGCCACCTCAGATAGATCCAAGGTAACCCTCAGGCTTTGGTACACGTAGAATGTTAGATGACCATCCGGCAGGTGCAGGGAGACAGCCTGTACCTCCACTCCCTCGCCGAAGTCAATAGGGTCGGCGACGATCGAGTGGGGATGTCGTTTCTCATGTGTTGCCATGCCCCTGGCGGAGTCCCCGGTCTGCTGCAGATAGGCCGAGAATCCCTGGATACAGAGTCTTCTGCAGCAGGAAGACGTCAATTTCGTCCCGGACTGCTGCCTCGATCACGAGGTGAATTTTCCGCCACAGTCCGTAGATGTTCCAATGGAGTACTCTTAGGGGCTGGAGGGCAGGCTGTCCGATTTCATCTCTTCCTGCTGGTCTTCGTTCGTTGTCGATATCCCTCATATCTAACTCAACCTGTGTAAAAACTTATTGTGCTTTATCTAAAAGGCCCTAAAATCTGGACCTCTGCCTAAATATTACTAAGGTGCCCTTCTGCCAACTTCAAAGTTATTGTTAAAAAACACCTCCATACCTTAATGTGATCTTGACAGCAATCCTGAAACCTGTTTTCATTAAATTTTGTTCCTCATTGTTCAGCTTTCATTCAACTCTCATGTGTTATTAGATGCTTGTACTCTCAAATTTTGTTTTGTAATTTAAATAACTAGTACCACTCACTCAACTTGACAAGTTATATCTTATTGTAATTTTATTATTATGAATTAACTGGGTAAATTTTAAGTATATAGGAGGCCCTCCACATTCGCTAGGGTTAGGGGATCAAGAGCCTCGCAAACCTTGAAAATTCGCGAATGTTTGGTGCGCAAATATGATGTAGGGAAATATAATAATACTGTACTGTAGCATTCGCAAATGTTTTGATGCGCAAATGTAGGGAAATATAATAATAGCATTTACTTAGCCTAACAATAATGCTTCCTTAACCTATTGAACCATGAACAATCATAAAACTCATGAAAACATCATAAAATATTGTATATAAGTACATGTTATGGTTGGGCGGCTTAGCATTCACGAATGTTTGAAGCTCGCGAAAGTGGAGGGCTAGTTTTAGTATAAGCCAAGTTTTGCCTGTCATGCTATGCATTCTTTGGGCCTTAAGTATATTGCATATTCTGTGCAGCAATACTCGAGGTTATTATGAATAATAACCTCGACAAACATTATAGCGAATTGCCTTACCAAAACTTCAAATTGTTCATAGTAGTACATAGTTATAAGTAATTACGTATATAAGTTCATTTTAAGGTTGCCTGAAATGCTCTACATAACCAGGGGTTTTCTATAAAGAATGCCAATGATATCACCTTTTTTGAATCAGAAGTAAACGAGCATTTCTGGCCTTCATTTTGTGTGCAATTGCCCCATGTGAGGAGCAGGGGTTCGGTGGGGACAATAAGGGAACACTGTATCAACATCCGGGGTCCCAAACTATTCAACATCTTACCAGAAGATATCAGACACGGCTGGAACAAGTGTAGAAACCTTCAAGAGGAAACTGGACAAGTATCTTCACCAGGTGCCAGATCAACCAGGCTGTGATGGATATGTGGGGCAACAGGCCTCCAGCATCAACAGCCTGGTTAACCAGGCAAGCACCAGACAAACCTGGCCCATGGCTGGCCTCTGAGAGTAGTTAAACTCTCAAAACTCTTCTAAGGTATATCAAAGGTAAAGTATGATAGTATTTGTCAAACATGTTTGCCAAATCTATGATAATCACAGATCTTGCAAAGGTGTTGACAGATGTGATCATGGGGTGATTGCACACAAAATGAGACCAATAGGCATAATGGAAAAGGTAGACAAATAGATTTTCAAAGTTTGTAATACAGAGCACAGTACTGTAGTAACAAAGTCCAGTATTGGTGAAGTAAAAAGCTTGGTATCCCTTAAGGTATACTACCCTCTTCCCCAAGAATGTGACCCACAACAGTCGACTAACACCCAGGTACCTACTTACTGCTAAGTAAATGGGTAGCAGGTATAAGGAAACATGCCCAATGTTTCCAGCTAGCCGGGAATCGAACCACAGACACACAGTATGAAAGCTGAGTGCTCAACCAAGTCACTCTGCTATTTCTTAACCTTATAGCAGACATGGATAAAAATACTTGCCACAGTTTTGTATCATTTGCAGGTAACTCTAAATTAAACATGAAAATCATATTGGTAAAAAGCATTTAAAAATTGCAGGAAATTATAAGCAGGGTTTTTCAGTGGGCAGTGGAGAACATGACATTCACTGGTAATAAGTTCTGGATACTTGGATATGGAAAGAATGAAAAACTTGTTTTACTAAAAATGTTTATATTTATTGCAGATGAGAAAATTTTGTCAAGATGGGGGATGGAATGCTATCATTGTATTGGAACAATCATAAAACTACTTTTTGTCACATACTATCAACACTCAGGGAAAAGGTAAGAATTTTAGGTATTGTATTATAGTATTATAACAAGGTGACGAGATCAAAAAAATATAGGCAATGATAGACTGGATATTAGGTTGGAGGGAGGGACTATGGAGGAAGTAAATTTGTTCATCTATTTGGGAGTGGGCTTTTTGGCAGATGGCCCTATGAGAGATAAGATGAACTACAGATTCTTGAAGGTAAAAAGGTAGGTGGGGCATTGAGGTATCTGTGTAGACAGAACTTAATCCATAGAGGCAAAAAGGGAATGTACCAGAGTACAATTGTACCAACATTGTTGTGTGTGTATGTGAAGCATGGGTTTTGAATGTTGGAGCAAGGAAGATGCTGGAGGCAGTAGAGATGTAATGTTTGTGGTGTGAATATTCTGCAGAGAATTTGGAGTTTAGAGATTAGGAGGTGTTGAAGAGAGGATGGAGAAAAATAGGATGACTTGGAGGGTATATAAATATGGGGGGGGAGGGAAGGGGGGTATGGGTCATCCCAGGAAGGTTTGGAGGGAAAGTGGTAAAGGAGGTATTGAGTGCTATGGGCTTGGACATCCAATGGGCTTGTGAGTGTGTTAGAAGTGAGTGAAGGAAAATAGTTATTATTATTTTTTGACATGCTGTGGCAGTAAGCAATGAAATATGAAGGTATTCAGGGAAACTGCTTAGCTGGACTTGTCATGGAGGTGGAGAGTGCAGTGCGTACACTCTGAAGGCTGGGTGGGGATGTTGGGATTTGGAGGGTCATCTGAATTGTGATGAACATTGCACCCTTCTTTCAAGACAGTGATTGATTGAATGAATGAATGAGTGAGTGAGTGAAAGCGTTTTCTTTGGGGGTCACCTCTACCTCAGTGGGAGACAGCCAGTGTTAAAAAATTTTTTTTTGTCTGCTTGCTTTTGACTTGCGAGATATATGCAATTTATAGTGATTCTTTTATTTGTGTTGTTCATCTGCAAAAAAAAAAAAATTGTGCAGAATATTGTATTGGCTTTTTCATGGGATCATGAGATAGAATGAAAGACATACTAGGGAAACAGATGATGATGATGATCTGTTTCAGACAAGAACTGTCTTGAAAATATGTCATTTTTAGTTTACATATATACCTATGATAGTTTAATTGATAAATTGCTCACAATAAGTGGAGAATTAGCAGTTTTTCTCTGATGGGAAGCACTTCAGGGCTTCTCTTAGGCTTTGAAGAACTGCCGTCATCACTACTTTAGCACTTTGGTGCCATTATTAAGCAAAATTAAGGGTTATTTTTGGGCCACAGTAAACCATGACTAATTGAAATCGTGGAAACCGGAACCGCTGATATGGTGGTCCTTTTGTATATAGTGATATACGTACTCTGTTTTAGGCCAGTACCAGTACCATCAGAATCAGTCAATACCACCAGTAACGAAACTTTGGTACATCCCTATGTCTAGAAGTTTAGTGGTTAACAACCTTTTGCAGAAATGCATTTTTATTTTTCACAACATTGTTTTTTCTGTAATGCAAATATTTTTTAATTAGTTTTTTATTTGTCAATTTAATTTTTTACATACCATACTGCAGGTAATTTGGCAATTATAATGTTATAAATGTGTGTCTTTTCAGGAGCGGTACACTGATGCAACCCTGGCGTGTGATGGGAAGTTTTACCCTGTCCATAAGTTAGTGCTGTCTACGTGCAGTGCTTACTTTGAGAGCATGTTTGAGCATACACCATGCAAGCACCCAGTGATTGTGCTAAAGGATGTTAAGCCTGATGAACTAGAGGCATTGTTGAGCTATATGTATGCTGGTGTTGTTAGTGTAGCTCAGAATGACCTTTCAAGGCTTATTAAAGCAGCAGAAATGCTTCAAATTAAAGGTCTTGCTGTGCCTGATGAACCACCTCCAGGAGATGAAAGTAGAACTGCACCCTCTAGGGGTGGGAGGGAAGATAGATCGAGTCCACAGCCAAGAAAAAGAAGACGCGAAGAAAACGGCACCCCTTCTCAAGGTGGTTCACAACCCTCCAATAGTCCCCCCTCCTCACCTAGAGCTTCTCCGTACCAGGTAGAGAGTGAACACCACGTTCGCTCTAGAACACATGGAGATACTCACAGAGTTGAAACTGCAGACCAACCAGCGTCACACGAGTCTCAGACATCAGAAGTTAAGGTAGGTTATGTTTGGAGTTAAAGATGTTCCTTGATAGTGCTAACATCTGTGTGTTTTAATCCTTTTGACTGTTTTGGTCGTATATATACGTCTTACGAGCCACTGTTTCGGACGTATATATACTCTCAAATTCTAGTGGCTTCAAATCAAGCGGGAGAAAGCTTGTAGGCCCACATATGAGAGAATGGGTCTGTGTGGTCAGTGTGCGCTGTATATAAAAAATCCTGCAGCACGCAGTGCATAATGAAAAAAAAATCTGACCGTTTTTTTTATTAAAACGCCGTCTTTGAGGTGTATTTTCGTATAGTATTTATGGTTGTATTCTCTTTTTTATGGTCTCATTTGATAGAATGGAAAACATACTACAGAATTATAGGTGATTTTGATTAGTTTCATGATGAAAACGACCTTGAAATTGAGCTCAAAGTAGGGGAAATGTTCGATTTTTGCAAATGCTCAAGAGTAAACAAATCACGCCACGTGTCCAATACACATCAATTGGTGAGTCTAATATTCTTTCACAAGTGCACTGATATTATTTATACCATTTTTACAATAATGCAAGTCTGCATAACGGTAATCTTCTATTTTTTGTGTGAATAAAAAAATCAAAATAGAAAGCAAGAGTAATACAGTGGACCCCCGAGTTTCGTAAACCCCGGAAATCGTACAAGTATGTAAGTATAAAATTGTAAGTGCTTGTGGAAGTGTATTTTTGGGGGTCTGAAATAGACTAACATACGTGACATTTTTCCTTAAGGGAGTAAATTCGTTCGGTAATGGGGCTTGAGCAGACTTAAGGAGTGAAGTTTTTACGAAACTCGGGGGTCCACTGTATAAGAGGGGCGTAAAGACGTGACTAATGAACAGATAACATCTTATTTTAGTGCCAAGAATGTCTGCATTGCTTATTCTGGACCCTATTTTGAAATTTACAACTTTTTTATTTTGCATGAAATTGGGCAAATTGCCAATTTCTGACCACTATTGGGTAGTTGAAATCGGTAAATTGGTGGTTTCTTGTACTCAATTGATAGAACAAATGGAGTTCTAAAGAAATAGCTATGAATTTGGTCGACTGGAACAATGGAATTGGCTGAAAATAGGGCTCAAAGTCGGCGAAATTGCCAATGCGTATATATCGCCGAGATCACTAACTTCGCGAGAGCGCAACTCCGTAAGTTTTCAATCAAATTTCATACTTTTGGTGTCATTACCATCGGGAAAAGATTCTCTATCATTTCATAAGAAAAAATATTTTTTTTTTAAATTTTGCGACAACAGGAGAGAGCACTCAGGATTAGGGGTTGACAGTCAAAGGGTTAACATGAGTTGCCATCATAGCCCAATTGAGGTACCTGGAAAAATTTCTAGCTGCTTCTTGAATACTTTCAAATTTATTTTTATTCTACATTTCCTTCATTCCCCTTCTCTTTGGTGGGTTGTTTTTGATCAGATCAGGTAACTGACCCTCAAAAATTTTGTATGTATGCGGAGATGCACGTGTCTGCCCTTTGAGGCAATAACAAAAGTTAAAATACTTCAATTTGTAATTTTTTTTTTTGACCCTGCCTTGCTAGGAGATTACTGTTGAGTTAAAAAAATACTTAAATACTTGTATTCTATAGCTTTGGGTACTTCATCAGCTTTTAACCCTTTGGGGGGCCAAGGATCCTCTCCGAAACTCGTTCTGAGGGTCCAAGGATTAAAAAAAAAATTATTTTTTCTTATGAAATGATAGAGAATCTTTTTCCGATCATAACGCCACAAAAATTATGAAATTTGATCAAAAACTAACAGAATTATGCTTTCGCGAAGTTAGCGATGTCCATGACATTTACAATACACATCGGCGATTTCGCCCACTTTGAGCCCTATTTTCGGCAAATTCCAATGTTTGTCTACTAAAATTATAGCTATTTCGCTAGAACTCCATTTTTTCTATCGATTGAGTACAAGAAACCACCTACAGTGGACCCCCGAGTTTTGTAAGGTTCTTATTTCGTAAAAATCGTGTTTCTTAAGCTTTTTTCGATTTCGAGAATCGTAAACTGGCTCGTGTTTCGTAATGTATTAGACCTGTCCGCCTGCTCCGCGTCTGCGCAGGACGCAGGATGTCCACAAGTGAAGCGTTGTTTACCATTGAGAGAACATTACCCAGCCCGTTCTTTCAAACATTCACAATACATATGGTGTCTTTTTTGGTGGTTTAGTGATTATCACTGTGAAATAAGTCACCATGGTCCAAAGAAGCTTCATAGTGGCACCCCCAGTGGTAGCATTCATGCAGAGAGTGTAACATTCATGCAGGGAGTTTAGCATTGATGCAGGGAGTTTAGCATTGATGCAGGGAGTTTAGCATTGATGCAGGGAGTTTAGCATTGATGCAGGGAGTTTAGCATTGATGCAGGGAGTTTAGCATTGATGCAGGGAGTTTAGCATTGATGCAGGGAGTTTAGCATTGATGCAGGGAGTTTAGCATTGATGCAGGGAGTTTAGCATTGATGCAGGGAGTTTAGCATTGATGCAGGGAGTTTAGCATTGATGCAGGAGTTTAGCATTGATGCAGGAGTTTAGCATTGATGCAGGGAGTTTAGCATTGATGCAGGGAGTTTAGCATTGATGCAGGGAGTTTAGCATTGATGCAGGGAGTTTAGCATTGATGCAGGGAGTTTAGCATTGATGCAGGGAGTTTAGCATTGATGCAGGGAGTTTAGCATTGATGCAGGGAGTTTAGCATTGATGCAGGGAGTTTAGCATTGATGCAGGGAGTTTAGCATTGATGCAGGGAGTTTAGCATTGATGCAGGGAGTTTAGCATTGATGCAGGGAGTTTAGCATTGATGCAGGGAGTTTAGCATTGATGCAGGGAGTTTAGCATTGATGCAGGGAGTTTAGCATTGATGCAGGGAGTTTAGCATTGATGCAGGGAGTTTAGCATTGATGCAGGGAGTTTAGCTTATGCAGAGTTAGCATTGATGCAGGGAGTTTAGCATTGATGCAGGGAGTTTAGCATTGATGCAGGGAGTTTAGCATTGATGCAGGGAGTTTAGCATTGATGAGGGAGTTTAGCATTGATGCAGGAGTTTAGCATTGATGCAGGAGTTTAGCATTGATGCAGGAGTTTAGCATTGATGCAGGAGTTTAGCATTGATGCAGGAGTTGCAGCAGGGAGTTTCAACAAGTGTTTGAATTGTGATGAAACATGCCTGTTTTGGAAGAAAATGCCCAAGACGACCTTCATTACTCGTTACCCTATCTTCCAGATGCCTGCAGCTCTTCAATAAAGGTAAGTAAATGTATATATATATATATATTATTTTTAATTATTTTGTATGTGAATATTTTTTTGTGGAACGGATTAATTGTATTTACATTATTTCTTATGGGAAATAAGGGTTCGAATTTCGTAAACTTCGTGTTAAGTAATAGCTCCTGGAACAGATTAATTACGATACTCGGGGATCCACTGTATTTACCAATTTCAACTACCCAAAATAGTGGTCAGAAAATGGCAATTTGGCCAGTTTCACACAAATTTCAAACGATGCCAATTTCAAAATAGGGTCCAGAATAAACAAGGCAGACATTCCTGGCACTAAAATAACATTTTATCTGTTCATTAGTCACATCTCCAGGCCCCTCTTACATTACTTTTGCTTTCCATTTTGAATTCTCACAAAAATAGAAGATTTACTGTTATGTATACAACTGCATCATTGTAAAAATGGTATAAATAATATCAGCGCACTTTTGCAAGAATATTACTCTCCAGTTGATGTGTATTGGACGCATGGTGTGATTTGTTTGCTCTTGAACATCGGCCCAAATCAAACATTTTCGCTACTTTGCGCTCAGTTTCAAGGTACAGTGGTACCTCGACTTACGATATTTTTCATTCCAGAATACTGTTCAAGTGCCATTACCAAACGAATTTATCCCCTTAAGGAATGATATAAAAAAGACTAGTCCCTTTAGATCCCAAATTACACTTACAAAGCGTTTAAAAATAAACTTACATAAAGGGTGAGTTTTGGGACCATCGAAGTCGAGGTACCACTGTACTTGTCATCGTGAAACCAGTCAAAATTATCTCTATTTCTGTAATATATCATCTATTCTATAAAATGAGACTAAGAAAACGAGAATACAAGCATAAATACCATACGAAAATAGACTGCAAAGTCGCTGTTTTAAACCAAAAACACGGTCAGTTTTTTATCCTCATTATGCACTGTGGTGTGCAGGAATTTTTTTATACTGCGCACACTGACCGCAAAGACCCATTCTATCACATCTAGGCCTAACAGCCTGTTTCTGTTTGATTTGAGGGTGCTAGAATTTAGGCGTATTAGTACGACCATAACCCTAGGGCGTAAGCCGTACTAGTATACGACTGAAACCCCGAATGGGTTAACTACAGTGGAAACCCGAGTTTCGGCCGTAATCCGTTCCAGGAGCTAGGCCTAAAGTCGATACGGCCTAAAGTCGAAGCAGTATTTCCCATAAGAAATAATGCAAATCAAATTAATCCATTCCACCCAAAAATATTCACAAAAATTAATTTTTTAAAGAATAAATACTATAGTTTTACATCCAGAAAACAATGAGAAATAAATATAAAGCACTAATTTTAATGGATAAATGAGTATATTTAAATCAGTTTTACCTTTATTGAAGATACTTGTTGGTGTATGAGAGAGGCAGGAGTTTGTTTGGAGGCAGGACAAGATTGTCCAATATGACACTAATATCAACTCTACGGCTTATTTATCTATCATAATTCATCTAATATGATATAATAAACAATATTAATAACATAGAAACATGACATATACTCTAGAATGAATAAAATACGTCATTACGTATGTCGCAACTGGTGTTGTGTTGCTGGGTGTATAAGGGCCACTGAGAGCATAAGCGGCAGCAGAGGTGGCGGTGTTGTCAGTGACCCCATATACCTTGAACAACAATAGAGGAGTTAAGTTTCGTGTCGTCATTTTTCTATCGCTTAACTTGCTACACTGTTAATGCTACACTTATCGCTGGCTGGTGCTATAGCCTTATCGACTCGTGCTGCTTTAGTATCGTACATATCATAGAATCACTAAAGAAGGCACATTCTTCCCTTTCTCTTCCTCCTCCACTTTGGTACTTTGCTACAATTTCTTTCTTCAGTTCTATTGCGTTTCTCACTTTCTTTACCAAAGGGCTGCCACTAGGAAGTTTCTTTGGATCCATGGTGGCTTATTTCACAGTCACAATTAATAAACAAGCACTAAACATGATGAATTTATTGTGAAATGTTTGGATGAGCACGCAGAGTAATGTTCACTCAAGGATAAACAAAGCTAGACTGGCTCATGACGCCTGTGCGGGCAGGCGGACAGGTCTGGTATGCCACCCGAAACATGGGGCACAGGCCGAAACTCTGGACAAAATTTAGCAAAAAAAAACGGTCTAAACTCGAAGCGGCCGATACTCAGGGTGGCCGAAACTCGGGGTTCCACTGTACTTAACTGTTGCGACCCTTAGAATTAAGTCCTGTCAGTGTTACAGTTTAAAAAAATCTGAAAAGTTGCTATTTTAACCCACACACACAGGTTGCCTATTCTCTTCATTCACTGTGTAGGGCATATTTTAGGGGAGGCATAACCAATTTTGACGTGCGTGGCTTGCGAGTGAAAAAATATAAGAAAAAAAAATGAGTTATTAGTACAGAAAAATAGCTCAACTCTCTGGCAACACAATGGTACAAGAATCAATGTCCTACGGTGTTTCTACAAGGAATTACAGCCATTTATATCATGTATGGTGACATCGGCACTTGCAACATGACTGCTTGCATCCCATAATTTTTTTCGGGTTTTTTACATTTTTTATTGCTATTTCTTGTATTCTTTCTAATGTTATAATTGACTATTTGGCATCATATGAGAGTGGGCAGAGTTTATACATAGACTTCCAGCCAATCAGTAACCGCTGGGAACGTTCCCCCTCTGGGGACTCCCAGGAATCAGGAGAAAATTCTTGATTATTATGCTAATATCAGAATTGATCTAATATGACTTAATAAACACTAAATAAGACATATAAACATGATATATACACTAGAATTAATAAAATAGGCCATAATATGGCGACTATTTCAAGGTTATCGAAATAAAATTATTTCCTTTCCATCTTATATTGTCCTCTGACATTTAGTAAGAGAAAACGGTGTTTTGCAGAGGATAACTACACTAGATCACCAGTAAACACTAAAACAACCGTGATTTTCATGGAAAAAAATATTTCCGAGACCGGAGACGTTTCACGCGTTATCTCGGAAGTACATAAGTTATTGACCTATTTCATGAACTATACCATTTATTATTGAAGTAAATGCAATAATATTGACAGGAATCTTAAAACTGATAGTTTTACAATGTGACAGAAGGTATTTGAAATACAGTGGACCCCGCTATTCGAACTTAATCCGTTCCAGGAGCTAGTTCTCAACGTGAAATGTTTGAATGGCGATATAATTTTTCCCATAAGAAATAATGGAAATACAATTAATCTGTTCCAGAAACCCAAAAATATTAAAAAATAATACATTTTAATGACATTAATTATATTTCTACATACACAAAAGAATTACATACTACTAAATGTATTAGTAAATAAATGCATATATTTTTACTTACCTTTATTGAAGATTGTTGATGGCATATGAAAGATAGGGAGGAGTGAGGGAGGGAGGGGTCATTACGAATGTGGTGGCTGGTGGTGGAGGGCATACTTGGTCTAGCTATGAAAACATCTTCCCGTTCTTTCCTCCTTCTGACGTGTTAGTATAAGAGAAAACGGAGTTTGTAATGCTAACTTCATTAGATCACTTCCAGTCGGCTTGACGGAGTGAACAGAAAGCATACGTGTCCAGGCTGGTAACAGCAACAACTGGTTTATTTACAAAACTCCCGAACCTTCATTTAATCTTGTTTACTCACCTCGCACTCTACATTAATTAAGACTGCCTCGACCACCACTGCCTCGACCACTGCCTGGCACTTAATGAACAAACTCCAAACAATTATAATTAAGTGTAAAATGTCTGGATGAGCGTGCAGGGTATTGTTCTCTCGAGTGTAAACAACATGGGACTGGCTCTCCACGGCGCCTGGGCGGACAGGTCTCAGACGCACTTGTTTGACTCTTGTTCGCATGGTGATATCGATTTTCTTGTTCTAATGACGATATGTTCTATTGCCGACCCGTTCGAATAGCGGGGGTCCACTGTATTCTAAATACAGTGGTACCTCGAGTTACGATGGTCCCCAAAATCGCCCTTTTATGTAAGTTTATTTTTTTAAATGCTTTTGTAAGTATATTTTTGGGGGTGTAAAAGGACTAGTCTATTTTACATTATTCCTTATGGGGATAAATTCGTTTGGTAATGGCACTTGAACAGCATTCTCGAACGAAAAAATATCGTAACTCGAGGTACCACTGTATTTTGGGATTTGCGTGGTAGTAAAGGGCAATATATTTTGCAAATGTAAAAAACTGAGGAACTTTATTTTTTTGTAGAATAACTAAAGATAATTACACGATTACCTTCTGTAAGAAAATCACACTAGCATTGTTTTATAAGTACCAGGTCTCAAATCCACCTTTCGTTGTGCCATTTAGACAAGGGTTCTTTTCAAATGGAATTTAAGTAAATATTTTTTTTTTCAGTTTTTAGGGCTATCTTATTGAAACTTGCAGAGAATAATGTTCATGAACACGTCTTCACGTACACCAAAAATTAAAGAAATCGGACGAGAAAAAAAAAAAGGTCAAATTGGTTATGCCTCCCCTTATGATCTGAAGCCATTTGGGCATGCTTTTACTCAGATTCCTGAAGTAATCAATGGATAACTGGTTGACCCCAAGTGTCCTTGATCTGCTGCAGGCATGACATGGGTGAAATGTGGCAGGATTTCTTCTTTTTTCATGAAATTCCAGGCATTCTCGACAGGATTGAGGTCTGAAGGTATCACCTGGCCACTGTTTTTTAAAACCTCAATATTTTTCTCAGCAAGCTATTGGGTTACTTTTTTGGCCTTGGGACAAGGGGTGCTATGCACAAAGATGGTACTGCTGTGTACATTGAAAATATTCAGCAAATGGTCCTCAAGAACAGTGATGTAGCAGTTGGCATTCATTGTAATGTTTTGGGGAGGGAAGTACAAACCCCCCACTGTATGACTCCATCACATCTCGAAGTAATACATCCTGAACTCCTGGGTGACCTCTCGATTTAGTACATCCACTACTGCCTATAAGAGAACCTCCACCTGCCAAGTTGTCGTGCTGTATGGAAACGTCTGCTTATGCCTGTATGAAGAAGGATCACCTGCAGTTTGCCAGGTAATATGCACACTGGAGTATTGATGACTGGAAAAGTCATGTGGTGAGATAATCCACATTTCAATTCATTCAAGGTTGTCAGCAGATATGACCTTGCATACACAGTGATCACTGTAAAGCACCCACAGTCCCTAATGGTTTGGTGTTGCATTAGTGGTTTACTTGGTCATTACATTGAATACCAACTGCTACATCACTGTTCTTGAGGCCACTTGCTGAATATTTTTGAAATTCACAACTGGTCCATCTTTGTGCTTGATAGTGCCCCCTGTCACAAGGCCAAAAAAGTAACAAGTGGTTTACTGAGAAAAAATATTTCAGTGATCAGGGAATACTCTAGATTCCAATCCAATTGAGAATGCCTGGAATATCATGAAAAAGAAGATGGAAACCTGCCACATTTAAATTAATGTCATGCTTGTAGCAGATCAAGGACATTTGGATCAATCGGTTATCCATTGGTTACTTCAGGAATCTGAGTGAGAGATAAGATTTCTTTGGATTTTTAACTCCGGAGGGTTAGCCACCCAGGATAACCCAAGAAAGTCAGTGCGTCATCGAGGACTGTCTGTCTTATTTCCATTGGGGTCCTTAATCTTGTCCCCCAGGATGCGACCCACAACAGTCGACTAACACCCCAGGTACCTATTTGCTGCTAGGTGAACATGACAACAGGTGTAAGGAAACACGTTGAAATGTTTCGACCCGCCTGGAATCAAAAGCATGCCTAAACAGCTTCAAGTGGTCATCAAGGCCAAGGAGGGGGGGATGATATGACAAAATAAAATGAGGGCTATATGCATAACTAGGAAGGTAGGTAAATGGATTTTTAACTTTGACAGAATGTAGTAGTAAACCGACCCAAATACAGCAATAGCGAGGTAAAGAGCTCAGTACCTCAAGGCATGGTTCTGGCATCTCTATTGTAGACTGTCAATTAACCCTTTCAGGGTCCAGTCCCCTGATCTGAGAATTGCTCTCAGGGTCCAAGAATTAAAAAAAAAAAAAAAATTCTTATGAAATTATAGAGAATCTCATAGTTAGCGGTCTCGGCGATATTTACTCATAGGTGATTTCTGCCCATTTTGAGTTCTGTTTTAGGCCAATTCCATTGTTCGTCAGCCAGACTTATTTTGCTAGTATTCATTCCATTCTATTGATTGAGTACAAGAAACTGCCCATTTACCTATTTCAACTACCCAATAGTGATCAGAAATCCATAATTTGACCAATTTCACACAAAAAATTCCAGTTTAAAAATAGGGTCTAGAATAAGCAATGTAGACATTCCTTGCACAAAAATATTTCTTTTGTAAATTAGTTTGTGCCCAGGCCTTTCCTATATTACACTTGCTTTCCATTTTGAATTCTTATTCACACAAAAAATAGATTTACTGGTGTGCAAACTACTGCATTATTGTAATAGTTGTGTAAATAGTGTCAGTGCATTTGTGAACGTGTATTAGACAGACCAGTTGGATGTGTATTGGACGAGTGATGTAATTGGTGTCCTCTGTAATATCGGCAAAAATTTAACATTTTCACTGCTTTGATCTCTATTTTGAGTTACTTTCAGTCCTCTTGTTTCTGTAATACATCGTCCATTCTATCAAATGATATACCGAGAAATTGAGAATACAACCATATAAACCATCCAAAAATATACCGCAAAGTTGCTGTTCTAACCCTTTCACTGACTACTGTAGTACTATGTGATGAGCTCAGCTCACTCAGATAAGCTGTGAGTGGTAAATTTGGGCCTAGGTATGAGAGGATGGGTTGATGCAGTAAATATGCACCATATAAAAAAAAAGTGCAGCTCTTGTGCATAATGGAAAAAATGCAACAGGTGTTTTTGGTTTGAAATGGACAAATTTGCGGTGTATTTTCGCATGGTTTTTATGGTTGTATTCTTGGTTTCTTGGTATCAGTTGATAACATGGAAGATATATTACAGAAACATGATATTGATTGGTTTTAGGATGGAAAATAGCTTGAAATTGAGCTTAAAGTAATGGAAATGTTCTATTTTTGCTGATGTTCAAGAGTAAACAAATCATGTCATGTATACAATACACATCAACTTGTGGGTCTAATATGCATTCAAGAATGCTCTGATATTATTTACACAATTATTACAATATTGCATTACAGTAAATCTATTTTTTTTCTGTGCGAATAAAAATTCTTTGTGTGAATATAAAATGAAAATGGACTTCATGTGTAAAGTCTGGAAATGTAACTAATGAACAGAGGAAATGTTATTTTAGTGCCAGGAATACCTGCATTGTTTATTCTGGACCCTATTTTGAAACTGGAATATTTTGAAATTTGTGAAATTGGCCAAATTACCAATTTCTGATTATTGGGTACTTGAAATAGTTGATTGGGTAATTTCTTATGCTCATTCGATGAAATGGAGGACATACTAGCAAAATTGCTAAGAATCTGGTCGACTGGAATAATGTAATTGGCCTAAAATAGAACTCGGTGGGCAAAATCGCCAATTCGTAAATCTTTCTGACTCGGCAAAATTTGCGAAAGTGTAATTTCATCAGTTTTTGATCAAATTTCATACTTTTTTATTACCCTCAGAAAGAGATTCTCTACCATTTCATAGCTGTATAACCCCTGTGGTTTAGCGCTTCTATTTGATTATAATAATAATAATAATACCATTTCATAAGAGAAATAACAGAATTTTTTTGAAAATTCTTGGACACTGTGGACAAGTTTCAGATTGAGGGTCTGGACAGTGGAAGGGTTAAACCAAATTTGTCAATTTTTTTTTTCCATCATGCACGGTGTGGGTCAGGACTTTTTTTTTTTGTATATGGTGCACACACACTGCATAGACCCATTCTTTCATTTCTTGGCCCGAATTTACTGCTCACTGTTTATCCGAGTGAGCTGAGCTCATCACGTAGTTCTATGGCACAGACCCTGAGCTCAAACCTATAGTACTACGGCACAAACCTTGAAGGAGTTAAAACGCGATCATTCAGAATGTTTTCACTATATGATTGAATTGTTTATTTGTGATGGTAGAACCATAGGGAAAAAATAGTTGAAAGGCCGTACAAGAAGGCTACTAACCAATAATTTCACTAACTACAGTGGACCCCCGAGTATCGTAATTAATCCGTTCCAGGAGGTAGTACTTAACACAAAGTTTACTGTAATCGAACCATTATTTCTATAAGAAATAATGTAATACAATAATTCTCCACAAAAAATATTCACATACTAAATTAAAAACAAGTATATATATATATATATATATATTTTTTTTTTCAACAAGTCGCCGCTCCCACCGAGCAGGGTGACCCAAAGAAAGAAAATCCCCAAAAAGAAAACTTTCATCATCATTCAACACTTTCACCACACTCATACATAATCACTGTCTTTGCAGAGGAGCTCAGATACACAGCTGAGAAAAGTCCCTCCCAGCTGGCACTATCCTCAGACCCTCCTTAAAGTGCAGGCATTGTACTTCCCATTTCAGGACTCAAGTCCAACTAAATCAATTAACTGGTTTCCTGAATCCCTTCACACAATGTTACTCCTGCTCACACTCCAACAGATCGTCATGTCCCAAAAACCATTCGCTCCATTCACCCTTCAACACGCTCACACATGCTTGCTGGAAGTCAAGCCCTCGCCCACAAAACCTCCTTTACCCCTTCCTCCAACCTTTTCTAGGACTGACCCTACCCCGCCTTCCTTCCCTACAGATTTATACGCTCCAAGTCATTCTACTTTGATCCATTCTCTCTAAATGACCAAACCACCTCAACAACCCTCTTCAGCCCTCGTATATATATATATATATATATATATATATATATATGTATATATTGAAAGTGAACATAGATAAGAGTAAGGTGATGAGGGTATCAAACGATTTAAATAAAGAAAATTGGATATCACATTGAGAGAGGGATTATGGAAGAAGTAAATGTTTTCAGATATTTGGGAGTTGATGTGTCAGCGGATGGATTTATGAAGGATGAGGTTAACCATAGAATTGATGAAGGAAAAAGGTGAGTGGTGCATTGAGGTATCTGTGGAGACAAAAACGTTATCCATGGAGGCAAAGAAGGGAATGTACAAAGATAGTGGTACCAACACTCTATATGGGTGTGAAGCATGGGTTGCAAATGCTGCAGCGAGGAGGAGGCTGGAGGCAGTGGAGATGTCCTGTCTAAGGGCAATGTGTGTGTAAATATTATGCAGAAAATTGAATGTGGAAATTAGGAAAAGGTGTGGAGTTACTAAAAGTATTTGTCAGAGGGCTGAAGAGGGGTTGTTGAGGTGGTTTGGTCATTTGAGAGAATGGATCAAAGTAGAATTACTTGGAGAGCGTATAAATCTGTAGGGGAAGGAAGGCGGGGTAGGGGTAAAGGAGGTTTTGTGGGCGAGGGGCTTCGACTTCCAGCAAGCATGTGTGAGCGTGTTAGATAGGAGGAATGGAGACGAATGGTTTTTGGGACATGACGATCTGTTGGAGTGTGAGCAGGTAACATTGTGTGAAGGGATTCAGGGAAACCAGTTAATTGATTTAGTTGGACTTGAGTCCTGGAAATGGGAAGTACAATGCCTGCACTTTAAAGGAGGGGTCTGAGATAGTGACAGCTGGGAGGGACTTTTCTCAGCTGTCGATCTGAGCTCCTCTGCAAAGACAGTGATTATGTATGAGTGTGGTGAAAGTGTTGAATGATGATGAAAGTTTTTCTTTTTGGGATTTTCTTCTTTTTGGGTCACCCTGCCTCGGTGGGAGACGGCCGACTTGTTGAAAAAAAAAAAAAAATATATATATATATATATATATATATATATATATATACATACAGTGGTACCGACTTACGATATTAATCGTCAGAGAGGGCATATTTTAAAGCTTAAACACGTTAAACGAATCAATTTTCCCCATAAGAAATAATGGAAATAAATTTAATCCGTCCAAGACTTCCAAAAGTAGTTAAATAAATATTTTTAGAACTTTTGGACATTAAATAATAAATAATTGAATAAAGAATACATAAATACACATGCAAATATTGACAATAACATGTCACTTACATTTATTGAAGAGTTGTTGATGTGTGGAGGACGGGAGGGGAGAAGGTGGAGTAGTATGCTAGTGTTTGAAGGGAATCCTTCCATTAACACTGCAGGTACCAAGTTCTTTCTGGGGTTACTGGCCTTTTCTTGAATGCACACTCCCTGCATGAATGCT
>WNWK01002119.1:203185-228297 GCA_009830355.1 Cherax destructor
TCAAAAAAACCCTGGTTTTCCAATGATCATATCACGCTGATTCAGAACAAGTGAAAATGCGTTTTCGCCAGTTCCCGTTGCTTATTATGCTTATTCACCACCCAAGTATAGCACTTTGTCGGGATTTTTTTTCCAGGTAATTTACACTATGTAAAATTGTAATTTCGTATGCACCCTGAGATGATATAAAAGACAGACAGACTGAGATAGAAAAATAGCCACCACCCGGGCCCGGGCCAGCCTGCCAAATTAATTACATTCCAGAATTGTTTTTTTTTTACTTAGGGAAGGTTATAGGACATTCTGGCGGATGACACTACCAGTGGTACCAAAATTGAAAGGGTGTTCCCGGGGTTATTATCATTTTTTGATTTTTCCCCGGACCACTTGTGGCCATCACCTAAAACCACTAACCGGTGAACACGTTTTTTGGGAATGTTAATCACAGACATCAGTGAATCCTTTTTTGCTCCCTTTTTGTTGCGGGCGCTCAATTGAATTTTACCCCCAAAAAGGTACTAGTCACCCCATATTTTTTAATATACACACAGAGTGTTAAGACCCATTCTGTGCTGACCTGGCATCTCAGGCCAATTGTGCCAAATTTGGAGGCAGGAAAAATAAAACGTAGATCTACGTTTGGAGCACTAGCAGTAAGAACGTGATCTACATTTGGATAGTAGTAAATGAGAAAGTGAAGGGATAATCTTGCGACACTGCCATGATAAATGTTTGTTTGAAATTCATAGGGTCACCACAGTATACATATGTACATATATATAAATTGTTTATCACCTCAAGGCTATATGCTTTCTCTAACTTTTCAAGAAAAATGCAATACGACACTATGCATTCTGTCTATTATACTCTAAAAAAATGAACATGCATGTAATAAACTCGTACAGTGGACCCCGAGTATCGTAATTAATCGCTCAGGAGCTAGTACTTAACACGAAGTTCTGAAATTGAACCATTATTTCCCATAAGAAATAATGTAAATACAATTAATCCGTTCCACAAAAAATATTCACATATAAAATAATTAAAAACAATATACAGTGGACCCCGAGTTTCGTAAAACTTCACTCCTGAAGTCTGCTCAATGCCATTACCGAGCGAATTTACTCCCTTAAGGAAAATGTCACGTAGGTTAGTCTATTTCAGACCCCCAAAAATACTTTTCCACAAGCACTTACAATATTATACTTACATAAATGTACGATTTCGGGGTTTACGAAACTCGGGGTCCACTGTACAGTGGACCCCGAATTCGTAAAACTTCACTCCTGAAGTCTGTTCAAGTGCCATTACCAACGAATTTTCTCCCTTAAGGAAAAATTTCACGTAGGTTAGTCTATTTCAGACCCCCAAAATACTTTTCCACAAGCACTTACAATATTATACTTACATAAATGTACGATTTCCGGGGTTTACGAAACTCGGGGTCCACTGTACAGTGGTACCTCGAGTACGTGGTCCCCAAAATCGCCCTTTTATGTAAGTTTATTTTAAATGCTTTTGTAGGTATATTTTTGGGGGTGTAAAGGACTAGTCTATTTTACATTATTCCTTATGGAGTTAAATTAGTTTGGTAATGGCACTTGAACAGCATTCTCAACGAAAATATCGTAACTCGAGGTACCACTGTATATATATATATACATTTACTTACCTTTATTGAAGAGTTGCAGGCATCTGAAAGATAGAGTAATGAGTAATGAAGGTCCTCTTGGGCATTTCTTTCCAAAACAGGCCTGTTTCATCACAATTAAACACTTGTTGGGGAGGAATTCTTCAGCCTCTACGAAGGAAATCCCCACTCCCTGCATGCCTGCTACACTCCTGCATGCCTGCTACACTCCCTGCATGCCTGCTACACTCCCTGCATGCCTGATACACTCTCTGCATGCCTGCTACACTCCCTGCATGCCTGCTACACTCCCTGCATGCCTGCTACACTCCCTGCATGCCTGCTACACTCCCTGCATGCCTGCTATACTCCCTGCATGCCTGCTACACTCCCTGCATGCCTGCTACACTCCCTGCATGAATGCTACACTCCCTGCATGCCTGCTACACTCCCTGCATGAATGCTACACTCCCTGCATGCCTGCTACACTCCCTGCATGCCTGCTACACTCCTGCATGCCTGCTACCTCCCTGCATGCCTGCTACACTCCCTGCATGCCTGCTACTCTCCTGCATGCCTGCTACACTCCCTGCATGCCTGCTCACTCCCTGCATGCCTGCTACACTCCCTGCATGCCTGCTACACTCCCTGCATGCCTGCTACACTCCCTCATGCCTGCTACACTCCTGCATGCCTGCTACTCTCCCTGCATGCCTGCTACACTCCCTGCATGCCTGCTACACCCCTGCATGCCTGCTACCTCCCTGCATGCCTGCTACACTCCCTGCATGCCTGCTACACTCCCTGCATGCCTGCTACTCTCCCTGCATGCCTGCTACACTCCCTGCATGCCTGCTACACTCCCTGCATGCCTGCTAAACTCCCTGCATGCCTGCTAAACTCCCTGCATCAATACTAAACTCCTGCATCAATGCTAAACTCCCTGCATCAATGCTAAACTCCCGCATCAATGCTAAACTCCTGCATCAATGCTAAACTCCCTGCATCAATGCTAAACTCCCTGCATGAATGCTACACTCCTGCATGCCTGCTACACTCCTGCATGCCTGCTACACTCCCTGCATGAATGCTACATCCCTGCATGAATGCTACACTCCCCGCATACCTGCTAAACTCCTGCATGAATGCTACATTCCCTGCATGAATGCGAAACTCCCTGCATGAATGCTAAACTCCCTGCATGAATGCTAAACTCCTGCATGAATGCTAAACTCCCCGCATGCCTGCTACACTCCTGCATGAATGCTAAACTCCCTGCATGCCTGCTACACTCCTGCATGAATGCTACACTCCTGCATGCCTGCTACACTCCCTGCATGAAAGCTACACTCCCTGCATGAAAGCTACACTCCCTGCATGAAAGCTACACTCCCTGCATGAATGCTACACTCCCTGCATGCCTGCTACACTCCCTGCATGAAAGCTACACTCCCTGCATGAAAGCTACACTCCCTGCATGAAAGCTACACTCCCTGCATGAAAGCTACACTCCCTGCATGAATGCTAAACTCCCTGCATGAATGCTACACTCCATGCATGCCTGCTACACTCCCTGCATGAATGCTACACTCCCTGCATGAATGCTACACTCCCTGCATGAATGCTACACTCCCTGCATGGCTGCTACATTCCCTGCATACCTGCTAAACTCCCTGCATGGCTGCTACACTCCCTGCATGCCTGCTACACTCCCTGCATGCCTGCTACACTCCCTGCATGCCTGCTACACTCCCTGCATGCCTGCTACACTCCCTGCATGAATGCTACACTCCCTGCATGAATGCTACACTCCCTGCATGAATGGTACCACAGGGGTGCCACTAGGAAGCTTCTTTGGAGCCATGGTGACTTATTTCACAGTGACAATCACTAAAGCACCAAAAAAAAACACCAAATGTAGTGTGAATGTTTGAAAGAGCGCGCTGGGTAATGTTCTCTCAATGGTAAACAATGCTTCACTGGCGGCGTCCTGCGTCCCGCGCAGGCGTGGAGCAGGCGGACAGGTCTAATACGTTACGAAACACGAGCGGTTTTACGATTCTCGAAATCGTAAAAAGCTTACGAAACACGATGTTTACGAAGTAAGAACCTTACGAAACTCGGGGGTCCACTGTATTTTCATTAACCACTATTCTCATGGTATATTGTATGAGACAAAGTGTAGAAGCTTGGGAGGCATGATAAATTTTCTGTACTTTTTGCAAAAGACAAAGGCTGGAAACTGGGGCAGGATGAGAAATTTCTTGTAAATTTTGCATATCTGAATTTCACTTACATGGCATGTGCCTTTCTATGGGTCTTACAAACTCTATTTGTCTTTCAAAATGACATTCAAACTTTATCTTTTCACTGAAAACAATTCAAGATAATAAGCAACATTCTGATATGGTGAAATTTGGAGAAATATGAATTTTGGGGGCAAGAAAAACACTGCTGTATACGTACTGAATATGTTTACATTTGGCTCTCCCAACCAATGGGATGCAAGTCCAAGCACCTAAGTCATAGCTCACACTATTCCATGAATCCTTCCCATTGGTTAGGAGTAAAATATGGGAAACCAACAGTTTTCCATTCTTGTGCAGTGCCATCTTGAAATGTGTTCAGTACAAGAAATATCTTGTATTGTTTGATAAAGGGTAAAGGTCTGTGTATTTGAAAACTCCTGAAAAAGTTTAGGTTTTTAATATTACTCATAGATAGCTCTGTGGTCTGATCTCAAACCAAGCCTTTTCTTCATTTGTGTGACCAATATTTTAAGTTTTCAAATTTTCTTCCTCAGATTATGGTGGACGAGTCGTTAGTTAAAGAAGAAATGGTAGAAACAATTGACAGTAATCAGTCGGAGGGTAATGAATCTGGAATGCAATATGGTCATGTGGGTAGTGATCCTGGTATGGATGGTTCTGGAGGTGGCGAAGAACATAGTAGCCACATGCTACCAAATAAATTTGACCAGTCAGTTATCCCTGGGCAAGCACAACCCCTTGCTGATGCTGTTGCAGAAGCTCTAGCAGGGCCTTCAGGAATGCAAGGCGTAAGGGCTAACAAGTTGTATTTGTTTTGGCTTATACTAAAAATATATTTTAACATTAACTGAACATATTTTCATTCTGATTTACAAACTGCATTGTACTTCATATATTTGGTTCAGTGTTTGGATATTCTACATTAGAATTTTAAATTTTCTCATTATCAGTGGCTTGGTGGCAGTGAAATTCCTGGGGGCTTCTCAACAGAAAATTATGTTGGCGAGGGAAGCCAGGAGGTTCACCCTCCTCAAGCTGGTGGGCCACATTCTCAACAGCGGGTGAGTGTTGCAATTAAATCTTGCAGAAAAGGAGCCATTGAATAGGATTGTTCTAGTACTAAGGAAATATAAAATGTAAAAGATTCAAAGTACTCATATTAAGGATGCGTTAATTATTATGACGTTGAAATCTTTCGGTTAATTCAGTCTTAAAATGTGGATGCATATTAACAAATACTGTACTTTGATTCTGTGTGGAGTACCCCGCTTTAAACAGATAAATGGCTTTTATATATTAATAAAATAGACACATAGGAACACCCTCATTTAAAAAGTTTATTTTGCATTTTGATACACTGTACTGTACATCGTAATAAATTTTTTTTTCTTTTAATTTTTTTTATTCAATTTTTTTTCACAAACCCTCACATCAGTTTAAATTAAAGATAGTAGAAATTACACAGCATTGTATCTCTAATATGATTTACTTTCTTCTAGTAAAGGTTTTGTGGATACTGATCAGACCCATTTGTTTTGTCTTTTCTATCCTTTTCACCTGATTGTGTTTTCTTAGAAAATAATAGAAAGCTACATAGTAATTGTTTAAGGTGCAAGTCTGCATCATTGATGTATCTTGAAATCTCCCTGTTTTTGAGGTGTTAGTCTGGTTTTTAGGACTTGACATACTGTTGGAGTGTGAGCAAAGTAGCATATATGAAGGGATCCAGGGAAACTGGAAGGCCAGACTTGGTCCTGGAGATGGGAAGTAGTGCCTGCACTCTGAAGGAGGGGTGTTAATGTTGCAGTTTTATAACTGTAGTGTAAGCATGCCTCTGGCAAGACAGTGATGGAGTGACTGGTGGTGAAAGTTTTTCTTTTCGGGCCACCCTGCCATGGTGGGAAATGGCCGATGTGTTAATAAAAAAAAATGTAAAAGAAGGAAATTAAGTGAACATTGGAAAAAGCAAGGTGATGTGGGTAAAAGAAAATTTAGGTAATGAAAGATTGGACATCAGATTGGAGGGGACGGGTGGGAGGGAGTATGGAGAAAGTGAACATGTTCAGATATTTGGGAGTAGACTTGTCAGCAGGTGGGTCTATGAAAGATAAAGTGAATCATAGAATTGATGAGGAAAAAAAATGTGAATGGTGCATTGAGGAACTGTGGAGATAAAGAACGTTATTCACGGAAGCAAAAAAGGGAATGTATGATAGTACAGTGGTACCAACGCTCTTATATAGGTGTGAAGCATGGGTTGCAAATGTTGCAGCAAGGAGGCAGCTGGAGAGACAGTGGAGATGTCATGTCTGAGGGCAATGTGGGGTGTGAATATTATGCAGAAAATTTGTAGTTTGGAGATTAGGAGGTGCAGGAAGGGTAGGGTAGGGGTCGTCTTGGGAAAGGTTGGAGGGGAGGGGTAAAGGGTTTTCTGTGTGAGGGCCTTAAACATCATGCAAGTGTGTTAAGAGTGAATAGAGGGAAGGGATTTTTATGACTTGACATGCTGTTGGAGTGTGAGCATGGTAACATTTACTAAGGGATTCAGGGAAGCTGGTTAGTCGGACTTGAGTCCTGGAGGTGAGAAGTACAGTGCCTGCACTCTGAAGGAGGGGTGGAGTATACACAAATAACCCGCACATAGAAGAGAGGAGCTTACGACAACGTTTCGGTCCGACTTGGACCATTTACAAAGTCACACTAACAAAAAGGAGAGGAGGGAGTATATATAGGCCAGCACACAGGGATGGGACAAGAGAGATAGTAGGAAAGGAGGAAGAGAGGTAGTGGTAGAGGTAGCAGTAGTACTAGTGGAGTCGGTCAAATACTAAAAGAGGAGCACTGCAAGGGAGCTAGGGGCCCAAAAAGGGTAGGAGCAAGAACACAGAGGGGGGGAAATAAATAATAAAGGACAAATACCCAAGGCAGAAGAAAGAAAACCCAAAGGAGAAAGAGGAAAGGGGAAAAGGGAGAAGGGGAGAAAAGAATCAGGTTGTCACGGGTGTTCTGAAGTTTGGAGCATTTTACAATGTAATGGGAAAGGAAGGCATCCACAGAGACAAAGCCAGGACTAAGATTCATACAAGGAAAGCTGTGTATAAGGGAGGATTCAACCAGATGGCGACTGTTTAAGTTTTAGCAGAAGACCAGTCAGTAGGATGACTGTGATCTCTAACATGACAGAAAAGAGCATTGTTGTAAGCTCCTCTCTTCTTTGTGGGTTATTTGTGTATTGTTCCAGTCACAATATTGTGCCTTTTTTTATTATTGAGAGGGGGGGGAGATATGTTTGTAGTTTTTAAACTGTAGTATTGGCATGCCTTTGCCAAGACAGTGATGGAGTGAGGGAGGGATGAAAGTGTTTCTTCTTTCTTGGGTCACCCTGCCTCAGTGGGAAACAACTGATGTGGCCATCTCCCACCAAGGTGGGGTGACCCAAAAAAAAAGAAACCCTTTCACCATCATTCACGATCACTGTTTTGTCAGTGCAGATACGACAGTTTAGATGTTCCTCTAAACAGCAAGTATCCCAAACCATTCCTTTTAGAGTGCAGGCATTGTACTTCCCACCTCCAGGACTCAAGTCCGACTAACCAGTTTGCCTTAATCTCTTCACAAAATATCATGCTCACACTCCAACAACTTGTCAAGTCCCAAAAACCATTTGTCTCCACTTACTCCTATCTAACACACTCACACATGCCTGCTGTATGTGTATTTGCTGCCATTAACTCTCCTGTGTGTTTTTTTTTTATAAAGCTGATAGGGTTTCATAGCTTGCTCTGAAATCCTCTTTTAAGTGAGGCTTCTAGATGTGTCAGTCATTTTCAGTGAAAGTCAGCATGGATTTACTTGCGTAACACCTGCGTTGATTGCTTCTATACAGGTTCTCCATCATTCTCTTGTTTTGCTTGGTTATCAAGATTTTCCAGCAATTCTTCTCCAGTTGGTTCTTCAGCTTCCAACAGTTCATTTATGTCGATCTTCTTGCATAACTATTGGTAAAACCTTCACCTCCCAATCCGGCTAGTCTGTTTACTGAACCTGATTCTAGTGAGGGGAAAACCCTCTGAACTTGTTAACCCCATCAGGCCATGATCTTTCCCAGCTTGCACTTAATGTTAATTGGGGCACTTCACCCTATGACTTTAAGGCGTGTTCATATGCCAGAATTCTGGCACACCTGTTTGAGTTCTCATCCATTGTTGCGTGTGTAGTGAGACACTCTAACAACAAAATCCAGTGGTTGTCAATGATGTTTGGAATGATAAAAAAAATGAACTTGCATATTTGGGTCCAGAGACTAAGATTATTGAATAGCTATGTGAATTATCAAGTTGGGAGAACCTTGAATGAAAGGTTCCTTTTTGCCTAGTACATCTTCATTACAGGGATAAAATTATGCTGGACCTAATTAACAAAGTCTTGTTCATCCATGCTGTTTGTTAGACCTCAAATTAAGAGGTAAATGGTGGTGTTTTGTTATTTCAATGCATATGGGTGTGTGTGTGTGTGTGTGTGTGTGTGTGTGTGTGTGTGTGTGTGTGTGTGTGTGTGTGTGTGTGTGTGTAAGTTACCATAAACTTGCATTTGAAATTTTCTGATGAATATTTGTGGTGGAGCCTGGCGTGTCTGCCTGTCTCCCTAGGTCTAGTTGAGTGAGTGAGACCTCTCAGGCATGGCCTATGAATGGCCAGGGAGCCTGCCTATAAAATGGGGTTATCACAGTATATACTACACAGTATATATTATGCTTTTCTGCTTATGCATCAGTTGACACTGATGCATGGAGCAGAAAAGCAAGCTGAAGTGATCCTGCACTGCCTTGAAGTCAGGTGCAAATCTTTCTTGCTTGCTAATGTAAGTTCTTGACAGTATTTTCCTCTAACACCACTTTGTCTTGTCAGCAAAAAGCACTTGATCAGCAGTGTAACCTTTCTTGTAAATAATTTTTGCAAGCTTGGGAAGGAAATTTCTTGGGGCCATGTGATGGGCTCTCACACACTCACCTCTAAACATTATATTATGGAATGAGATGAAAATAAAAGCATGTGCGATGACTGGTGCAGATAGTGATTCGCTGAAAAGAATGATAAAAAAGTCAATGTAGATAAATATGACAGAAAAGTTACTAAATGTGTGGATTGATGAGAAAACAAGGCAGAGAGCTCCCACTTGGGGCTTTTGTAATACATCACAAAACTGTATCTTGCTACAAAACTGAGAAGAAAGAGAAACTTCACGGAAGTGTGTATTTTCTAGCGGTTGTTTTAAAAACTTGAAAAAGCACAATGGGCACCACGAAGTTTAGTGGCAAGAGTGCATCAGCTGATTGTGATTGTTAGAAATTTCCCTACTGACTTTTTTCAAATGATTTCTGATCATGATTACAGTTCCCCCAAGTGTTTAATACAAATGAGATGCTATTTTGGAAACATATGCTGTCAAGAACTTAGATTTAAAAAGAGGAAAAATTTTCACTTGGGTTAAAAGCAGATAAAGATAGGTTCAGCTTGCTTCATTGTGCCAGTGCAACAGGCACAATCCCTTGAGACAAGGTCAGTTTGGTGTTCCAACAAGGCTGATGGATAGCTAGGGTCCTGTTTATTGAGGAGTTTTAGCTTTTTTTATTTCTGCAGGCAAGATGTACGAGGCCATGAAGAACCTTGCATTCAAGGTTCTCATGCTTTATAATTCTCAGTCATTCTTGAATGTTGCAGTCTGTGAACCCAAATATTAAGGTTGTGTTTATATCACCTAAAACATCTTTGATTCAGCCACTGGGTCATTGAAGTGCCACCACACGTGCCAGGTAATTAAGAAAAAAATTGTGGCAATGGATGACAGCTCAGAGACTGAAGTTTGAGTTTTAGTGTAACTTGACCATGGCAGATATGCATATGTATGTAAAAGTGATGTGGAAAGAGCCACAATCAACCACAAATGCAGGCTGAGGCCAGTTCTGGACAAAGCATCTGCAGAAGAAATACAGGAGGACCTTGGTTCCCAGTTAAGAGAGAGAGAGAGAGAGGGGTAAATAAAAGAATAGGATGATAATGAAAAACTTGAAGATAAACAGGTAAACCTGTAGGAGTTACGTGATAAAATCTGTATTATTGCTAAACTGGCAGACTTCTTCACTGAAAAGGACCCTGACATGCTTAGAAGCATTGATGTGAAACAGGGTCTGGAGAAGATAAGGATGCCTTATCTCTTGTATAAAGTACTGCTGGGCAAAACAGCAGAAATGCATTAAAGAAAACTTGAAATACTCCAGTATAACCATTAACAATTGACATCTCTGCATTCACATAAGCACAAGTACAGTGGTACCTCTACTTACGAGCAAGTGTATTTTTGTAGGTGCTTTTGTAAGTGTATTTATGGGGGTCTGAAATGGATTATTCTAATTTTCATTATTTCTTATGGTAAAAAATTCCTTCGGTATCGGCACTTAAATAGCCCTCTGGAACAAATTAAGCTCGTAACTCAAGGTACCACTGTACTGCAGGGTCACATCAACCCTCTGTACAGACTTAGACTAGTCAAAAAGTAACAACAAATATTTTTTAAATCTTCACTTTTTTTTTTTTGGGGGGAAGGTTTTGAAGACAACTGGCATTTTTTTCCATACATTCTTGGAATTAGCACAAAATTAGATTATATCCTGATTACAGGAAGGTAGCTACTATTCTAATTGTCGGTCTGCTGCACTCTTAAATTTCCAGTGTTCCACAATTTTAGGCCTTAAAATTTTTTTGGTGTCTTTCGTGATGTCACACCTAAAAAAAAAAAACTGCCATTGTCGCACATGGGGATGGGGGCAGTATGTATTGCAGTACGAGACCACGAGGTTCCAGTGCTACATCTGGTATCATCATGGCATGGAGACGAGAAAATTTGCATGATTCATGTAGAGAAGCTGCTTCTGTATAGTGACAGGCAACACTGATGATAAGTTCAGTGAGAAAAAACTAATGAATTTCACAGAAATTGCAGTGAAGATTTTCACAGAATTAGCTGAGAGTGAGATGCAAATATAAGCTATCTACCACAGATGTAACTATATCCATAGTCTCTCAGCCACACTTACTATCGAGTCCCTTTGTCCATTGAAGAAATCGGTTATTCATCATATGATAATGACTACAGCAGAAATGACCAGAAAAGTGAAGGTGATAAAACTATAAGCTTGTAGGTGCTGATTCTAGTGACACAATGTATTATAGTAATACACGTATATACATACTATGTGAAAGCCCTTCAAAAATTCCTGTGGGTGTTTTGGAATTTTTTTTATGGAGTGAGAGTTTATTTTTCTGAATCAAATGAGACTGGCCACCTAGCCTATACTCTGTCTGCGATCTTCTTTGCCTTCCCCGATCTTCATGACTTTGCATTTAGCGGGGTTAAACTCGAGAAGCCAGTTGCTGGACCAGGTGTCCAGCCTGTCCAGGTCTCTTTGTAGTTCTGTCTGATCCTCATCTGATTTAATTCTCCTCATTAACTTCACATCAGTAGAATCTGGTAAAATCTTGCAATTTTGTGGTGTGTTGAAGCTGGAGAAAAAATGATCACTCATCAGCAACAGCATCATAATGTGCCATTGATGATTATATTTTACAGTTTATTGATACCAAGATATGATTGTTTTTCTATTTATTTTAATTGTTTTTAATGTTTAACACTGTACACTAGTTTATGATATTAGATGTGTTTGAAGGTGTTTTAGCACTTCAAACATGGAGAAATGCTTAACCCAATATGTATTGCTTCACTTGGAATATACAGAATATACAGTGGACCCTCGAGTTTCATGATTAATCCGTTCCAGAGAGTCTGCTGAAGGGCGAAATTTACGAATGGTGAAACCATTTTCCCCATAAGAAATAATGGAAATGCAATTAATCAGTTTCAGATTAGTATTAACAAAAAATAATTTTTTTAGAGATTAAATATAGATTTACATACAGAAAACAATGATAAATAAAATATAAAGCACTAATAAAATGGATAAATGAACATTTAATATCCCACTTACCTTTATTGAAGACTTGTTGGTGTATGGAACACAGGTAGGAGGGGAGAGAGAGGAGAGTTTATTATACTTCAAGATGACGCTAATTTCATCTCTATGGCTTATTTATCTATCACAATTCATCTAATATGACATATTAAACAATATTAATAACACAGAAACATGATACGTATATACATACTCCAGAATCAATAAAATGTCATTATGATTGTGAGGAGTAAGTGGTGCTGGTGTTATTGTTGGGTTTATAAGGGCCACTGAGAGAAGCCGTACATATTAGTGGTAGTGGAGGTGGCATCAGAAGCCACCACCACTATTCACACTGAAACAATGTACGTAATTTATAAATAAGAAATATTTGCTTTAATTTATAAATAAGAAATATTTACACTTTATAAATAAGAAATATTTACACTTACCTTGGAGGAGATGTTAGTTTAATTAATTAGTTTGATGGAGGAGATACTGGCAGAGGTTTAGGGTGGTGAAAGATAGCACGGTGGCGTATGTTCAGTGGCTCCATTCCTCCAACAACATTGGAGAGTTACTTTCGTGTCCTTTTTCTATCGCTTATCGCTTAACTTACTTGCTACACTGTTAATGCTACACTTTATTGCTGGCTGGCGCTATAGCCTTTATCGACTCCTGCTGCTTTAGTATTGTAAATATCGTAGAATCACTGAAGAAGGCACATTCTCCCCTCTCTTCCTACGAGTTTTTTCTTGAATTCTATCGTGTTTCTCGCCTTCTTTACCAAAAGGCTGGCACTAGGAGCTTTCTTTGGGCCCATGGTGGCTTATTTAGCAGTTGCAAGCACACAAAACAATGGATTATGAAATGTATCGTATGAACCCGTGGGATAATGGTCACTCGCCCACAAACAATGCCACACTGACTCCAAATGTTGTGTGTGAGCCTTTGTGTACGCCGGGCCGCTCCCCGCCGCATGGACGCGTGCCATACCACCGCCGAATCGTGAAAAAAATAATGAACCTTGAGTATTTTTTGCCAAAAAAAAGGCGCTGAAAGGCGAAATTCACGAAACAATGCCGCTGAAACTCAGGGGTCCACTGTATATGAAATATTCTATGTATATTCAAAGTGAAGATACCACAGTGGTATTTTTTCATATTTCCAGTCAGGTGTTTTATTGCTTTGGTCTTTTAAGGCTTTGTACAAAGAATACTTCTATTAAAATTGTTTCAGTGTAATGCTCCCCAAAACATGGAAATAGTCAGTGTGTTTGACTTAACTGGGTTATCCTGGGTTAAATATACTTAGTACTTTGTGGCTGAATTTCACTGTTAATATCATGAAATTGTAATAAATTTGGAATGAATAAGTCTATCTTTGTGCCATTTCCACAACATGTTTGCTGGTAGGGAAGCAAGTGGTGCAACAACAGCTGATTTCATTGTTTAATTTTCCAAGTTTGGTGTACAAGTATGTGGGACACACATTCATCATCTTAGTAGTTAATCATGGTACATGGTGGACACTGCTGGCCTTAGATTTTTTCGAACATATGAATATATTGATAAAGACCCAAAGAGTTATGCTGAAGTCAAAAATATTGGCAGGTGGCAGATTTGAAGGTACAAAAAATAGTGCATCAGACATAGACAGCAATTGCATACTAGTACATTGGACACAGTTTAAAGGTTACACTTTGCTATGTTTGTTCTTGATACAGAGAAGAAATCTGCCAGCAAAAAAAGTGTGCAGTGATGCACGGAAGAGCAAGTAAACCAGTTGCAATTGCAAGATGTATGATGTATCGTGCACAGATCCATGTGTCATGGACTACTACATACAGTACCTTTCAGGACACAAAAATTACTTAAATAATATAAATTAATAAATGTGGCAAACTGTATGGTAAAAACAAAATATGAACACATTTGAGAAAGAACATTGTAGAATTATATTCAGTCCTACTGCCGAGTTGTCATTTAGGCAGTATATTTGTCAAAGCTCATCATGCCATAAAACTACATATTTTTAAGCTATATCTGTAGTTATACTGTATTAATTTTTTTTCCTTTACAATCTTGAGAAATAAATTTTGATTTTTCAAAATTCTCCCCACAGAAAACTGTCAAGGCTCTGACCTGTACGCAGTTTAATGATATAGGATGCTCTGAAGTATCTAGTTTCATCTCGTTTTTGTAGGTTAGCTGTGAACGTTTCCATAATGGTATTGAGAGAGGGCACTTTACTGTTCAACCCTGTAGCGTCGATACTGTATTTTCGGCATCAGAGATGCTGTTTTTTCCCCAAAATGTCTCAAAAATTTACCCAGCGTCTTGGAGGTCAAAGGTTAATTGTTACTTGTAGACTTCAACCTAAGCCCATAAGTGTGTTTCGATACTTCACGGTAATCTAAGCTCCTGTATATGACCCAATATTGAATCATGTCGACTATTTTGTATAAAATAATGAATAAATAACAAACTTAAATAATTGTAAAATTTGTTGGCACTTAACATCGGTAGGCTAAGGTAAACCAGGCAATGGAGTCAGATTGTCTGTGGGTAGTATGCGTATTTGACTGTTTACCATCAACCCACCCGGTAATAATAATTTTAATAACCTCAGATGATCCTGATATTAACCCTTTCGGGGTCTGTGCTCAGGGTCTGTGCCATACTACTACATGATGAGCTCAGCTTACTCAGATAAGCTGTGAGCAGTAAATTTTGGCCTAGGTATGAGAGAATGGCTGTGTTGAGTGCACCATGTAAAGAAAAAAAAACTGCCCCACACAGTGCATGATAGAAAAAAAAAACTGACCATGTACTTATATGGTGAAAAATAGTAACTTTATGGTGTATTTTCAGATGGTTTTATTTTGTTTTATTGGTATCATTTGATACATTGGAAGAAATATTACAGAAATATTGATTTAGATTGGTTTAGGCAAGTCTTTTTTTTTTCTTCCCCCAAAATTTAGCCAGCCAGAATTAGGGGGTGTCCTCAACACTGGAGTGTCTTGTCCGTAAAGTATGGTAGTACTTCCATATGAATATAATAATAATCTGCTGGATGTAAAGGTGTATGATAAGGACAAGCAGTGGAAAAAGACAAAAATGCAATCGAGGACATGTTTATTGGAACTGTTTGTCCTGGGACCTTGGTCATTCCAAATGTACAAATACAGTGGATCCCCGAGTTTCGGTCACCTCGGAAATCAAACCATTATGTAAGTTTAATATTGTAAGTGCTTTTGTATGTGTATTTTTGGGGTCTGAAAGGACTAATCTAATTTACATTTTTCCTTAAGGGAATAAATTCGTTCGGTAATGGCACTTGAACAGCCTTCTGGAATGAATTATGACCGAAACTCGGGGGTCCACTGTATAAAGGAAAACAAACTTAGTATACATAGTTGAAAAGGCCTGAGAATACGAGGCCTGTGTCTGGTGGAGGACAGAGCCATGCTGTTTGATCATGTGCCAGTGTTTTGGAGGTACTGCTATAATTTTTTTTCCCAAATGGCATATGTAGAAATTAGGGCTTTGTGCTTTGGTCCAATCCATAAAGTGTCCCACAGTGTCCCTTTGTATCATGAATATGTTACCAAGATCATCTCTGTTCCACACATTTGTGTTCATGAACTGGACAATTTCCTGCTTGTCTCTCTATATCTTTTTTCACAATGACTCTATGGGATTGTGTAGACACCTGCAGTAGATGTAGGTTGTTGCATTAGGGATTGCCTCCTTGCAAGTTCTAATGCTTGTAGATACCGCAGTTGCCCATGGATGTTGGTTGAGCATGTGTTGCATTGTTGGCTACACTTACTAGGGAGGACTAACTATTTCTTGATTGTGTGCCTGCTAGATGACCCAGGGATGGTATTTATTTGCTGCCATCTTTGAAGAGGCTTGGAATGTACGTAGTTTGAATGTTTGCAGTATATAGGAGCATTTCTCCTGAAAAATAGAACTGAAATGTGGAAAGCCTACAAATGCAAAGTGATAACTACTCATTTGATGCATGTATTGTGATGAGAGTTGTGTATTGGATGAATTTTGTTGGTAGGTTTTTCTGTATACTGTACTTTTGAAGTTGAGCTTCTCTGTCCTGGTGTCTGCACAGGAAGACCTTCAGAAAAGGGACCTATCCAACCCTCTTGAGTTCCAGGGTAAATCAGTGGATTCCATTCTGTTGATTTGATTGATGGGGGTGTGTATTTTGAACTTCCTGGGTATAGTACCAGTACAGTGGACCCACGGTTTTCGTTCACCTCCAAACTCGAACAATTATGTAAGTGTATTTTTGTAAGTGCTTTTGTAAGTGTATTTTTGGGGGTCTGAAATGACTTATCTAATTTACATTTGTTCTTATGGGAACAAATTCGTTCGGTAACGGTACTCAAACAGCATTCTGGAAAGAATTTTCAACGAAAAAACAGAGGGTCGACTGTATTAAGTTTTCTTGTTATAGCCATGTTATGGTAAAGGGATAAACTGGAACCCTTCTCCCAGTTCTTTATGTAGATGTTCACCAAGTTCCCATTGGTAAAGCAAAGCATTGTTGGAAATGGCTGTCTTCATATATAGAAGTTACAATTGATATATGGATCAACAAGTTGTGGTGTGGGAGAGGAAGGTTGGTGTTCCTCTTAATTCTTTAACTCTTTTTGTCTCCCACCACATAGATCTACATCATTGATGCCAGTGTTGTTTATGTATATTTATTTTAAGCACAGCTCCCTCAAATATGCTGTGAACAATAAATTTTGACATAGACATGAGAGAAGGGGTCTGCGGCGAGCGTGCATAGTATAAAAAATCCTGTCCTACACAGTTCATGATGGGAAAAACAAACCTCTGATATTGTGTTTGGTTTAAAATGGTGACATTGAGTAGTTTTCCATCCATTTGGTATCAGTTGACAGAATGAGACATAATAGTGAAATAGAGGTGATTTTTGGTCGATTTCAGACCAGAAGACCCCCCTCAAGGGAGAATCCTGGTGAGGGCTTAGGGGCCCCTGACAGTCTGTGCGCGCTGAGAAAAAAAAAATCGAAAAAATACGAAAATGGAGTTTTTCTTACCAAAAAAATAGCTGATCTTTCTGACATCACCCTCGTATAATTCTCATCACTATACGATGTTTCTACAAGGAATTATAGTAATTTGTAACAGGTATGGTGTCGGCGCCTGTCATTACATGCGCGCTGACGCGGCAAAATATTTTTTTTTTTTCTATCAATTTCTTATATTTTTCTCTAATATAATACAAATTCACCATTTGATATAGTGGGCGGGGCTAATATGGCCTGAGAACCAATCAGGAGCCTTCTCTAGCCCCCTCGGATAAGAAGTGCTGACAGGTCATAAATTACGATGTAGCGGCCAGCACACACCAGCCAACAAATTGTTCTTTTCTTACGCTAATATCAATAATAATGTTTATTTACTTACTCCAATTGATCTATTATGACCTAAGGCGACATATTAATAGCATAGAAACATGAAAAACACACCAGAATAAATATTATGTGGCATAATATGACGGTCTATCGGCTGGTAGTGGGAGGGTAAAATCACCCTTATGGATTATTTCTTCTCATTCTCACATCCTGGTGTGAGAGAAAACGGAGCTAGCGATGGTAAACTGTAGTATACACTCGTATATAATAATAATAATAATAATATAATAATATTTTTATATGGTGAAAACAGTGAAAAAAAAACAAGTATTTTTTCGGGATTTTTTTTTTTTCCGACGACTGGGGGTGCCGCGCGCTTCGGCCATTATCTCGGAAGTAAGTTATTTACATTTGTGAGGGCAATAAATGATTAATAATGAAAGAATTTACGTGATTGTCACAATAAACATAGAAGAATGACTGCTTTACAAGATACCGTGTTCCTTTTTGAAGTATCCCAAATATTTTCAGATTTGTGTGGGGATAAAATCCGATATTTTGCTAAATGTCAAGCAACCTACAAACTGTATTTTTTTTAGAATGAATATAAGCTTACAGAATAGGTACATGCTGCACGATGGACTTAGAAGTGTTCTATCAGCAGGAAGTGTCAAAACAACTTTCCCAACTACCACTTCGGACTACATCTCTCCTAAGTGGAACTTTTAGGAATTTTCAGTAAATCTTGCGTGGTTCATTTGCTTTTTGGCCGATTTTGAAACTTCGTCACAGAACCCTCTATATAAGCTATTAATAGTACACCAAAAATGAGGGCAATTGGTAAACAAATAAAAAAAGTTGAGTTTTTTCGTGCATAGGCCCCTTTAGATTCAAGGAATTAGACCTGTGCACCCTTGGATCAAACCTGAATGCCTCTTAATCCCTCAGGTGCTGTATGATCCTTATGAATTGAGCACTCTCCATGAATGTTGTAATAATTAATAATAAACCGGAAGTAGCTTGAAATAGGGCTCAAAGTGGCAGAAATTTTCAAATTTTGAAAATTTTCTTGAAGGGTAGGGCTCCCCCCCAGCCCTTTCGGGTCTATTAATAGATTTGCTTCAGTTATAGAGGTGGAAAAAGCTTGTATAATTATGCAGGTGCAAAGTTATCTGCCTAGGTGCAATTTACGCATCGGTGATTTTGCAGTTTGAGTCCTATTTCAAGTCTATTCCATTCCTCCTTTTGACTAAATTCTTATCTGTTTCCTTAGTATGCCTTATGTTCTATCAATTGAGCATAAGAAAGCACCCATTCACTTATTTCAACTATCCTATAAACTGCACAAAAGTTGATAATTTGGCCCATTTGACGAAAAGTTAAAAAAAATACCTGTTTAAAAGTAATAAAATAATAAGACATTTCTGGCACTAAAACATTTTCTCTTCATTAATTACATCCCCAGGCCTCTTCTATATTACACCTGCCTTCCATTGTGAATTCATAATAACACAAATAGAAGATTGACTTTTATTTCACTGATAAAATATTACCAGGAATGATTGGTCATGGTTTATGGTATCCCAATAATTGAATCAGACATATTAAAAACCCATAAAACAAACTGGAGGTATAGAGGGCCTTACCCATCCTCAGGAAAATCGGCAAAATTAAAATATTTCTTGCTACATTTGCACCCAATTTCCAGCTACTTCTGGTCCTGAAACCAAAAATCATCTCTGCTTCAGTAGTACGTCTTCCTGTTAAGATACCAAGATGCTACCAATAAAACCATAAAAGACCATCCTAGAAAGCAACTCAAATTTGCTATTTTGAATGAAGCACATGGTGAGTTTTGCCCTTCTCATCTTGCACTGCATGGGGCAGGATTTTTTTTATATTGCACACTCACTGCACAGGCTTAAAGAGGGGAATGTATGAGTATAGTTATACCAAAGCTCTTATATGGGTGCGAAGCATGGGTGGTGAATGTTGCAACAAGGAGATTGCTGGAGGCAGTGGAGATGTCGTGTCTGAGGGCAATGTGTGGTGTAATATACGTAATGCAGAGAATTCGTAGTTTGGAAATTAGGAGGAGGTGCAGGATTACCAAAACTATTATCCAGAGGGCTGAGGAGAGGTTGTTGTGGTTCAGACATGTAAAGAGGATGGAACAAGATAGTGTGTATAAATCTGTAGTGGAGGGAAGGCGGGGTAGAGGTCGGCCTAGGAAAGGTTGGAGGGAGGGGGTAAAGGCGTTTTTGTGTGCAAGGGGCTTGGACTTCCAGCAAGCATGCGTGAGCGCGTTAGGAGCAAATGGAGACAAATGGTTTTTAGGACTAGACGTGCTGTTGGAGTGTGAGCAGGGTAATATTTATGAAGGGATTCAGGGAAACCGGCAGGCCGGACTTGAGTCCTGGAGATGGGAAATACAGTGCCAGCACTCTGAAGGAGGGGTGTTAATGTTGCAGTTTTATAACTGTACTGTAAGCGCACCTCTGGCAAGACGGTGATGGAGTAAATGATGGTGAAAGTTTTTCTTTTTTGAGCCACCCTACCTTGGTGGGAAACGGCCGATGTGTTAATAAAAATAAGAAAATTAAGGTAAGGTGAGAGGTGAGTAGTATTTATTGTAAGAAGTCAGGTGTGATTGGTATGGAAGCCCTCCTAGCCAGCCCACCCACACAGATGGGACAGATGGGGAGCACAATGGGACATACCAAACCAGGCATCAGCCCATCAGGGCCAAATACTCAATCAAATGAAAGTCAGTACTGGAGAAACCAGGGGTATGTACACCAGGGGCCATACCAGGTAGTACATCACCAGTGGTACTAATGAAACACAGCAAAACAAAGCATCCCAAATGGTAATTCGTGCTTCATATTTGCAAATATTCAGGATTTGAAATCAAATAAAAACGACAGTCAATTATGTCAGTGAGCTCCTATCAGAAGCGAATGCCATGTTTGGAGCATTTACAGAAACACACACAAGGGACGTTTTGGACGGAGAGATAAAGATTGAGAACTAACTTGTATATAGTAGGGCCCCACTTATACGGCAGGTTAGGTTCCAGGCTATCTCCGGAAAGCAGACATCGCCAGAAAGCAGAATGCAATTTTTTCCATTTATAAATGCATATAAATGCCAGACAACAAGTTTACACTAACTTATATTAAGTTAGTAATAGATCTAGGCATTAAAAAACACAATAAAAAGTAAAATACATAGTACAGTACATTTATTACTTCTTAAAATATTTGTAGGGCGAGAGGTGAGAGTACTTATTTGTAGGAAGTCAGGTGTAGGTAGCCCTGGCTCCCCGTCTCATACTTAACCCTTTGACTGTTTCGGTCGTATATGTCTTACGAGTTTCGGACGTATCTAGACGCCTAAATTCTAGCGGCCTCAAATCAAGCAGGAGAAAGCTGGTAGGCCTACATGTGAGAGAATGGGTCTGTGTGGTAAGTGTGCGCAGTATAAAAAAAAAATCGGGCAGCCAGTGGTGCATTGTGGGAACGCCATTTCAGTAGTCCTTGTTCAGCATGCCTAGCGGTAAGAATTATCTGACTCCTTGGAGCATCTGGGACTCTTCTCTTCCTCAATGATAACTCTAACACAGATGGAAGTGTCTCTGAAGATGAATTTCATGGTTTTGAGGAGTTTGTGACCGAAAGTAATGCCCAGGATACCAGAAGGAAGGAAGGAAGTAAGGAAGAAAAAGATGAGAAGAAGGAAGGAAGGAAGGAAAGAAAAGATGAGGAGGAAGAAGGAAAGAAGAGATGAGAAGAAGGAAGGAAGGAAAGAAGAGATGAGAAGAAGGAAGGAAGGAAAGAAGAGATGAGAGAAGGAAGGAAGGAAGAGATGAGAGGAAGGAAGGAAGGAAGAGATGAAGGAAGGAAAGAAGAGATGAGAGGAAGGAAGGAAGAAGGAAGAGGAAGGAAGGAAGGAAAGAAGAGATGAGAGGAAGGAAGGAAGGAAAGAAGAGATGAAGAGGAAGGAAGGAAGGAAGGAAGAAAGAAGAGATGAGAGGAAGGAAGGAAGGAAAGAAGAGATGAGAGAAGGAAGGAAGGAAGAAGAGATGAGAGGAAGGAAGGAAGGAAAGAAGAGATGAGAGGAAGGAAGGAAAGAAGAGATGAGAGGAAGGAAGGAAGGAAGAGATGAGAGGAAGGAAGGAAGGAAGGAGATGAGAGGAAGGAAAGAAGAGATGAGAGGAAGGAAGGAAGGAAAGAAGAGATGAGAGGAAGAGAAGGAAGGAAGAGATGAGAGGAAGGAAGGAAGGAAGAGATGAGAGGAAGGAAGGAAGGAAGAGATGAGAGGAAGGAAGGAAGGAAAGAAGAGAGAGAAGGAAGGAAGGGAAGGAAAGAAGAGAATGGAGAGAAGGAAGGAAGGAAGGAAGAGATGAGAGGAAGGAAGGAAGGAAGGAAAAAGAGATGAGAGGAAGGAAGGAAGAAGAAATAAGAGATGAGAGGAAGGAAGGAAGGAAGAAAGAGATGAAGAGGAAGGAAATAAGAGATGAGAGGAAGGAAGAAATAAGAGGGAAAGGAAGGGGGGACTGGGGCATAAAGAACTTAAATTAAAGTTCAGTTGGACAGAAACTGGAAGGAAATAAAGTTCGGATGAATATGTGACAAATATCGAAGCTGAGGAAGGTTTGTACCAGAAACAGAAACAATGAAAAAGGCAGGATGAGCCTGGGGGTTCCCCCAAAGGTGCAGAAAAAAACCAATTCTAGGGAATGGAAGTATAGAACCAAGGAACTCAGGAAAATGGGGAGAGAAATTTTGGGACCAAAGAAAGGGAATATGCACAGGTAAGAAGGGGGCCCAATGACAGTATGAGAATGACTTTGGCAAACAAATCTAACCAAGCTGTTGTACAGTCACATCAGAACAACAGTCAAGGACCAGGTGATCAGGCTGGGGAAAGGGGGGGGGAGGTCGAAATGACAGAAGTGTGTGAGGAGCTCAACGTGAGACAAAAATTTCGAGGAGATAGAAGGGCCTGAAAGGGGGAAAGGGGAGACACCATCAAGTGCTGACTACACACAACTGAGAAGGAAGTGAGGCTATAAGTGACTAGATACCTAAAAGGGGAATTGGCCAGATAACATCTCCCATGGTCCTGAGAAAAGGAAGGAGTATTTACCTCTCCGATCTTCAACACGTCTGTGGAACAGGGCAACTACCTGAGGTATGGAAGAGCAAATGTATTTCCCAAATCTTTAAGAACGAGCTGCCTAAACTACAGGCCAGTGTCACAACTGTAAAATTATGCAAGGTCATGGGAAGATTATCGGGAAAGAAGAGTGGTGGAGCACCTAGAAGAGCTTATAAACGAGGGCCCAAACATGGTTTCAGGGACGGAAATCTGTCACAAACCTGGATTTTTACGACAGGGTGACAGAAATGGAAGAAGAGAGGGTGGGTGGGTGCATATTCCTGGACTGTAGGCTTTTGCCGTTCCACACAAGAATTAGTGCAAAGCTGGGGGAAAGGGCAGGGATAACAGGAAGGCACTACAATGGATCGGGGAATACCTTCAGAAGAAAACATGAAGTTGGTACGTGGGGGATTTTCCCCAGGTGGGCCCGGTAGGTGGGGTTCCACAGGGGTCAGTCTAGGACAGTTGCTGTTTCTGGTATTTGTGACGACATGATGGAAGAATGACCAGAAGTGTCTGTTTGCAGATGATGTAAAGTTGATGAAGAATTCAGTCGGACGAGACCAGGCAGAACTACAAAGGGATTTTGGAAACGGGCCGAAGCCTGGTCCAAAACTCCTGAGTTAAACCCCCACCAAGTGCAAAGTCATAAAAAGTTTGGGGGAAGGGCAAAGACCGCAGAGGGAAATTACATCTGGCCAGACTACAAACCTCAGTCAAGGAAAAAATCTTGGGTGATATAACCCCAAAGCACATCTAAAAAGGCACATCACAAATAACTGCTGCAATGCCAATAACCTAAGAACAGCATTCCGACATCTTAATAAAGAATCTTAGGACTCTGTCAATGCGTTAACATACTGGATTGCAGCACCATTTTGGAACCCACATCAATACGTAAAAAAGCTGAGAAAGTGCAAGGTTTGCAACAAGACTAGTCCCAAAAGCAAAGGGTATGCCCCTCGAGGAGAGTTAAAGGGGAAATCGACCTGGACACTGGAGGACAGGAGATGGGGGACATGATAACAACATATAAGATTTTGAGAGGAATTGACAAGGTGGACAGACCCCGAATGTTCCCCGAGATGGGACACAACAACAAAGGGGGCACAGTTGGAAGTTGAAGACTCAGATGAATCAGAGATGTAGGAAGTATTTCCAGTCAAGTTGTCAGGAAGTGGAATAGTTTAGGAACGTGTAGTGGAAAAGAAAAAACTACAGATATTAAAGCTCATGCGAAGTGACAAGCCAGTGAAAAACGGGCCAGGGCTGACTCGCCCCACCCAACTGAAATTTAGTACACACACAGGAGCTTTTAGACAGGAGGGCACTCAAAACCCCCCGACCACAACTAGGTAGTGTACACACACACACAACACACACACACACACACACACACACACACACACACACACACACACACAGAGGCTGTGACTCGCCCCTGCAACCAACTAGGTGAGTACACACACAGGAGCTTGACGGGCCAGGACTTTCACTACCCTCAAGGCCCAGGTGGTGTCACACACACACACACACACACACACACACACACACACACACACACACACAGGAAGCTGTGACTCGACCCCTCACCACAACTAGGGGAGTACACACACAGGAGCTTTTACAGGGCCAGGGCTTTCACTCGACCCCTCGAAACCCCAAATAATGAGTGTAAAAAACACACACACACACACACACACACACACACACACACACACACACACACACACACAGGAGCTGTGATCGCCCCTGAACCCAAAAAGGGGAAAAAACACACACACACACACACACACACAAAAGAAAAAGGTTGGCGCTTTAATCTTTCAGTTGATGGAAAGTGTCCCGTCCATCCCAACCCAAAAAAAAAAAGTTATAATTTTAACAAGGTTCCAAATTTCTAAATCCCCGCACAAGCTAACACTAAATTTCCCCGTTCCCTTCTGTAAAGGATCAACCGGGAAAACCAAGCACCATGAACCAGTAACGGGGGTTTTTCACTATCCCGGGGGGCTCGACAGGATTTTTTAAAAGGGGAAAAAGCAAAAACCTTTTAAACACCCTAATGAACACATTAATGCATGTAGGCGATAACCGAACCCCAAACCCCCCCCAAATTTACCAACATCCATGAAACAAAACCCTTTTTGTAATCAAAAAATATTTCCGGGTGGTTGAATCACCTTTCGCTTTTCTAAAAAAAACAAAACAAAAAAACTTTTTCCATCTCAAGTCAGAAAATCCTCCAAAAGAACCCCCCCATCTCATAGTTTCCCTACGCACTTGGTTTTGAACCTTACACCTTTCTTTTAAAATCCCAAAAGAAATATTTGTCTAACCTATTTTTTTTCACCCTAATTCTTTTTTTACCTTTTAAAACATGTGAAGTTGAATTTTTACCTTTTGTTCCTCTACCTCTCCCCACTAGTACCCCCACCCCGAACCCTAATACCCTTTGTCCATGCATTGTTTTAAGGTTTAAAAGCCCTGGGGAAAAAAAGTTCCACAATAAAAGTCTCATTAGTTATTTGTGTCCTTTTTTAAAATATTGTTAATTCCCTCCAATATTAATACAATTTTTTTTTTGTTGGTGTAAACAAGTTTTTAAACAAATAAAATCTAATGTTT
>WNWK01002120.1:0-45000 GCA_009830355.1 Cherax destructor
AGGTGAGTACAAATAGGTGAGTACACAAGAAAGGTTAAGAGAAATCGACCTGACGACACTGGAGGACAGGAGTGTTAGGAGAGACATGATAACGACATACAAAATACTGAGAGGAATAGATAAAGTGGACAGAGACAGGATGTTCCAGAGATGGGACACAGAAACAAGGGGAAGTTGAAGACTTAGATGAGGTAAAGGGATGTTAGGAAGTATTTCTTTAGTCATAGAGTTGTCAGCGAGTAGAATAGTCTTGCAAGTGATGTAGTGGAGGCAGGAACCATACATAGTTTTAAGACGAGGTATGATAAAGCTCATGGAGCAGGGAGAGAGAGGACCTAGTAGCGATCAGTGAAGAGGCGGGGCCAGGAGCTGAGTCTCGACCCCTGCAACCACAGTTCGTATGTACTTCTCATAATTGGAAAACAGTCTAAACATAAAGACGTACATAGTACACATACGGTACGTAACATGCGTACGTTTCAATCACTATGTATGTACGTACCGTGTGTACGTTTGTCACCGGGTACGTATGTACCATATATGTTTATCAATCAATCAAGTACATATGTTCGTTGTCCGTCATTGGGTCCGTAACTTACATGTCATCCCACATTCCGCATGTACAGTAAAATTCCGATAAAACGGACCCCGCATGAAGAGAATTTCGGTTAAAACGGACAAAATACTTGTCCGGACAAATGCTCAACATGTATGTTTAATGGGTTGACCGATTAAAACAACCATTAAGCAGACCAAATCCATGTATGAACGACTCTCCAGTCCGGTGGTAATAATATATTTCTACAGGTATACAGCTGACATCAGTCACATACTACTATGAATATAGAAAGCCGCTTGTTATGCTGAGCATTTCCCACAAATTAGGTCAGTTTTGTCCCAGGATGCGACCCACACCAGTCCAATAACACCCAGTTACATATTTTACACGCCCAGTGTTTGTACCATCGCCGGGAATCGAACCCGGACACCTCGCCGTGTGAAGCGAGAGCTTTAGCCATCATGCCACGGGGCACCGTGTACGGTCCCAGGGTCATCCTGAGAGCGTCCACTATCATAGTTGCTAGACACCTAGGCCACTGACTACCCTCGTCGGTCCCAGGTTCATCCTGAGAGCGTCCACTATTATAGTTGCTAGACACCTAGGCCACTGACTACCCTCGTCGGTCCCAGGTTCATCCTGAGAGCGTCCACTATCATAATTGCTAGACACCTAGGCCACTGACTACCCTCGTCGGTCCCAGGTTCATCCTGAGAGCGTCCACTATCATAGTTGCTAGACACCTAGGCCACTGACTACCCTCGTCGGTCCCAGGTTCATCCTGAGAGCGTCCACTATTATAGTTGCTAGACACCTAGGCCACTGACTACCCTCGTCGGTCCCAGGTTCATCCTGAGAGCGTCCACTATCATAATTGCTAGACACCTAGGCCACTGACTACCCTCGTCGGTCCCAGGGTCATCCTGAGAGCGTCCACTATCATAATTGCTAGACACCTAGGCTACTGACTACCCTCGTCACTCTGGTATCAGTAATAATGCTAGAATTACCCACACAATGTTACGTAACTGTACACACACATGGAGCGAATGTGACGTAGCAACGTTTTGCTCTCCAGGAACTTTGTCAGCTCGTAAAGGCTTGAAGTGCCTGTCACATTAGTTGCATCTGTGTCCATTTACCTAACACTGTGTTATTGTCAGTGTGCACCTTCTAACACTGTATTATTGTCAGTGTGCACCTTCTAACACAGTGTTATTGTGAGTGTGCACCTTCTAACACTGTGTTATTGTGAGTGTGCACCTTCTAACACTGTATTATTGTCAGTGTGCACCTTCTAACACTGTGTTATTGTGAGTGTGCACCTTCTAACACTGTGTTATTGTCACTGTGCACCTTCTAACACTGTGTTATTGTCACTGTGCACCTTCTAACACTGTGTTATTGTCAGTGTGCACCTTCTAACACTGTTATTGTCAGTGTGCACCTTCTAACACTGTGTTATTGTTAGTGTGCACCTTCTAACACTGTGTTATTGTCAGTGTGCACCTTCTAACACTGTGTTATTGTTAGTGGGCACCTTCTAACACTGTGTTATTGTTAGTGTGCACCTTCTAACACTGTTATTGTTAGTGTGCACCTTCTAACACTGTGTTATTGTCAGTGTGCACCTTCTAACACTGTTATTGTCAGTGTGCACCTTCTAACACTGTTATTGTCAGTGTGCACCTTCTAACACTGTTATTGTTAGTGTGCACCTTCTAACACTGTGTTATTGTTAGTGGGCACCTTCTAACACTGTGTTATTGTTAGTGTGCACCTTCTAACACTGTTATTGTCAGTGTGCACCTTCTAACACTGTGTTATTGTCAGTGTGCACCTTCTAACACTGTTATTGTCAGTGTGCACCTTCTAACACTGTTATTGTCAGTGTGCACCTTCTAACACTGTTATTGTTAGTGTGCACCTTCTAACACGGTGTTATTGTGAGTGTGCACCTTCTAACACTGTTATTGTGAGTGTGCACCTTCTAACACTGTGTTATTGTCAGTGTGCACCTTCTAACACTGTGTTATTGTCAGTGTGCACCTTCTAACACTGTGTTATTGTCAGTGTGCACCTTCTAACACTGTGTTATTGTCAGTGTGCACCTTCTAACACTGTGTTATTGTGAGTGTGCACCTTCTAACACTGTGTTATTGTCAGTGTGCACCTTCTAACACTGTGTTATTGTGAGTGTGCACCTTCTAACACTGTGTTATTGTGAGTGTGCACCTTCTAACACTGTGTTATTGTGAGTGTGCACCTTCTAACACTGTGTTATTGTGAGTGTGCACCTTCTAACACTGTGTTATTGTCAGTGTGCACCTTCTAACACTGTGTTATTGTCAGTGTGCACCTTCTAACACTGTGTTATTGTCAGTGTGCACCTTCTAACACTGTGTTATTACTGTTTATAATTAATTAGAACATTTCTTCTCCTCAGGTAAGTTGCGTCAAGGTGACCACATAAGTTGCGTGACCAGGCCACCGGGTAAGTTGTATAGGTGACCACATCAGGTAAGTTGCGTGACCAGTTGACCAGGTAGGCTGGGTGAAGGTGACCATACCAGGTGAACAGGTAGGCTGGGTGAAGGTGACCATACCAGGTGACCAGGTAGGCTGGGTGAAGGTGACCATACCAGGTGACCAGGTAGGCTGGGTGAAGGTGACCATACCAGGTGACCAGGTAGGCTGGGTGAAGGTGACCATACCAGGTGACCAGGTAGGCTGGGTGAAGGTGACCATACCAGGTGACCAGGTAGGCTGGGTGAAGGTGACCATACCAGGTGACCAGGTAAGTTTAGTGAAGGTGATCACGTAAGTTGAGTGAAAGTGACCAGGTAAGTTGAGTGAAAGTGACCAGGTAAGTTATCATTCAAGAAACAATATATTTAAACCAGGTAGAAACATCTGTGGGTGGGGAAGGCAGGAAAATTTCTGCCTGTCGATGCTTCGCTCTCTACATTTCGCCCGAGAAGTGCGAAATGTAGCTAAATGAAAGACTTATTCTATATGTTTTATAATTGATCGAATTTTGCAATCTTCTACCTTCTAACTTCTACCTTTTTCCTTCTAATTTCTTCCTTCTAACTTCAAATTTCTACCTTCTACCTTTTCCCTTCTAATTTCTACCTTCTAACTTCTTCCTTCTAACTTATAATTTCTACCTTCTAACATCTACCTTCTAACTTCTACCTTCTAACTTATAATTTCTACCTTCTAACTTTTACCTTGTAATTTCTACCTTCTAATTTCTTCCTTCTAATTTCTAACTTCTATCTTCTAATTTCTACCTTCTAATTTCTTCCTTCTAATTTCTAACTTCTACCTTCTAATTTCTACCTTCTAATTTCTTCCTTCTAATTTCTAACTGCTACCTTCTAATTTCTACCTTCTAACTTCTAATTTCTACCTTCTAACTTATAATTTCTTCCTTCTAACTTCTAATTTCTACCTTCTAACATCTACCTTCTAACTTCTACCTTCTAATTTCTACCTTCTAACTTCTACCTTCTACCTTCTAATTTCTACCTTCTAACTTCTACTGCAGCAGGAACATAATTAGAGAAACTTCACTTCAACTGGAATAAAATATAATTAGTGAAACTTCACTTCAACTGGAATAAAACATAATTAGAGAAACTTCACTTCAACTGGAATAAAACATAATTAGAGAAACTTCACTTCAACTGGAATAAAACATAATTAGTGAAACTTCACTTCAACTGGAATAAAACATAATTAGAGAAACTTCACTTCAACTGGAATAAAACATAAATTAGAGAAAGTTCACTTCAACTGGAATAAAACATAAATTAGAGAAAGTTCACTTCAACTGGAATAAAACATAATTGACTCACTTGACCACAACAAAATTTAATGTTTTATGTCGGTGAAAAAAAAAGAATTTCTATCTTTTTTTTTTAATTGCAAATGATTGATGTTGTTGTTGTTGTTTGTGGGATTAAAGGTTGATGTGGGTGAACCACAGCACTATACCCTCACCATCACAATGTAGGTGAACCACAGCACTATACCCTCACTATCACATAATGTGGGTGAACCACAGCACTATACCCTCACCATCACAATGTAGGTGAACCACAGCACTATACCCTCACTATCACATAATGTGGGTGAACCACAGCACTATACCCTCACCATCACAATGTAGGTGAACCACAGCACTATACCCTCACTATCACATAATGTGGGTGAACCACAGCACTATACCCTCACCATCACAATGTAGGTGAACCACAGCACTATACCCTCATTATCACATAATGTGGGTGAACCACAGCACTATACCCTCACCATCACAATGTGGGTGAACCACAGCACTATACCCTCACCATCACAATGTAGGTGAACCACAGCACTATACCCTCACTATCACATAATGTGGGTGAACCACAGCACTATACCCTCACCATCACAATGTAGGTGAACCACAGCACTATACCCTCATTATCACATAATGTGGGTGAACCACAGCACTATACCCTCACCATCACAATGTGGGTGAACCACAGCACTATACCCTCACCATCACAATGTAGGTGAACCATAGCACTATACCCTCACTATCACATAATGTGGGTGAACCACAGCACTATACCCTCACCATCACAATGTAGGTGAACCACAGCACTATACCCTCACCATCACAATGTAGGTGAACCACAGCACTATACCCTCACCATCACATAATGTAGGTGAACCATAGCACTATACCCTCACTATCACATAATGAAGGTGAACCACAGCTCTATACCCTCACCATCACATAATGAAGGTGAACCACAGCTCTATACCCTCACCATCACATAATGTAGGTGAACCACAGCTCTATACCCTCACCATCACATAATGTAGGTGAACCACAGCACTATACCCTCACTATCACATAATGAAGGTGAACCACAGCACTATACCCTCACCATCACATAATGTAGGTGAACCACAGCTCTATACCCTCACCATCACATAATGTAGGTGAACCACAGCTCTATACCCTCACTATCACATAATGAAGGTGAACCACAGCTCTATACCCTCACCATCACATAATGAAGGTGAACCACAGCTCTATACCCTCACTATCACATAATGAAGGTGAACCACAGCTCTATACCCTCACCATCACATAATGAAGGTGAACCACAGGACTATACCCTCACCATCACATAATGAAGGTGAACCACAGCTCTATACCCTCACCATCACATAATGAAGGTGAACCACAGCTCTATACCCTCACTATCACATAATGAAGGTGAACCACAGCTCTATACCCTCACCATCACATAATGAAGGTGAACCACAGCACTATACCCTCACCATCACATAATGAAGGTGAACCACAGCTCTATACCCTCACCATCACATAATGAAGGTGAACCACAGCTCTATACCCTCACCATCACATAATGAAGGTGAACCACAGCACTATACCCTCACTATCACATAATGAAGGTGAACCACAGCACTATACCCTCACCATCACATAATGAAGGTGAACCACAGCACTATACCCTCACTATCACATAATGAAGGTGAACCACAGCACTATACCCTCACCATCACATAATGAAGGTGAACCACAGCTCTATACCCTCACCATCACATAATGAAGGTGAACCACAGCACTATACCCTCACTATCACATAATGAAGGTGAACCACAGCTCTATACCCTCACTATCACATAATGAAGGTGAACCACAGCACTATACCTCACCATCACATAATGAAGGTGAACCACAGCACTATACCCTCACTATCACATAATGAAGGTGAACCACAGCACTATACCCTCACCATCACATAATGAAGGTGAACCACAGCACTATACCCTCACTATCACATAATGAAGGTGAACCACAGCTCTATACCCTCACTATCACATAATGAAGGTGAACCACAGCACTATACCCTCACCATCACACTAGTCACAAGTCACAACCAGTGAGAGACTGGCCAGTCATGGTGAAGCAACAGTTAAGTGGATCACAGTCATCCAGTTACATCATGATGGTGACACTCTTACATTGACTTAAATAATTACTATTTTGTGGTAAATTATGTCAGTCTGTCAGTCAAAACTCTGTTATAAAGTAACTGAAACAGTCAGCCAGTCAGAGCTCAGCTTGTAGGAAGTGCGACACAGTCAGCCAGTCAGAGCTCAGCTTGTGAAGTGGACACAGTCAGCCAGTCAGAGCTCAGCTTGTAGGAAGTGCGACACAGTCAGCCAGTCAGAGCTCAGCTTGTAGGAAGTGCGACACAGTCAGCCAGTCAGAGCTCAGCTTGTAGGAAGTGCGACACAGTCAGCCAGTCAGAGCTCAGCTTGTAGGAAGTGCGACACAGTCAGCCAGTCAGAGCTCAGCTTGTAGGAAGTGCGACACAGTCGGCCACTCAGAGCTCAGCTTGTAGGAAGTGCGACACAGTCAGCCACTCAGAGCTCAGCTTGTAGGAAGTGCGACACAGTCGGCCACTCAGAGCTCAGCTTGTAGGAAGTGCGACACAGTCGGCCACTCAGAGCTCAGCTTGTAGGAAGTGCGACACAGTCGGCCACTCAGAGCTCAGCTTGTAGGAAGTGCGACACAGTCGGCCACTCAGAGCTCAGCTTGTAGGAAGTGCGACACAGTCAGCCATCAGAGCTCAGCTTGTAGGAAGTGCGACACAGTCGGCCCTCAGAGCTCAGCTTGTAGGAAGTGCGACACAGTCGGCCACTCAGAGCTCAGCTTGTAGGAAGTGCGACACAGTCAGCCCTCAGAGCTCAGCTTGTAGGAAGTGCGACACAGTCAGCCCCTCAGAGCTCAGCTTGTAGGAAGTGCGACACAGTCGGCCACTCAGAGCTCAGCTTGTAGGAAGTGCGACACAGTCAGCCACTCAGAGCTCAGCTTGTAGGAAGTGCGACACAGTCAGCCACTCAGAGCTCAGCTTGTAGGAAGTGCGACACAGTCAGCCACTCAGAGCTCAGCTTGTAGGAAGTGCGACACAGTCAGCCAGTCAGAGCTCAGCTTGTAGGAAGTGCGACACAGTCGGCCACTCAGAGCTCAGCTTGTAGGAAGTGTGCGACACAGTCGGCCCCTCAGAGCTCAGCTTGTGGAGAACTGACACAATCAGCCACTCAGAGCTCAGGTAATTTAGAGAGTAAGACGTTCAAGCAGTCTAGGACGCTGGAAACACGTTGTGAACCTGAGCCGGGAACCATCTGCGGTGGTATTAAACCCGTCAAGTCTCTCCTGATCCCTTGAAAATGGTCTTGGATCCTCATGTCTCCAGCACCAGCAAGTTTAGCACACTGCAAAAACTGTGTGTGTGTGTGTGTGTGTGTGTGTATGTGTGTGTGTGTGTGTGTGTGTGTGTGTGTGTGTGTGTGTGTGTGTGTGTGTGTGTGTGTGTGTGTGTGTGTGTGTGTGTGTGTGTGTGTGTGTGTGTGTGTGTGTGTGTGTGTGTGTGTGTGTGTGTGTGTGTGTGAGAGAGAGAGAGAGAGAGAGACCCCCCACCACTCACCTCTCACTCACCTCTGACCTTCCTCTCACACTCCCACTGCTGTAATGTACAGATAGCACATTACATTACATACAGATAGCACATTACATTACATACAGAGAGTACATTATATTACATACAGAGAGTACATTACATTACATACAGATAGCACATTACATTACATACAGATAGCACATTACATTGCATACAGATAGTACATTACATTACATACAGAGAGTACATTACATTACATACAGGTAGTACGAATAGTACATTGCATTACATACCTGAGTCTGAGGAGACATTTACGTAGGTCTCAGCAGGAGAGACCTATTACCTAGCGGTCCCTGACCATATGTTAATTAGATGTGAGTGACCATGACACATAAGTCCATAGTTCACAGTGAAGGTAATAATTGTGTCACTGTTAAGGATCGGAAACCAGTAGTGTTGAAGCAAGGACGGAACCCACACAAGGACGGGGGGTGTAACGGACAGAGGGACAGGGAGATGGAACGGACAGAGGGACAGGGAGATGGAACGGACAGAGGGACAGGGAGATGGAACGGACAGTGGGACAGGGAGATGGAACGGACAGAGGGACAGGGAGATGGAACGGACAGAGGGACAGGGGTGCTGACAGAAGGATATGTGAATGATGGATGACGGATGTTTTCGGGAGTCAAGGACCCTGTCCCAGACCAGGTCTCTTGATAGATCTACAATAGGATGTAGTAGTAGTAGTAGTAGTAGTAGTAGTAGTAGTAGTAGTAGTAGTAGTAGTAGTAGTAGTAGTAGTAGTAGTAGTAGTAGTAGAGTCAGAGCAGCAGCAGCAGCAGCTGCAGCAGCAGCAGCAGCAGCAGCAGCAGCAGCAGCAGCAGCAGCAGCAGCAGCAGCAGCAGCAGCAGCAGCAGCAGCAGCAGCAGCAGCAGCAGCAGCAGCAGCAGCAGCAGCAGCAGCAGCAGCAGCAGCAGCAGCAGCAGCAGCAGCAGCAGCAGCAGCAGCAGCAGCAGCAGCAGCAGCAGCAGCAGCAGCAGCAGCAGCAGCAGCAGCAGCAGCAGCAGCAGCAGCAGCAGCAGCAGCAGCAGCAGCAGCAGCAGCAGCAGCAGCAGCAGCAGCAGCAGCAGCAGCAGCAGCAGCAGCAGCAGCAGCAGCAGCAGCAGCAGCAGCAGCAGCAGCAGCAGCAGCAGCAGCAGCAGCAGCAGCAGCAGCAGCAGCAGCAGCAGCAGCAGCAGCAGCAGCAGCAGCAGCAGCAGCAGCAGCAGCAGCAGCAGCAGCAGCAGCAGCAGCAGCAGCAGCAGCAGCAGCAGCAGCAGCAGCAGCAGCAGCAGCAGCAGCAGCAGCAGCAGCAGCAGCAGCAGCAGCAGCAGCAGCAGCAGCAGCAGCAAGCAGCAGCAGCAGCAGCAGCAGCAGCAGCAGCAGCAGCAGCAGCAGCAGCAGCAGCAGCAGCAGCAGCAGCAGCAGCAGCAGCCAGCAGCAGCAGCAGCAGCAGCAGCAGCAGCAGCAGCAGCAGCAGCAGCAGCAGCAGCAGCAGCAGCAGCAGCAGCAGCAGCAGCAGCAGCAGCAGCAGCAGCAGCAGCAGCAGCAGCAGCAGCAGCAGCAGCAGCAGCAGCAGCAGCAGCAGCAGCAGCAGCAGCAGCAGCAGCAGCAGCAGCAGCAGCAGCAGCAGCAGCAGTAGTAGTAGTAGTAGTAGTAGTAGTAGTAGTAGTAGTAGTAGTAGTAGTAGTAGTAGGAGGAGGAGGAGGAGGAGGTTCCTGAGCAGCAAAATAGGTTTGTATCTATGAAGCACACACACACGAGATCCATATATAGCTTTAAGATAAGGTACGATAAGGCTATTGGAGCAGGGAGAGAGTGGACCTAGTAGCAACTAGCGAAGAGGCGGGGCCAGGAGCTGTGAATCGACCCCTGCAAACACAGATAGGTGAGTACACACATAAACTTGTTTATCTTCCCATTCTACAACATTTTTATAAGTCATTCATAAAACATAAAGTTACAGTGTCACACAACTCATTAAACACTAAGTTACAGTGTCACACAACTCATTAAACACTAAGTTACAGTGTCACACAACTCATCAAACACTAAGTTACAGTGTCACACAACTCATCAAACACTAAGTTACAGTGTCACACAACTCATCAAACACTAAGTTACAGTGTCACACAACTCATCAAACACTAAGTTACAGTGTCACACAACTCATCAAACACTAAGTTACAGTGTCACACAACTCATCAAACACTAAGTTACAGTGTCACACAACTCATCAAACACTAAGTTACAGTGTCACACAACTCATCAAACACTAAGTTACAGTGTCACACAACTCATCAAACACTAAGTTACAGTGTCACACAACTCATCAAACACTAAGTTACAGTGTCACACAACTCATCAAACACTAAGTTACAGTGTCACACAACTCATCAAACACTAAGTTACAGTGTCACACAACTCATCAAACACTAAGTTACAGTGTCACACAACTCATTAAACACTAAGTTACAGTGTCACACAACTCATAAAACACTAAGTTACAGTGTCACACAACTCATCAAACACTAAGTTAGTGTCACACAACTCATAAAACACTAAGTTACAGTGTCACACAACTCATCAAACACTAAGTTACAGTGTCACAACTCATCAAACACTAAGTTACAGTGTCACACAACTCATCAAACACTAAGTTACAGTGTCACACAACTCATCAAACACTAAGTTACAGTGTCACACAACTCATAAAACACTAAGTTACATTGTCACACAACTCATTAAACACTAAGTTACAGTGTCACACAACTCATAAAACACTAAGTTACAGTGTCACTCAACTCATTAAACACTAAGTTATAGTGTCACTCAACTCATTAAACACTAAGTTATAGTGCTACACAACTCATTAAACTAAGTTATAGTGTTACACAACTCATTAAACCCTAAGTTATAGTGTTACACAACTCATTAAACCCTAAGTTATAGTGTTACACAACTCATTAAACCCTAAGTTATAGTGTTACACAACTCATTAAACCCTAAGTTATAGTGTTACACAACTCATTAAACACTAAGTTATAGTGTTACACAACTCATTAAACACTAAGTTATAGTGTTACACAACTCATTAAACACTAAGTTATAGTGTTACACAACTCATTTTAAGCGAGTCTAAATTTTCAACCATCAATCATGAGCTTTTTGGCTTAATATTGTTTTGTGGTGATGGATTGACTGGATCCTACGCTACCATGGACTGGACCCTACGCTACCATGGACTGGATCCTACGCTACCATGGACTGGACCCTACGCTACCATGGACTGGATCCTACGCTACCATGGACTGGACCCTACGCTACCATGGACTGGATCCTACGCTACCATGGACTGGATCCTACGCTACCATGGACTGGACCCTACGCTACCATGGACTGGATCCTACGCTACCATGGACTGGACCCTACGCTACTATGGACTGGACCCTACGCTACCATGGACTGGATCCTACGTCACCATGAACTCGATCCTACGCTACCATGGACTGGATCCTACGCTACCATGGACTGGATCCTACGCTACAATGGACTGGATCCTACGCTACCATGGACTGGATCCTACGCTACTATGGACTGGACCCTACGCTACCATGGACTGGATCCTACGCTACCATGGACTGGATCCTACGCTACCATAGACTGGATCCTACGCTACCATGGACTGGACCCTACGCTACCATGGACTGGATCCTACGCTACCATGGACTGGATCCTACGCTACCATGGACTGGATCCTACGCTACCATGGACTGGATCCTACGCTACCATGGACTGGATCCTACGCTACCATCGACTGGATCCTACGCTACCATGGACTGGACCCTACGCTACTATGGACTGGACCCTACGCTACCATGGACTGGATCCTACGTCACCATGAACTCGATCCTACGCTACCATGGACTGGATCCTACGCTACCATGGACTGGATCCTACGCTACCATGGACTGGACCCTACGCTACCATGGACTGGATCCTACGCTACCATGGACTGGATCCTACGCTACCATGGACTGGATCCTACGCTACCATGGACTGGATCCTACGCTACCATGGACTGGACCCTACGCTACTATGGACTGGACCCTACGCTACCATGGACTGGACCCTACGCTACCATGGACTGGATCCTACGCTACCATGGACTGGATCCTACGCTACCATGGACTGGATCCTACGCTACCATGGACTGGATCCTACGCTACCATGGACTGGATCCTACGCTACAATGGACTGGATCCTACGCTACCATGGACTGGATCCTACGCTACCATGGACTGGATCCTGCGCTACCATTAACTGGATCCTACGTCACCATGAACTCGATCCTACGTCACCATGGACTGGATCCTAAGTCACCATGGACTGGATCCTAAGTCACTATGGACTGGATCTTAAGTCACTATGGACTGGATCCTAAGTCACAATGGACTGGATCCTAAGTCACCATGGACTGGATCCTAAGTCACCATGAACTGGATCCTAAGTCACCATGGACTGGATCCTAAGTCACCATGGACTGGATCCTAGGTCACCGTGGGCTGAACCCTACGTTATGGACTGGACCTTACGTCACCATGGACTGGATCCTAAGTCACCATGGACTGGATCCTAGGTCACCGTGGGCTTGACCCTACGCTATGGACTGGACCTTACGTCACAATGGACTGGATCCTAAGTCACTATGGACTGGATCCTAAGTCACCATGGACTGGATCCTACGTTATCACTGGTAACACTATTCAAATCACCTGTGCTGTGTCACCTAGGGCATTATTTTCCATTTGGTTGCGTTCATTCCTGGGAGGAGAGAGACCAGAGCTGAGAGAGACCAGAGCTGAGAGAGACCAGAGCTGAGAGAGACCAGAGCTGTGTACTGTATGAGTGAGTTGTGTGGCTGGAGCAGTGTACCTGTGTGACTGTGTACTGTATGAGTGAGCTGTGTGGCTGGAGCAGTGTACCTGTGTGACTGTGTACCTGTGTGACTGTGTACTGTATGAGTGAGCTGTGTGGCTGGAGCAGTGTACTTGTGTGGCTGTGTACTGTATGAGTGAGTTGTGTGGCTGGAGCAGTGTACATGTGTGGCTGGAGCAGTGTACCTGTGTGGCTGTGTACTGTATGAGTGAGTTGTGTGGCTGGAGCAGTGTACCTGTGTGACTGTGTACTGTATGCGTGAGTTGTGTGGCTGGAGCAGTGTACCTGTGTGACTACTGTATGAGTGAGCTGTGTGGCTGGTGCAGTGTACCTGTGTGACTGTGTACTGTATGAGTGAGTTGTGTGGCTGGAGCAGTGTACCTGTGTGACTGTATACTGTATGAGTGAGCTGTGTGGCTGGAGCAGTGTACCTGTGTGACTGTGTATTGTATGAGTGAGTTGTGTGGCTGGAGCAGTGTACCTGTGTGACTGTGTACTGTATGAGTGAGCTGTGTGGCTGGAGCAGTGTACCTGTGTAACTGTGTACTGTATGAGTGAGCTGTGTGGCTGGAGCAGTGTACCTGTGTGACTGTGTACTGTATGAGTGAGTTGTGTGGCTGGTGCAGTGTACCTGTGTGACTGTGTATTGTATGAGTGAGCGGTGTGGCTGGAGCAGTGTACCTGTGTGACTGTGTACTGTATGAGTGAGTTGTGTGGCTGGAGCAGTGTACCTGTGTAACTGTGTACTGTATGAGTGAGTTGTGTGGCTGGAGCAGTGTACCTGTGTGACTACTGTATGAGTGAGTTGTGTGGCTGGAGCAGTGTACCTGTGTAACTACTGTATGAGTGAGCTGTGTGGCTGGAGCAGTGTACCTGTGTGACTGTGTACTGTATGAGTGAGCTGTGTGGCTGGTGCAGTGTACCTGTGTGACTGTGTACTGTATGAGTGAGTTGTGTGGCTGGAGCAGTGTACCTGTGTGACTGTGTACTGTATGAGTGAGCTGTGTGGCTGGAGCAGTGTACCTGTGTAACTACTGTATGAGTGAGTTGTGTGGCTGGAGCAGTGTACCTGTGTAACTACTGTATGAGTGAGCTGTGTGGCTGGAGCAATGTACCTGTGTAACAACTGTATGAGTGAGTTGTGTAGCTGGAGCAGTGTACCTGTGTGACTGTGTACTGTATGAGTGAGCTGTGTGGCTGGAGCAGTGTACCTGTGTGACTGTGTACTGTATGAGTGAGCTGTGTGGCTGGAGCAGTGTACCTGTGTGACTGTGTACTGTATGAGTGAGTTGTGTAGCGGGAGCAGTGTACCTGTGTGACTGTGTACTGTATGAGTGAGTTGTGTGGCTGGAGCAGTGTACCTGTGACTGTGTACTGTATGAGTGAGCTGTGTGGCTGGAGCAGTGTACCTGTGTGACTGTGTACTGTATGAGTGAGTTGTGTGGCTGGAGCAGTGTACCTGTGTGACTGTGTACTGTATTAGTGAGTTGTGTGGCTGGAGCAGTGTACCTGTGACTGTGTACTGTATGAGTGAGTTGTGTGGCTGGAGCAGTGTACCTGTGTGACTGTGTACTGTATGAGTGAGTTGTGTGGCTGGAGCAGTGTACCTGTGACTGTGTATTGTATGAGTGAGTTGTGTGGCTGGAGCAGTGTACCTGTGTGACTGTGTACTGTATGAGTGAGTTGTGTGGCTGGAGCAGTGTACCTGTGTGACTGTGTATTGTATGAGTGAGTTGTGTGGCTGGAGCAGTGTACCTGTGTAACTGTGTACTGTATGAGTGAGTTGTGTGGCTGGAGCAGTGTACCTGTGTGACTGTGTACTGTTTGAGTGAGTTGTGTGGCTGGAGCAGTGTACCTGTGACTGTACTGTATGAGTGAGCTGTTAGTTACCATTTTGTCCTAGGCACATGTCGATTAGACACTAGGCCTGTTGTATGTGTGTGTGTGTAACGAAACACTTCGAAATGTTTCGGCCCCGCCGGGAATTGAACCCGGGCCCTCTGTGCGTGAAGCAAGAGCGCTAGCCACCATGCCATCGGGGCGTGTGGCTGGAGCAGTGTACCTGTGTGACTGTGTACTGTATGAGTGAGCTGTGTGGCTGGAGCAGTGTACCTGTGTAACTGTGTACTGTATGAGTGAGTTGTGTGGCTGGAGCAGTGTACCTGTGTGACTGTGTACTGTATGAGTGAGCTGTGTGGCTGGAGCAGTGTACCTGTGTAACTGTGTACTGTATGAGTGAGCTGTGTGGCTGGAGCAGTGTACCTGTGTAACTACTGTATGAGTGAGTTGTGTGGCTGGAGCAGTGTACCTCTGTAAATACTGTATGAGTGAGTTGTGTGGCTGGAGCAGTGTACCTGTGTGAGTACTGTATGAGTGAGCTGTGTGGCTGGAGCAGTGTACCTGTGTGACTGTGTACTGTATGAGTGAGTTGTGTGGCTGGAGCAGTGTACCTGTGTGACTGTGTACTGTATGAGTGAGTTGTGTGTCTGGAGCAGTGTACCTGTGTGACTGTGTACTGTATGAGTGAGTTGTGTGTCTGGAGCAGTGTACCTGTGTGACTGTACTGTATGAGTGAGTTGTGTGGCTGGAGCAGTGTACCTGTGTGACTGTACTGTATGAGTGAGCTGTACTCACCTAATTGTACTCACCTAATTGTGGTTGTAGGGGTCGAGACTCAGCTCCTGGCCCCGCCTCTTCGCTGTCTGCTACTGGGTCTCTGCTCTCCCTGCTCCATGAGCTTTATCATACCTTGTCTTAAAACTATGTATGGTTCCTGCCTCCACTATATCTTTCTCTAGTCCATTCCACTTCCTGACTACTCTGTGGCTGAAGAAATGTTTCCTGACATCCCTTTGACTCATCTGAGTCTTCAGCTTCCAGTTGTGTCCCCTTGTTTCTGTGTTTCCTCTCTGAAACAACCTGTCACTATCTACCTTGTCAATTCCCCGCAGTATTTTGTATGTCGTTATCATGTCTCCTCTGACCCTTCTTTCCTCCAGTGTTGTTAGTCCTATTTCCCTCAACCTTTCTTCATAAGACAGACCACTGAGTTGTGGAACTAGCCTTGTCGCAAACCTTTGCACTTTCTCTAGTTTCCTTACGTGCTTGACCAGGTGTGGGTTCCAGACTGGTGCTGCATATTCTAGTATGGGCCTGACGTATACGGTATACAGTGTCTTGAACGACTCCTTGTTAAGGTAACGGAACGCTAATCTAAGGTTTGCCAGACGCCAATATGCTGCCGCAGTTATCTGGTTGATGTGTGCCTCCGGAGACGTGCTAAGCGTTATACTCACTCCAAGGTCTTTCTCCTTTGCCGAGGTTTGTAGCCTTTGTCCGCCTAGCTTGTACTCTGTCAGCGGTCTTCTTTGCCCTTCTCCGATCCTCATGACTTTGCATTTGTAGGGATTGAATTCGAGAAGCCAACTGCTAGACCAGATGTCGAGCTTGTCCAGGTCTGTTTGCAGCCATGCCTGGTCCTCTTCCGATGTGATTCTCCTCATTATTTTCACATCATCCGCGAATAGAGACACTTCTGATTCTATCCCGTCCGTCATGTCATTTACATATACCAGGAATAACACTGGTCCTAGGACTGACCCCTGCTGTGTGGCTGGAGCAGTGTACCTGTGTAACTGTGTACTGTATGAGTGTACTTTTTTGTGTGTAGTGTGAGTGTGTAGTGGTGTTTGTGTGAGAGTGTAGTTGTCGTGGGAGGTGTTTACATGGATTGGGTAATAACACAGACATGATTAGGTTGGAACTTGCTGTAGTGGAGGTAATATATATGGGAGTAATCTCAGAGCCTAACGCCTGGCCTGTGTACCGTCTGCTCTCTGGTAGGTAACTGACGCTGGAGGGCAAGAGACGTTCATATTCCAGATTGATCTTTGACACGACTTAACGGCTTGTGACTCAAGTAGCGGTTATATGCTACTAATACTATCACTGAACTACTAGTGACAAGAGCATCATGGTGTAGTGTTGCAGGTGTGTCACTGGTGTGAGTGTTGCAGGAGTGTCACTGGTGTGAGTGTTGCAGGAGTGTCACTGGTGTGAGTGTTGCAGGTGTGTCACTGGTGTGAGTGTTGCAGGAGTGTCACTGGTGTGAGTGTTGCAGGTGTGTCACTGGTGTGAGTGTTGCAGGAGGTCCCCTGGTGAGTGTTGCAGGTGTGTCACTGGTGTGAGTGTTGCAGGAGTGTCACTGGTGTGAGTGTTGCAGGAGTGTCACTGGTGTGAGTGCTGCAGGTGTGTCACTGGTGTGAGTGTTGCAGGAGTGTCACTGGTGTGAGTGTTGCAGGAGTGTCACTGGTGTGAGTGTTGCAGGAGTGTCACTGGTGTGAGTGTTGCAGGAGTGTCACTGGTGTGAGTGTTGCAGGTGTGTCACTGGTGTGAGTGTTGCAGGAGTGTCATGATGTGAGGTCTGCAGTGTTGTCACTGGTGTGAGTGTTGCAGGAGTGTCACTGGTGTGAGTGTTGCAGGTGTGTCACTGGTGTGAGTGTTGCAGGAGTGTCACTGGTGTGAGTGTTGCAGGAGTGTCACTGGTGTGAGTGTTGCAGGAGTGTCACTGGTGTGAGTGTTGCAGGTGTGTCACTGGTGTGAGTGTTGCAGGTGTGTTCATGATCGTAGGTCTGCTTTAGTAACTTACAGAGAAGGTCAGAGCATCATGGTGCAGTGTTGCAGGTGTGTCACTGGTGTGAGTGTTGCAGGTGTCACTGGTGTGAGTGTTGCAGGTGTGTCACTGGTGTGAGTGTTGCAGGTGTGTAACTGTGTCACTGGTGTGAGTGTTGCAGGTGTGTCACTGGTGTGAGTGTTGCAGGTGTGTCACTGGTGTGAGTGTTGCAGGTGTGTTCATGATCGTAGGTCTGCTTTAGTAACTTACAGAGAAGGTCAGAGCATCATGGTGCAGTGTTGCAGGTGTGTCACTGGTGTGAGTGTTGCAGGTGTGTTCATGATCGTAGGTCTGCTTTAGTAACTTACAGAGAAGGTCAGAGCATCATGGTGCAGTGTTGCAGGTGTGTCACTGGTGTGAGTGTTGCAGGTGTGTCACTGGTGTGAGTGTTGCAGGTGTGTTCATGATCGTAGGTCTGCTTTAGTAACTTACAGAGAAGGTCAGAGCATCATGGTGCAGTGTTGCAGGTGTGTCACTGGTGTGAGTGTTGCAGGTGTGTCACTGGTGTGAGTGTTGCAGGTGTGTTCATGATCGTAGGTCTGCTTTAGTAACTTACAGAGAAGGTCAGAGCATCATGGTACAGTGTTGCAGGTTTGTCACTGGTTTGAGTGTTGCAGGTGTGTCACTGGTGTGAGTGTTGCAGGTGTGTCACTATTGTGAGTGTTGCAGGTGTGTTCATGATCGTAGGTCTTCTTTAGTAACTTACAGAGAAGGTCAGAGCATCATGGTACAGTGTTGCAGGTGTGTCACTGGTGTGAGTGTTGCAGGTGTGTCACTGGTGTGTGTTGCAGGTGTGTCACTGGTGTGAGTGTTGCAGGTTTGTCACTGGTGTGAGTGTTGCAGGTGTGTCACTTGTGTGAGTGTTGCAGGTGTGTTCATGATCGTAGGTCTGCTTTAGTAACTTACAGAGAAGGTCAGAGCATCATGGTGCAGTGTTGCAGGTGTGTCACTGGTGTGAGTGTTGCAGGTGTGTCACTGGTGTGAGTGTTGCAGGTGTGTTCATGATCGTAGGTCTGCTTTAGTAACTTACAAGAAGGTCAGAGCATCATGGTGCAGTGTTGCAGGTGTGTCACTGGTGTGAGTGTTGCAGGTGTGTCACTGGTGTGTGTTGCAGGTGTGTCACTGGTGTGAGTGTTGCAGGTTTATCACTGGTGTGAGTGTTGCAGGTGTGTCACTTGTGTGAGTGTTGCAGGTGTGTTCATGATCGTAGGTCTTCTTTAGTAACTTACAGAGAAGGTCAGAGCATCATGGTACAGTGTTGCAGGTGTGTCACTGGTGTGAGTGTTGCAGGTGTGTCACTGGTGTGAGTGTTGCAGGTGTGTCACTGGTGTGAGTGTTGCAGGTTTGTCACTGGTGAGTGTTGCAGGTGTGTCACTTGTGTGAGTGTTGCAGGTGTGTTCATGATCGTAGGTCTGCTTTAGTAACTTACAGAGAAGGTCAGAGCATCATGGTGCAGTGTTGCAGGTGTGTCACTGGTGTGAGTGTTGCAGGTGTGTCACTGGTGAGTGTTGCAGGTGTGTTCATGATCGTAGGTCTGCTTTAGTAACTTACAGAGAAGGTCAGAGCATCATGGTGCAGTGTTGCAGGTGTGTCACTGGTGTGAGTGTTGCAGGTGTGTCACTGGTGTGAGTGTTGCAGGTGTGTTCATGATCTTAGGTCTGCTTTAGTAACTTACAGAGAAGGTCAGAGCATCATGGTGCAGTGTTGCAGGTGTGTCACTGGTGTGAGTGTTGCAGGTGTGTCACTGGTGTGAGTGTTGCAGGTGTGTCACTGGTGTGAGTGTTGCAGGTGTGTTCATGATCGTAGGTCTGCTTTAGTAACTTACAGAGAAGGTCAGAGCATCATGGTACAGTGTTGCAGGTGTGTCACTGGTGTGAGTGTTGCAGGTGTGTCACTGGTGTGAGTGTTGCAGGTGTGTCACTGGTGTGAGTGTTGCAGGTGTGTTCATGATCGTAGGTCTGCTTTAGTAACTTACAGAGAAGGTCAGAGCATCATGGTGCAGTGTTCACCTGTTGAACACCTCACGTGTGTACCCTAATGGCATATTGTGTACACGAGTACATGTGTACTCTGATGACATGTGTATACGTTATCCGGGGTATACTTGTTTATAGGTTTTGAGAAATATTCTAGTTGATCGCTTGATCAATCAGGTTGTTACTGGCATGCCAACGACCCATAAACCCACCACAAACTGACTCACATGACATTGCAGGTTGTGGCAGAGTTTCAACCTTTGCTGATGCAATATTTATGATATTTACTGGTAGCAGTGGTGGAGCACACATACTGACAGTGCTTTTCACTGGCTTTATTTTACACTTCCTCCCACATCTCTCAACCCAGTATGTACTATATAGTGGTATATAATCTGTGTCCATTTTGTGGGTGTGATCTCTCTGCTGCCTTGAGACATGAAGTCAGCATTCAACAGTATTGTAGAGGTGATGAAACAAGACATGATTACTATCAGTGACGTGACTTCTCTTTGTATTTAATCTTCTTATAATTTAACTTATCATTTTGTTAGGTTGTTGCCTTGTTGTGTTGTGTACAGCAGTCTTGCTAAATATCGTCATTACTTCTTCATAAATGAAACATTTGTGCAGCATTTAGGTAGCTTTAGTTTCGGAAGCCACTGGCTTCTTCAGTCTTATGCAGAAGCCACTAGCTTCTTCAGTCTTATGCAGAAGCCACTGGCTTCTTCAGTCTTATGCAGAAGCCACTGGCTTCTTCAGTCTTATGCAGAAGCCACTGGCTTCTTCAGTCTTATGCAGAAGCCACTGGCTTCTTCAGTCTTATGCAGAAGCCACTGGCTTCTTCAGTCTTATGCAGAAGCCACTGGCTTCTTCAGTCTTATGCAGAAGCCACTAGCTGGAGAAACATTTCCACACTAAAACTACCCACGTGTTGGACAAGTGTCTTATTTATCCACTTGTGAGTTTTCTTAACCATTTGTTGACATCGTTATTACATGTTGCTGGTTAGTTACCATTTTGTCCTAGGCACATGTCAATTAGACACTAGGCCTGTTGTATATATGTGTGTGTATGTGTATGTAAGGAAACACTTCGAAATGTTTCTGCCCCACCGGGAATTGAACCCGGCCCCTCCGTGCGTGAAGCAAGAGCTTTACCCACTAGGCCACCGGGGGCGTTATGTTGCTGGTGTTATGTTGCTGGTGTTATGTTGCTGGTGTTAAGTTGTTGGTGTTATGTTGCTGGTGTTATGTTGCTGGTGTTAAACATCAATGTGTGTCAGTGGTGAGAGGTGTGATCAAGTGTGTAAACATGTGTTGATGTGTACACTGTTAACGTTGTCAATATTATAATGGTATACAATACTGACGGGTTGATAAGTAACATACAACTACAATAGTAACGTATCTTTATTCCCAAACTTCTCGCCTACACAGTAGGCTTCTTCAGTCGAGTGCGGAGGAGGCAACACAAGCAGTAAACATGTAAAGGCGAAGTAATCAGTCCATCAGTCTTGAAGACTTAGTTTTGAGGGGGTCAGTCCCTCAGCCTGGAACATTATATGAGAACATTGTTCCAGTCTGGAACATTGTTCCAGACTATGGAACAAAACTCTTCTCCAGGCTTGTCCGGTGTCCTGACGAACCGAACCTAACCTAGTATGACTATGATAATACGTATTATTATTCCTAGTATAACTATGATATTATTACAAGTATAACTATGATATTATTACTAGTATAACTATGATATTATTACTAGTATAACTATGATAATATTATTATTACTGGTATAACTATGATAATATTATTATTACTAGTATAACTGTGATACTATTATTATTTCTAGTATAACTGATAATATTATTAATACTAGTATAACTATAATATTATTATTACTTGTATAACTATGATAATATTATTATTACTAGTATAACTATGATAATATTATTATTACTAGTATAACTATGATAATATTATTATTACTAGTATAACTATGATAATATTATTATTTCTAGTGTAACTATGATAATATTATTATTACTAGTATAACTATGATAATATTATTATTACTAGTATAACTATGATAATATTATTATTACTAGTATAACTATGATAATATTATTATTACTAGTATAACTATAATATTATTACTACTAGTATAACTATGATAATATTTTTATTACTAGTATAACTATAATATTATTATTACTAGTATAACTATGATAATATTATTATTACTAGTATAACTATGATAATATTATTATTACTAGTATAACTATGATAATATTATTATTTCTAGTATAACTATGATAATATTATTATTACTAGTATAACTATGATAATATTATTATTACTAGTATAACTGTGATAATATTATTATTACTAGTATAACTATGATAATATTATTATTACTAGTATAACTATGATAATATTATTATTACTAGTATAACTATGATAATATTATTATTACTAGTATAACTATGATAATATTATTATTACTAGTATAACTATGATAATATTATTATTACTAGTATAACTATGATAATATTATTATTACTAGTATAACTATAATATTATTATTACTAGTATAACTATGATAATATTATTATTACTAGTATAACTATGATAATATTATTATTCCTAGTATAACTATGATAATATTATTATTACTAGTATAACTATAATATTATTATTACTAGTATAACTATGATAATATTATTATTACTAGTATAACTATGATAATATTATTATTACTAGTATAACTATGATAATATTATTATTACTAGTATAACTATAATATTATTATTACTAGTATAACTATGATAATATTATTATTACTAGTATAACTATGATAATATTATTATTCCTAGTATAACTATGATAATATTATTATTACTAGTATAACTATAATATTATTATTACTAGTATAACTATGATAATATTATTACTACTAGTATAACTATAATATTATTATTACTAGTATAACTATGATAATATTACTACTAGTATAACTATGATAATATTATTACTACTAGTATAACTATGATAATATTATTACTACTAGTATAACTATGATAATATTATTATTACTAGTATAACTATGATAATATTATTACTAGTATAACTATGATAATATTACTACTAGTATAACTGTGATAATATTATTATTACTAGTATAACTATGATAATATTATTATTACTAGTATAACTATGATAATATTATTATTACTAGTATAACTATGATAATATTATTATTACTAGTATAACTGTGATAATATTATTATTACTAGTATAACTATGATAATATTATTATTACTAGTATAACTGTGATAATATTATTATTACTAGTATAACTATGATAATATTATTATTACTAGTATAACTATGATAATATTATTATTACTAGTATAACTATAATATTATTACTACTAGTATAACTATGATAATATTATTATTACTAGTATAACTATGATAATATTATTACTAGTATAACTATGATAATATTACTACTAGTATAACTGTGATAATATTATTATTACTAGTATAACTATGATAATATTATTATTACTAGTATAACTGTGATAATATTATTATTACTAGTATAACTATGATAATAATATTATTACTAGTATAACTGTGATAATATTATTATTACTAGTATAACTATGATAATATTATTACTACTAGTATAACTATGATAATACTATTATTACTAGTATAACTGTGATAATATTATTACTACTAGTATAACTGTGATAATACTATTATTACTAGTATAACTATGATAAATTATATGTGGTATAAAGCAATCTTGTAGTTATTATAAATATAGTAGAATGTGTTTGTAAATATAGTAGAATGTGTTTGTTTATGGCTGTTATGGGTATATGTGGTGAATAATAAAGATATGAGAATGTGTTTATGGCTGGTATGGGTATATGTGGTGAATAATGAAGGTATTAGAATGTGTTTATGGCTGGTATGGGTATATGTGGTGAATAATGAAGATATTAGAATGTGTTTATGGCTGGTATGGGTATATGTGGTGAATAATGAAGATATTAGAATGTGTTTATGGCTGGTATGGGTATATGTGGTGAATAATGAAGATATTAGAATGTGTTTATGGCTGGTATGGGTATATGTGGTGAATAATGAAGGTATTAGAATGTGTTTATGGCTGGTATGGGTATATGTGGTGAATAATGAAGGTATTAGAATGTGTTTATGGCTGGTATGGGTATATGTGGTGAATAATGAAGGTATTAGAATGTGTTTATGGCTGGTATGGGTATATGTGGTGAATAATGAAGGTATTAGAATGTGTTTATGGCTGGTATGTTTGGTATATGTGAGTGAATAATGAAGGCATTAGAATGTGTTTATGGCTGGTATGGGTATATGTGGTGAATAATGAAGATATTAGAATGTGTTTATGGCTGGTATGGGTATAGGGGGTGAATAATGAAGGTATTAAACTACTCATAACTGTCTCATCAACTTATAAAATATATTTATCTTACTTTTTATGAAAAAAATATAAAATTTAATGAAAATAATTTAAAATTAAAAAACGTAAATATGTAGCTAAAAATACTTCAAATAAACTGAATTATGTATGTTATAAATTGAAATATTGGAAGAGAGAGTCAGGGAGAGAGTGTCAGGGAGAGTTAGGGAGAGTGTGTCAGGGAGAGAGAGTCGGTGAGTCAGGGAGAGAGGGTCAGGGAGAGAGTGACAGAGAGAGGGTTATAGAGAGAGGGTCAGGGAGAGTGACAGAGAGAGGGTCATAGTGACAGAGAAAGGGTCATAGAGAGAGGGTCAGGGAGAGAGTGACAGAGAGAGGGTCAGGGAGAGGCACCCTGGCACCTTAACTTAGCTGAAATTAAATTTTCCTTTATCAATGAGTTTTGTTGTGTGTGTTAGTTACCATTTGTCCAAGGCACATGTCGGTTAGACACTAAGCCTGTGTGTGTGTGTGTGTACTCACCTAGTTATGGTTGCAGGGGTCGAGTCACAGCTACTGGCTGTGTGTATGTGTGTGTGCGTGCGTGCGTGTGTAGGGAGGATTGGTTGAAGCACATACTTGCTACCCCTCGTCCTGGGTCCTGTGTCCTGGGCCTTGAGTTCTGCATCCTGTGTCCTGGGTCCCGGGTCCTGCGTCCTGGCTCCTGTGTCCTGGGTCCTGCGTCCTGGCTCCTGGGTCCCGGGTCCTGCGTCCTGGGTCCTGCGTCCTGGCTCCTGGGTCCCGGGTTCCGGGTCCTGCGTCCTGGCTCCTGGGTCCCGGGTCCTGCGTCCTGGCTCCTGCGTCCTGGGTCCTGGGTCCCGGGTCCTGCGTCCTGGGTCCTGTGTCCCGGGTCCTGTGTCCTGGCTCCTGGGTCCCGGGTCCTGCGTCCTGTGTCCTGGGTCCTGCGTCCTGGCTCCTGTGTCCTGGCTCCTGCAGTCTACTTCTATATATGTAAAGACAATGTATAACTTGCACACAGCTTTCCTAACAGTTAACAATTGTTGTTTTTGGGTTCTCCCGTTGAGGACGCTTACGTAGCATTTATATCGAACCTCTCTCTCCTACACCACCACCTCCAACACTCTCTCCTACACCACCTCCTCCAACACTCTCTCTCCTACACCACCTCCTCCAACACTCTCTCTCCTATACCACCTCCTCCCTCAAAAACGAAGTGTACGCAAAAGAACTATATTCTTACCTGAAAGATTGACCAGTAAAGACCACATTGTCAACTCACTTTTGAAGAAGAAGTACTGAGTGGACTCGCGCCTCACCAAGATGACCAGTCAAACTATACCGCCTGTCCAGCCTCACCAAGATGACCAGTCAAACTATACCGCCTGTCCAGCCTCACCAAGATGACCAGTCAAACTATACCGCCTGTCCAGCCTCACCAAGATGACCAGTCAAACTATACCGCCTGTCCAGCCTCACCAAGATGACCAGTCAAACTATACCGCCAGTCCAGCCTCACCAAGATGACCAGTCAAACTATACCGCCTGTCCAGCCTCACCAAGATGACCAGTCAAACTATACCGCCTGTCCAGCCTCACCAAGATGACCAGTCAAACTATACCGCCTGTCCAAGGAGGGACTTCACAAGAGAATGACACATCTTCTGACGAATTTTAACCAGTCTCAAGATACACCTTCCCAAGAATTTACTCAACTATACCACGCGACCTGAGCCTCACGACAACTGACGCCTAGCCAGGTGGCTAAAGCTCTCGCTTCACACACGGAGGGCCCGGGTTCGATTCCCGGCGGGGTAGAAACATTTCGACGTGCTTGCTTACACCTGTTGTCATGTTCACCTAGCAGCAAATAGGTACCTGGGTGTTAGTCGACTGGTGTGGGTTGCATCCTGGGGGACAAGATTGAGGACCACAATGGAAATAAGACACAATCCTCGATGACGCACTGACTTTCTTGGGTTATCCTGGGTGGCTAACCCTCCGGGGTTAAAAATCCGAAGAAATCTTATCTTATCTTATCACTGTCTCCACCCTGCTGTCACCACTCTGCTGTCTCTACCCTGCTGTCTCCACTCTGCTGTCTACACCCTGCTGTCTCTACCCTGTTGTCTCCACTCTGCTGTCTACACCCTGCTGTCTACACCCTGCTGTCTCTACCCTGCTGTCTACACCCTGCTGTCTCCACTCTGCCCTCTCTACATGGCCCCACAGCGCCATGCAGCTGGGTTTAGCCCTGGCACTTTCATCTACAACTTAAGACCTTCCTCTCCAGCACTAGTCTTTCCCTATCCCCACTTCCCTCACCCACATGTTGGGTCTTACCTGTGAGTCGTATGTATGTAGTCTCTCTCTCTCTCTCTCTCTCTCTCTCTCTCTCTCTCTCTCTCTCTCTCTCTCTCTCTCTCTCTCTCTCTCTCGTGTTAGTAACACTATTATGAGTAGTTACACTACTTCCTCCGTATAGATTATTTATATATGTTATATCTCGTAATAGTTCTGGGGATCAACCCATCTCTGCCATCAACCCTCCCCTCCCATCAGCTACCAGAACCTGCTTCCCAGCACATCCCTCTCTCTGCCATCAACCCTCCCCTCCCATCAGCTACCAGAACCTGCTTCCCAGCACATCCCTCTCTCTGCCATCAACCCTCCTCCCATCAGCTACCAGAACCTGCTTCCCAGCACATTCCACTCTCTGCCATCAACCCTCCTCCCATCAGCTACCAGAACCTGCTTCCCAGCACATCCCTCTCTCTGCCATCAACCCTCCTCCCATCAGCTACCAGAACCTGCTTCCCAGCACATCCTCTCTCTGCCATCAACCCTCCTCCCATCAGCTACCAGAACCTGCTTCCCAGCACATCCCTCTCTCTGCCATCAACCATCCCCTCCCATCAGCTACCAGAACCTGCTTCCCAGCACATCCCTCTCTCTGCCATCAACCCTCCCCTCCCATCAGCTGCCAGAACCTGCTTCCCAGCACATCCCTCTCTCTGCCATCAACCCTCCCCTCCCATCAGCTACCAGAACCTGCTTCCCAGCACATCCCTCTCTCTGCCATCAACCCTCCCCTCCCATCAGCTGCCAGAACCTGCTTCCCAGCACATCCCTTTCTCTCTCCCATCAACCCTCTCCTCCCATCAGCTGCCAGAACCTGCTTCCCAGCACATCCCTCTCTCTGCCATCAACCCCCCTCCCATCAGCTGCCAGAACCTGCTTCCCAGCACATCCTCTCTCTCCCCATCAACCCTCCCTCCCATGAAGTGCCAGAACCTGCTTCCCAGCACATCCCTCTCTCTCTCCCATCAACCCTCCCCTCCCATGAGGTGCCAGAACCTGCTTCCCAGCACATCCCTCTCTCTGCCATCAACCCTCCCCTCCCATCAGCTGCCAGAACCTGCTTCCCAGCACATCCCTCTCTCTGCCATCAACCCTCCCCTCCCATGAGGTGCCAGAACCTGCTTCCCAGCACATCCCTCTCTCTCCCATCATCCCTCCCCTCCCATGAGGTGCCAGAACCTGCTTCCCAGCACATCCATCTCTCTGCCATCAACCCTCCCCTCCCATCAGCTGCCAGAACCTGCTTCCCAGCACATCCCTCTCTCTGCTATCAACCCTCCCCTCCCATGAGGTGCCAGAACCTGCTTCCCAGCACATCCCTCTCTGCCATCAAGCCTCCTCCCATCAGCTGCCAGAACCTGCTTCCCAGCACATCCCTCTCTCTCTCCCATCAACCCTCCCTCCCATGAGGTGCCAGAACCTGCTTCCCAGCACATCCCTCTCTCTGCCATCAACCCTCCCCTCCCATCAGCTGCCAGAACCTGCTTCCCAGCACATCCTCTCTCTGCCATCAACCCTCCCCTCCCATCAGCTGCCAGAACCTGCTTCCCAGCACATCCCTCTCTCTCCCATCAACCCTCCCCTCCCATCAGCTGCCAGAACCTGCTTCCCAGCACATCCTCTCTCTGCCATCAACCCTCCTCCCATGAGGTGCCAGAACCTGCTTCCCAGCACATCCCTCTCTCTGCCTTCAACCCTCCTCTCCATCAGCTGCAGAACCTGCTTCCCAGCACATCCCTCTTCTGCCATCAACCCTCCTCCCATGAGCTGCCAGAACCTGCTTCCCAGCACATCCCTCTCTCTGCATCAACCCTCCCTCCCACGAGTGCCAGAACCTGCTTCCCAGCACATCCTCTCTCTGCCATCAACCCTCCCCTCCCATGAGGTGCCAGAACCTGCTTCCCAGCACATCCCTCTCTCTGCCATCAACCCTCCCCTCCCATCAGCTGCCAGAACCTGCTTCCCAGCACATCCCTCTCTCTGCCATCAACCCTCCTCCATGAGGTGCCAGAACCTGCTTCCCAGCACATCCTCTCTCTGCCATCAACCCTCCCCTCCCATGAGGTGCCAGAACCTGCTTCCCAGCACATCCCTCTCTCTGCCATCAACCCTCCCCTCCCATGAGGTGCCAGAACCTGCTTCCCAGCACATCCCTCTCTCTGCCATCAACCCTCCCCTCCCATCAGCTGCCAGAACCTGCTTCCCAGCACATCCTCTCTGCCATCAACCTCCTCCCATGAGGTGCCAGAATTTGCTTCCCAGCACATCCTCTCTCTGCCATCAACCTCCCTCCATCAGCTGCCAGAACCTGCTTCCCAGCACATCCCTCTCTCTGCCATCAACCCTCCCCTCCCATCAGCTGCCAGAACCTGCTTCCCAGCACATCCCTCTCTCTGCCATCAACCCTCCCCTCCCATGAGGTGCCAGAACCTTCCCAGAGCCTAAATATAGTAATCTGGAGCTGCCTATCTCTCTTTAATAGTTACATCACCAGCAGTCATCGTACCTTCACTGCCTCTGGACTCGCTCCCTCCAAACTTTGTCTTCTTCATTCTTCTTCATTAAGCATCAAGGCAAGAATGGATAATGTACGGGGTGTAGTGGCGTAAGCAGCGGCACGGAAGGTGTAGTGGCACCGCGGGTGTAATGGCACCACGGGTGTAGTGGCACTGGTCGTACGTCCGCCACCCTGAGACACACGGGGTGCGCATGGCGGCACTGCTGAGGTCTGGCGCCTGACACTCACTCTGTCTTGGTAAGAGAGCCAGGCTGGTGGCGCCTATGGCCTTGGCACTCTCATCAGGGTACCTCGTGCCCCCTTTCCCTCCCTGGCACTACCTCGTGCATAGTGCCACCTCCAGCGCCTCAAGACCAACACTGCCTCTGTGGCTTGCCTTTTAAAACCACTCTTAACTTGTAACATTGAACCAGTGACTGTTACTCTTTTTTGTATTGAGAGAGAAGTGTTTGAGTTGAGGTGGGTGCGTGAACCTGCCCACAGTGATGGTGCTCTTTAATACAGTGACGGGGAGGGTGCGTGAACCTGCCCACAGTGATGGTGCTCTTTAATACAGTGACTGGGAGGGTGCGTGAACCTGCCCACAGTGATGGTGCTCTTTAATACAGTGACGGAGAGTGTCTAACATACCATCCACCAGTGTATTGTGTCTAGTTGTCACTGTAACTCCCAGATGATGTGTCCACTTGTCACTGTAACTCCCAGGTGATGTGTCCACTTGTCACTGTAACTCCCAGGTGATGTGTCCACTTGTCACTGTAACTCCCAGGTGATGTGTCCACTTGTCACTGTAACTCCCAGGTGGTGTCCACTTGTCACTGTAGCTCCCAGGTGATGTGTCCACTTGTCACTGTAACTCCCAGGTGATGTGTCCACTTGTCACTGTAACTCCCAGGTGATGTGTCTAGTTGTCACTGTAACTCCCAGGTGATGTGTCTAGTTGTCACTGTAACTCCCAGGTGATGTGTGTAGTTGTCACTGTAACTCCCAGGTGATGTGTCCACTTGTCACTGTAACTCCCAGGTGATGTGTCCACTTGTCACTGTAACTCCCAGGTGATGTGTGTAGTTGTCACTGTAACTCCCAGGTGATGTGTGTAGTTGTCACTGTAGCTCCCAGGTGATGTGTCCACTTGTCACTGTAACTCCCAGGTGATGTGTCCACTTGTCACTGTAACTCCCAGGTGATGTGTCCACTTGTCACTGTAACTCCCAGGTGATGTGTCCACTTGTCACTGTAACTCCCAGGTGATGTGTCTAGTTGTCACTGTAGCTCCCAGGTGATGTGTCCACTTGTCACTGTAACTCCCAGGTGATGTGTCCACTTGTCACTGTAACTCCCAGGTGATGTGTCCACTTGTCACTGTAACTCCCAGGTGATGTGTCCACTTGTCACTGTAACTCCCAGGTGATGTTTCTAGTTGTCACTGTAACTCCTTGATGATGTGTCTAGTTGTCACTGTAACTTCCAGGTGATGTGTCTAGTTGTCACTGTAACTTCCAGGTGTCTAGTTGTCACTGTAACTCCTAGATGATGTGTCTAGTTGTCACTGTAACTTCCAGGTGTCTAGTTGTCACTGTAACTTCCAGGTGTCTAGTTGTCACTGTAACTTCCAGGTGATGTGTCTAGTTGTTACTTTAACTCTTCAATCCTTTCCCTTTTTTTCCCCTTAGGTCTCCTTGCCTACCCCCTCCCCTCTCCCCCTCCCCCCTCCCCCTCCCCTCCCTACTCTCCAATGTGTGGACAGAAGTCATGAAAGTGTTTAGTACACTGTTGAGGTTGCCTGGCTAATTGACTGCTTGCTTGGTTGACTTTTATGTGGCTAGGTCTCTTGGCTGGCTGGCTGGCTGGCTGGCTGGCTGGCTGGCTGGCTGGCTGGCTGGCTGGCTACAGATTAACTTCCTGCAATCTAAGAAAGACTGGATACAGAGGAATGTTGTCAAGAAAAAAGAAAGAAACCGAATACACACAGAAAGAGAACATGTTCAAAAGTGATAAGTTTTTATTTTGTTTTAGCCAGAAAAAAAAATTCAAACTGAAATTGACGGAAAATTTATATATATGTATTCTGAAAAATTGGGATGAACAAGGAATTTACTGGAAGAAATAAAAGCAGAATTTTAGTGAAGTGAGATGTAGAATAATATGGAGCCAACACCTGTAGTGACCTTGAGGTTGTGGTGCCAACACCTGTAGTGACCTTAAGGTTGTGGTGCCAACACCTGTAGTGACCTTGAGGTTGTGGTGCCAACACCTGTAGTGACCTTGAGGTTGTGGTGCCAACACCTGTAGTGACCTTAAGGTTGTGGAGCCAACACCTGTAGTGACCTTAAGGTTGTGGTGCCAACACCTGTAGTGACCTTGAGGTTGTGGTGCCAACACCTGTAGTGACCTTGAGGTTGTGGTGACAACACCTGTAGTGACCTTGAGGTTGTGGAGCCAACACCTGTAGTGACCTTGAGGTTGTGGAGCCAACACCTGTAGTGACCTTAAGGTTGTGGTGCCAACACCTGTAGTGACCTTGAGGTTGTGGAGCCAACACCTGTAGTGACCTTGAGGTTGTGGTGCCAACACCTGTAGTGACCTTAAGGTTGTGGAGCCAACACCTGTAGTGACCTTAAGGTTGTGGAGCCAACACCTGTAGTGACCTTGAGGTTGTGGTGCCAACACCTGTAGTGACCTTAAGGTTGTGGTGCCAACACCTGTAGTGACCTTGAGGTTGTGGTGCCAACACCTGTAGTGACCTTGAGGTTGTGGTGCCAACACCTGTAGTGACCTTGAGGTTGTGGAGCCAACACCTGTAGTGACCTTGAGGTTGTGGTGCCAACACCTGTAGTGACCTTGTGTTGAGTTATGGAGCAGATGAAACAAGACCTGTAGTGACGGTATCCTGCTGACTCATCCATGTCATACACCGGCATCATGTATGATCTCTATGATGTAAGTATAATTGTGTAAGTAGACTCCAGTGATACACCAGTGTCATGTATGATGTGTATAATGAAAGTTTAGTCTAGTGTGATACACCAGCGTCATGTATGACGAGAGTATGCCCACATATACACCAGTGTCATGTATGATGTGTATAATGAAAGTTTAGTCTAGTGTGATACACCAGTGTCATGTATGATGTGTATAATGAAAGTTTAGTCTAGTGTGATACACCAGCGTCATGTATGACGAGAGTATGCCCACATATACACCAGTGTCATGTATGATGTGTATAATGAAAGTTTAGTCTAGTGTGATACACCAGTGTCATGTATGATGTGTATAATGAAAGTTTAGTCTAGTGTGATACACCAGCGTCATGTATGACTAGAGTATGCCCACATATACACCAGTGTCATGTATGATGTGTATAATGAAAGTTTAGTCTAGTGTGATACACCAGTGTCATGTATGATGTGTATAATGAAAGTTTAGTCTAGTGTGATACACCAGCGTCATGTATGACTAGAGTATGCCCACATATACACCAGTGTCATGTATGATGTGTATAATGAAAGTTTAGTCTAGTGTGATACACCAGCGTCATGTATGATGTGTATAATGAAAGTTTAGTCTAGTGTGATACACCAGCGTCATGTATGACTAGAGTATGCCCACATATACACCAGTGTCATGTATGATGTGTATAATGAAAGTTTAGTGTGATACACCAGCGTCATGTATGACTAGAGTATGCCCACATATACACCAGCGTCATGTATGATCTGGTTGATGAAAGCATACTGCACAGTTATACACCAGCATCATGCATGACGTGTATGAGAGAGTATGCCCCACACCCTCTGACACCACCATCATATAAAACACAACACTTATTATAATGTGTTTGTTAGTCGGGTGTTGACGTGTCATGTTAACATGAGAGGCCGTCACCTTGCTCTCTTCTTATACAATACTTATATCAATCTAACATTGAAATCGCTCTCTCTTATATCTATGTATGCAAGAAAACGTCTGATTACATATATGAAAAAAATACCACAGTGGAAATAGGAAATAAAACCTGAGCGCTTTCATGTGCTTACACATAGTTCACATATGTGATATGTGAAGAATATATATATATTTCTGATAGCTTTGCATGTTTGCAACAAAGAAATGGGCTCAACAAAATACGTGAGAAAGCTTGTAGTGTGCAGGACACACAAGTGTTATTGACAAAGGCGACACAGCAACATAAAAGACACACACTGACACACAGCTTCAGGTGCAGTGTCTACACGACAATGTTTGCCTCTAAAACTTACAATGAGATTTTTTTATGAATCTCTTAGTCTCTCAGCATGTTGATGCTGCTGTTGCTGATGTAGCTGCTGCTGTTGATGCTACTGTTGATGCTACTGTTGATGCTGATGTTGCTGCTGTTGATGCTGCTGCTGATGTTGCTGTTCATGCTGTTGTTGTTCTTGATGATGTCGTTGATGCTGCTGTTGTTGCTGTTGATGCTGCTGTTGTTGCTGTAGATGCTGCTGTTGTTGCTGTTGATGCTGTTGTGGATGCTGCTGTTAATGCTGTCGTTGATGCTGTTGTTGCTGCTGTTGTTGCCGATGTTGCTGCTGCTATTGCTGTTGCTGCTACTGCTGTTGTTGATTCTAGTGTCGTTGATGCTACTGTTGTTGTTGTCGTTGTTGCTGCTGTTGTTGATGCTGCTGATGCTGATGCTGCTGTTGCTGTCATTGATGCAGTTGATGCTATTGTTTGCTACTGATAATGCTGTTGATGCTGCTGCAGCATGGGCAAGCATGGGCCAGTAGGCCTACCTAGCATGGGCCAGTAGGCTTACCTAGCATGGTCCACTAGGCCTACCTAGCATGGTCCACTAGGCCTACCTAGCATGGGCCAGTAGGCCTACCTAGCATGGTCCACTAGGCCTACCTAGCATGGGCCAGTAGGCCTACCTAGCATGGGCCAGTAGGCCTACCTAGCATGGACCAGTAGGCCTACCTAGCATGGTCCACTAGGCCTACCTAGCATGGGCCAGTAGGCCTACCTAGCATGGGCCAGTAGGCATACATAGCATGGGCCAGTAGGCCTACCTAGCATGGACCAGTAGGCCTACCTAGCATGGTCCACTAGGCCTACATAGCATGGGCCAGTAGGCCTACCTAGCATGGTCCAGTAGGCCTACCTAGCATGGTCCAGTAGGCCTACCTAGCATGGTCCACTAGGCCTACCTAGCATGGGCCACTAGGCCTACCTAGCATGGGCCAGTAGGCCTACCTAGCATGGGCCAGTAGGCCTACCTTGCATGGGCCAGTAGGCCTACCTAGCATATTAAAGACTAGGTAAGAACCACAGTGTCTCATCTTATTATTTACTTGTTTAAGATAAGGTTTACTTCGGATTTTTAACCGCGGAGGGTTAGCCACCTCATGTAGGGGAAATATGTAGAGGGAGAACACCTTATGTAGGGATCCACAGAGCTTACTGAGATACATAGTTTGTCACTTTTAAGTTATCCTATGTAATTTATACTATGTATGATAATTGTATCTATGTGTACCTAAATGATCAACACGGTGCGCCCGAGAATCCTCATCCAGAGAGAACATTCTGTGTTGGAGAAGCTTGTCTGTGTTGGAGAAGCTTGTCTGTGTTGGAGAAGCTTGTCTGTGTTGGAGAAGCTTGTCTGTGTTGGAGAAGCTTGTCTGTGTTGGAGAAGCTTGTCTGTGTTGGAGAAGCTTGTCTGTGTTGGAGAAGCTTGTCTGTGTTGGAGAAGCTTGTCTGTGTTGGAGAAGCTTGTCTGTGTTGGAGAAGCTTGTCTGTGTTGGAGAAGCTTAACATGTCTGTGTTGAAGAAGCTTAACATGTCTGTGTTGGAGAAGCTTGTCTGTGTTGGAGAAGCTTAACATGTCTGTGTTGGAGAAGCTTGACATGTCTGTGTTGGAGAAGCTTAACATGTCTGTGTTGGAGAAGCTTGTCTGTGTTGGAGAAGCTTGACATGTCTGTGTTGGAGAAGCTTAACATGTCTGTGTTGGAGAAGCTTGTCTGTGTTGGATAAGCTTAACGTGTCTGTGTTGGAGAAGCTTGACATGTCTGTGTTGGAGAAGCTTAACATGTCTGTGTTGGAGAAGCTTAACATGTCTGTGTTGGAGAAGCTTAACATGTCTGTGTTGGAGAAGCTTGACATGTCTGTGTTGGAGAAGCTTAACATGTCTGTGTTGGAGAAACTTGACATGTCTGTGTTGGAGAAGCTTAACATGTCTGTGTTGGAGAAGCTTGACATGTCTGTGTTGGAGAAGCTTGTCTGTGTTGGAGAAGCTTGACATGTCTGTGTTGGAGAAGCTTAACATGTCTGTGTTGGAGAAGCTTGACATGTCTGTGTTGGAGAAGCTTAACATGTCTGTGTTGGAGAAGCTTGACATGTCTGTGTTGGAGAAGCTTGTCTGTGTTGGATAAGCTTAACGTGTCTGTGTTGGAGAAGCTTGACATGTCTGTGTTGGAGAAGCTTAACATGTCTGTGTTGGAGAAGCTTAACATGTCTGTGTTGGAGAAGCTTGACATGTCTGTGTTGGAGAAGCTTAACATGTCTGTGTTGGAGAATCTTAGCATGTCTGTGTTGGAGAAGCTTAACATGTCTGTGTTGAAGAAGCTTAACATGTCTGTGTTGGAGAAGCTTAACATGTCTGTGTTGGAGAAGCTTAACATGTCTGTGTTGGAGAAGCTTAACATGTCTGTGTTGGAGAAGCTTAACATGTCTGTGTTGGAGAAGCTTAACATGTCTGTGTTGGAGAAGCTTAACATGTCTGTGTTGGAGAAGCTTAACATTCTGTGTTGGAGAAGCTTGACATGTCTGTGTTGGAGAAGCTTAACATGTCTGTATTGGAGAAGCTTAACATGTATGTGTTGGAGAAGCTTAACATTCTGTGTTGGAGAAGCTTAACATGTCTGTGTTGGAGAAGCTTAACATTCTGTGTTGTAGAAGCTTAACATGTCTGTGTTGGAGAAGCTTAACATGTCTGTATTGGAGAAGCTTAACATGTCTGTGTTGGAGAAGCTTAACATGTCTGTGTTGGAGAAGCTTAACATGTCTGTGTTGGAGAAGCTTAACATTCTGTGTTGGAGAAGCTTAACATGTCTGTGTTGGAGAAGCTTGACATGTCTGTGTTGGAGAAGCTTAACATGTCTGTGTTGGAGAAGCTTAACATGTCTGTGTTGGAGAAGCTTAACATATCTGTGTTGGAGAAGCTTAACATGTCTGTGTTGGAGAAGCTTAACATATCTGTGTTGGAGAAGCTTAACATGTCTGTGTTGGAGAAGCTTAACATGTCTGTGTTGGAGAAGCTTAACATTCTGTGTTGGAGAAGCTTAACATTCTGTGTTGGAGAAGCTTAACATTCTGTGTTGGAGAAGCTTAACATTCTGTGTTGGAGAAGTCTTCACTCACAATGTGAATCATAAAAAATGAAACAACGTTACTAAACTGTTTGATTAATTTGCATAAAAATGACTCTTAAGTAGCAGTGTTACTGAGGGTTGCTGGAGACCTCTTAAGTAGCAGTGTTACTGAGGGTTGCTGGAGACCTCTTTAAGTAGCAGTGTTACTGAGGGTTTCTGGAGATCTCTTTAAGTAGCAGTGTTACTGAGGGTTGCTGGAGACCTCTTTAAGTAGCAGTGTTACTGAGGGTTGCTGGAGACCTCTTAAGTAGCAGTGTTACTGAGGGTTGCTGGAGACCTCTTAAGTAGCAGTGTTACTGAGGATTGCTGGAGACCTCTTTAAGTAGCAGTGTTACTGAGGGTTGCTGGAGACCTCTTAATTAAGTAGCAGTGTTACTGAGGGTTGCTGAAGACCTTTTAAGTAGCAGTGTTACTGAGTTGCTGGTGACCTCTTAAGTAGCAGTGTTACTGAGGGTTGCTGGAGACCTCTTAAGTAGCAGTGTTACTGAGGGTTGCTGGAGACCTCTTAATTAGCAGTGTTACTGAGGGTTGCTGGAGACCTCTTAAGTAGCAGTGTTACTGAGGGTTGCTGGAGACCTCTTTAAGTAAGAACATAAGAACATAAGAAAAAAGGAACACTGCAGCAGGCCTACTGGCCCATGCGAGGCAGGTCCAAATCTCCAACGGCTTAAGCCAATGCCCCGACCCAGCCAGGTCAGGTTACATTCACTTAAGGAAGGAGCACTGCATCTGACCTAGTAGCACAACCTAGTCAGAACCAATTCACACCCAACCGCACCCACTCATATAATTGTCCAGCCGACCACCTGGTCAGGTCACTTCCACTTAAGGAATTAGTACAGGTCAGGTTACATTCACTTAAGGAAGGAGCACTGCATCTGACCTAGTACAAGCTCACACCCATCCACACCCACTCATGTATTTATCTAACCTATTTTTAAAACTACACAACGTTTTAGCATCTATGACGGTACTCGGGAGTTTGTTCCACTCATCCACAACTCTATTACCAAACCATTGCTTTCCTATATCCTTCCTGAATCTGAACTTTTCCAACTTGAAACCATTGCTGCGAGTCCTGTCTTGGTTGGATATTTTCAGCACGCTATTTTCATCCCCTTTGTTTATTCCTGTTTTCCATTTGTACACCTCAATCATATCCCCCCTAATTCTACGCCTTTCTAGAGAGTGCAGATTCAGGGCCCTCAGTCTATCCTCATAGGGAAGATTTCTGATACAAGGGATCAACTTTGTCATCCTCCTTTGTACGTTTTCCAGTGCATTTATATCCATTCTGTAATACGGTGACCAGAACTGTGCAGCATAATCTAAATGAGGCCTAACCAAAGATATATAGAGTTGAAGAACAACCTGAGGACTTCTGTTATTTATACTTCTTGATATGAAGTCAAGGATTCTGTTAGCTTTATTGCGAACACTTATGCACTGTTGTCTAGGCTTCAGATTACTACTAACCAGAACTCCTAAATCCTTCTCGCAATTACAAGTAATAATATCTAAATTCAGTTATAGTGGAGGGTAGGTCTGAAGTGGTCCATCAAGGGGAATTTGCAGGTAACTAAAAGAGGGTCACGGTGGTCCATCAAGGGGAGTGTTGCAGGTAACAAGAGGGTCACGAGTGGTCCATCAAGTGGAGTGTTGCAGGTAACTAAAAGAGGTCAGTGGTCCATCAGTGGAGTGTTGGGTAACTAAAGGGTCACGAGTGGTCCATAAAGTTAGTGTTAAAGGTAACTAAAGAGGATCTAAAGTGGCCCAAGGTGGAGTGTTGAAGGTAACTAAGAGGATCACGAGTGGTCCATCAAGTGGAGTGTTGCAGGTAACTAAAGAGGGTTCACGAGTGGTCCATAAAAGTGGAGTGTTGAAGGTTCAAAGAGGGTCAGAGTGGTCCATCAAGTGGAGTGTTGCAGGTAACTAAAGAGGGCCCAAGAGTAGTCCACCCAAGTGGAGTGTTGAAGGTAACTAAAGGGGGTTTGGTGGTCCATCAAGTGGAGTGTTGCAGGTAACTAAAGAGGGTCACGAGTGGTCCATCAAGTGGAGTGTTGAAGGTAACTAAAGAGGATCACAGTGGGTCCACCCAAAATGTGTTGAAGGTAACTAAAGAGGGTCACGAGTGGTCCATCAAGGGGAGTGTTGCAGGTAACTAAAGAGGTCAGTGAGCAATTTTTTAAGGATTCTTTCCCGAAAATTAGAAAAAAAACCAAAACTTTCCCAAAAAAAACACTTGTGACCAGACATCACAACGTGATCACCGACCCAACTCCCCATTGCCTTAGAATGAGGTATGATGGAGCCTACGAGGCTACGAGAATGGAGCCCATTCGGGGGTCAGTTGAGCTGGGTTATTAATGATTCTACTTCTAGCTGGGCTAGAAAAATTATTCTACTTCTAGCGGGGTAAAAGTAACTAATTCTACTTCTTAGCTGGGCTAGAAGTAATGATTCTACTTCACTAGGGCTAGAAGATGATTCTACTTCTAGCTGGGCTGAAGTAATAATTCTACTTCTAGCTGGGCTAAAGTAATAATTCTACTTCTAGCTGGGCTAGAAGTAAGATTCTACTTCTGGCGGGCTAAAGTAAAATTCTACTTCTACCTGAGTTAAGTAATGATTCTACTTCTAGCTGGGCTAGAAATAATTTCTATTTCCCAAGCTGGGCTAAAAGTAATAATTCTACTTCTAGCTGGGCTAGAAGTAATGATTCTACTTCTAGCTGGGCTAGAAGTAATGATTCGAACCCCACAACAGCAAACAAGTAAGTACTAGAGTTCCGCAACATTTAAGCAGAGGATTGTTAGGGGAGATATGTTGAGGACGTACAATATCTGGTGTACGAATCCCATAAACATAACTGTGAAGGACCACTTATTAAGGAAAAGGTGTGAACCCATGAGCTAAGCTCATCCCCCGTAAACACACACATGGAAATACACATAAACATACAAGCAATATAACAATTTATTATTCGAAAATCAATCCTGGATGATCACTTGCAATATGTCAGATTCACTTACGGTAAACATAAGGTCGAGCCTTGCCGGTTCATTCCCTCCCCTCTCCCTCTCTCTCTCTGGTTGTGTCCCAGACGTGTTGACACATAAAGACTTTCTATCAACACCTCTATCATCTCAGCCCTCCACGTTTCTGGTCACCTGCGTAGCTCCTAATTCCTCTATTTCCTTGATGTCTCTGTCTCCCATAATCCATAGGGTTGCAATGCTAGCAAGTGTCCCCTGTGGTGCCTACCATCACTGTGTGTGTGTGTGTGTGTTTGTGTGTGTGTGTGTGTGTGTGTGTGTATGTGTCTGTGTTTGTTTATTTAGGGCCAAACAAGGGTGCTCCTCCTTATAGCGTCGTTAAATAGAAACGAGTTCTCATAAGGAGACGTGGCTCGCATATTACCCTCTCTCTCTCTCTCTCTCTCTCTCTCTCTCTCTCTCTCTCTCTCTCTCTCTCTCTCTCTCTCTCTCTCTCTCTCTCTCTCTCTTTCTTTCTCTTTCCTCTCTCCATCTCTCTCCCCTCTCTCTCTCTCTCTCTCTCTCTCTCTCTCTCTCTCTCTCTCTTTGCAAGAAGCAAAGACAAAAAAAGGGAAAATTTAAAAATTATTTAAAAATGGCTCTCAATAATTAGAGGTTAAAAAGAGTGAGGATATAGAAAGGTTAACAAATAATTAAATCAAGATGTTAAGTCCTTGAGTTAACATGTGAAATGAAGTTATTAAGTCACCGGGTATTGCGTCATTAAGTCACCGAGGTATTGCGTCATTTAAATCACCGAGGTATTGCGTCATTAAGTCCCGGGGATTGCGTCATTAAGTCACCGAGGTACGTCATTAAGTCACCGAGGGATTGCGTCGATAAGTCACCAGGGATTGCGTCATTAAGTCACTGGGGGTTTTCGTCATTAAGTCACCGAGGTATTGCGTCATTAAGTCACCGTTTATTGCGTCATTAAGTCACCGAGGTATTGCGTCATTAAGTCACCGAGGTATTGCGTCATTAAGTCACCGAGGTATTGCGTCATTAAGTCACCGAGGTATTGCGTCATTAAGTCACCGAGGTATTGCGTCATTAAGTCACCGGGTATTGCGTCATTAAGTCACCGAGGTATTGCGTCATTAAGTCACCGAGGTATTGCGTCATTAAGTCACCGAGGTATTGCGTCATTAAGTCACCGAGGTAGCGTCATTAAGTCACTGAGGTATTGCGTCATTAAGTCACCGAGGTATTGCGTCATTAAGTCACCGAGGTATTGCGTCATTAAGTCACCGAGGTACTGCGTCGATAAGTCACCGAGGTATTGCGTCGTAAGTCACCGAGGTATTGCGTCATTAAGTCACCGAGGCGTTGCGTCATTAAGTCACCGAGGCGTTGCGTCATTAAGTCACCGAGGTATTGCGTCAAGTACGAGGTATTGCGTCATTAAGTCACCGAGGTATTGCGTCAAGTCACCGAGGTATTGAGTCATTAAGTCACCGATGTATTGCGTCAAGTCACCGAGGTATTGCGTCAAGTCACCGAGGTATTGCGTCAAGTCACCGAGGTATTGCGTCAAGTCACCGAGGCGTTGCGTCATTAAGTCACTAATGTATTAAGTTATTAAGTTATCGAGCAAGTAATTCAAAAAGATGATGAAGGTATTAATATTAAGTCCTGAGTTATTAAGTCATTAATAAGTTGTTAGTGAGTTACTAGGCAACTTAGAGGTATTAAAGTGTTAAGTGTGCCAGCTAAATTAGAAGCAATTTCTCATTTTCTCAGAAATTGGTTGATATAATTCAAGGAAAAATGGTTTTGCTCTTCTCTCTCTCTCTCTCTCTCTCTCTCTCTCTATCCCCTTCTTTCTTCTTTCTTCTATTTTTTTATTTTCCACTTTTCCTCTTCTCTCTCTCTCTTTTTTTGCCTCATAATTTTCCTCTCATCTTCCTATCTTATTTTCATTTTTCTCTTTCTTTCCTCTTCTCTCTTCTGTTTTTTTTTTAATTTTTCTCTCTTCTCCCATTTTTTCATCTTTTCTTTTATATTTTACTTTCAACTCTCTTTCCCTCTCCTATGTCTGTTTCTACTTTTTATTCTTCTATTTTCCTTTCTCCCAGTTTCCCTTTTTCTTCTTTCTCCTAATTGATCTCTCAGTGTTTTGTCTCTCTCTCTTCCTCCAGTCCCTCTACTCTTCTCTCTAATCTCTCCTCTCCTATTTTTTCATTTCCTTAATCCTGTATTCCACCTCTCTCTGTTTACTTTCTTCTCTTACCATTTCCACTTTTCGTCACATCTATTCTCTTTCCCCCATCCTTCTTCCATTTGCCCTTTTCCTCCCTCTCTTCCTCAGGTCAACGCCAACGTTTCTCACGTTTCGCTCACTTCTTACCATGGTAATCACTATTATTTTTTTTATTAACACATCGGCCGATTCCCACCAAGGCAGGGTGGCCCGAAAAAGAAAAAACTCTCATCATCATTCACTCCATCACTGTCTTGTCAGAGGTGTGCTTACACTACAGTTATAAAACTGCAACATTAACACCTCCTTCAGAGTGCAGACACTGTACTTCCCATCTCCAGGACTCAATTCCGCCCTGCCGGTTTCTCTGAATCCCTTCATAAATGTTACTTTGCTCACACTCCAACAGCACGTCAAGTATTAAAAACCATTTGTCTCCATTCACTCCTCTCTGGAAGTCTAAGCCCTCGCACACAAAACTTCCTTTACCCTCCTCCAACCTTCCTAGCGATCCTACCGCCCCTCCACTACAGATTTATACATCTCGAAGTTATTCTGTCTCGTTCCATTCTCTCTACATGTCCGAACCACCTCAACAACCCTCCTCAGCTCTCTCTGGATAATAGTTTTGGTAATCCCGCACCTCCTCCTAATTTAACCCCGAATTCTCTGCATTATATTCACACCACACATGACCTCAAACATGACATCTCCACTGCCTCCAGCCTTCTCCTCGTTGCAACATTCAACACCCATGCTTCACACCCATATAAGAGTGTTGGTATAACTATACTCTCATACATTCCCTTCTTTACTTCCATGGACAAAGTTCTTTGTCTCCCACAGACTCGAAGTGCTCCACTCACCCTTTTCCCTCATCAATTCTATGATTCACCTCATCCTTCATAGACCCATCTGCTGACATGTCCACTCCCAAATATCTGAATACATTCACCTCCTCCATACTCTCTCCCTCCAATCTGATATCCAATCTTTCGTCACCTAATCTTTTGTTATCCTCATCACCTTACTCTTTCCTATATTCACTTTCAATTTCTTCTTTACACACTCCTACCAAATTCATCCATCAACCTCTGCAACTTCTCTTCAGAATCTCCCAAAAGCACAGTGTCAATAGCAAAGCAACGTGACAACTCCCACTTTGTATTTAATTCTTTATCTTTTATCTTTTATTTAATTCTTTATCTTTTATCTTTTATATATATATATATATATATATATATATATATATATATATATATATAAATATATATATATATATATATATATATATATATATATATATATATATATAAATATATATATATATATATATATTATATATATATATATATATATATATATATATATAAATATATATATATATATATATATATATATATATATATATATATATATATATATATATATATATATATATATATATATATATTTCTCTTCCACTTGTTCTCCTTTTCTCTTCTCATTTTTCTCTTCTCAGGCTTTATTCATTTTTGTTTCTATTTCCATTCTCCTCCTTTCTCTTTCTTTTCCTTCCTGCAATGTTCTCTGCGTCCCCTGGATCTCCTTTAACCAGGTGTCCAGCAGACGTCAGGTGGTCCTGGCGTGAGCACTGCCTCCTAGCTTCACCAGGAGGCAGGAGAAAGAAGAAAAAAAGGGAAACTGGGAGAAAGGGAAAATAGAAGAATAAAAAGTAGGTGCTAGTGATGTAGGTGGTGGTGCTGGTGGTGTAGGTTGTGGTGGTGCTGTTGGTGTAGGTGGTGGTGCTGGATCTGGTTTTTCTAGAGGTCGTGGTGTTGATATCTGCAATACATGTTTACCTCAAGGCTGGACTTCAAAAATACAGGAAGGAGGTCATCGTCGAAAGATAGGGCACACACCAGGTCAAGAAATTGAGGCACCAGTTGATGTCATGTATTAGCTTGAACGTAATCTGAATGTGTCTCCACAAGTGCTATATGACTCCTAGTGGGTCGTCAATAGACTACTGGTCCTCCACAGGTGCTATGTGACCCCAGTGGGTCATCAATACATGACTGGTCCTCCACAGGTGATATATGACCCCCAGTGGGTCGTCAATAGATGACTGGTCCTCCACAGGTGCTATATGACCCCCAGTGGGTCGTCAATAGATGACTGGTCCTCCACAGGTGCTATATGACCCCCAGTGGGTCGTCAGTAGATAACGGGTCCTCCTCACTATGCAGGAGCAGAGTCCTTACCACCAAAACTACCATAGAGATCCCCTGAAAGCGTAAAGCCGGAGTTACCAGCGAGAGTATACAGGATAACATGTGGTGGATGTGATAAACTTTTATGTCCTGGAGATCGGCGGAGACCGCCAGTCACGCCTTCGGGAGAATATATATGCCTGGTGGAGGGGTAAAACCAACAACGCATGCGTAATCCATCGCATCCTATATTCTCACGTCATGGACAAGTGAAGAGCACAGCTGATGAACCACCAGAACGATAGAACCACACGCAGTGATCCACATTACCAAAACCATTGCACAAACAGTGGAACGCAATTGTTGACTGGACGTATTCCCCCATATTGCCTATGTTCTTGTATTGTTATATGAACTAAAAAAATGCTTGACATCACATACACTTGACCTCGTATGTGACCTGTATTTCTCCAAGCCTGACTTCTTAAGTGCTTCTTTGTCTTATAAAGTTGTATGTTAGTTCAGGTTATAAGAATTCTCTTCAGCCACTGCTGTCATTCCCTTTGTTTTGTTTGTTATGGAGAACTTGCTCATACTACATCACCCATTCATCACTACCTATAACACCCACTCATCACTACCTACATCACCTACTCATTACCACCTACATCCTCTGTAATACTTGTTCACGTAGATAATTTATTATATGTGGTTTAGGTAACTAAACCACCTACAATAAATGATCTACGTACATCATTCACTCCACCCCTACTGTCACTACCCCTCCTCAATCACTACCTCCATCACCACCACCTCACACACCCCATCACACCTACCTTCACCACAACCCGTGTCGATGAGACAGATTCAGCACTGAGGTGTCTATTGGTGAAACTTTTCGCTTCTCACCTCAGCCTTAATTCGAATACAGGGATTATTGCGTTCATGGAGACCGTAGAAGAGGATCGGTAGATGGTCAGTCCTTCAGCTTAAACCAGAGACTTGAGGCCAGAAATTCATGTACAAGATCTTGGTGCAGATGTATTTCACAACTATATTGTTAACAACTGTTTAGAATGACCTTTTACTAGTGGGCCCCACTCACCTGAGACCGCATCTCCAACTACTA
>WNWK01002120.1:50000-192500 GCA_009830355.1 Cherax destructor
GTGTAGATTTGGAACCAGTTCCTTCAGAATGTCTCATGTCTAATGTAAATGCCTGATTCAATTTATACGTTAGTGAAAGTTATTGTACTTTCTTTAGCTTTGTAATTTCTCCTGCCTTGAAGGGAACTATTATTATGCTATAATATTCCAACTAAGAGAGAACAAATGACATGAGAACTATCGTCGCTGACTTGGCATCTCTTTTCTGTTATTCAATCTGTCATTTTCCTTATGAGTGCGACAATAACATTCTTTTGATCACTGAATACGATATTCTCTGACCTTATCGCTCCCAGGTCTTTTGCACTGATTTTAATTCCTCATTTTTTCCCATAGCGAACAACTGAAATTTGTCCACGTTGAACATCATATTGTTATCACCAGCCCACTGGAAGACCATATCCTCCACTGATGCCACTCTCATACATTCTAGTGTGGTATGTAAATTAAGTTACGGTGTTATTATTTACGTTGCTGTCTTCGTCGGATACAATAATAAGAAAGAGAAGTGGGGCGAGTACCGTGCCTTGAGGAACACAACTTTTCAACGGTAGCAGCGCGTGACTGCTCTGTTTACTACTACTCTTTTGCTTAAATATCCACTAGCCAACATTTCCACTCATAACTTTGCGTGTATTTTATTACGTCAAGTTCGCACTTGTAGAAGGCTTTGCAAGTCCGTGAACACTACAAGTGTATTTAGCTTGTTGTCCAGCGCGTCAATGACCATGTAATGGTCCAGCAACTGCTGAATGGCAGGAGCGACCTGCTGTAAACCCACCCTGCCTGGGTTGTGCAATTGCAACTCCGTGTGATTGGCAATCTTGCTTCATAAAACCCTCTCAAAGATTTTAATAGCGTGTGTGTGAGCCATTAGCGCTATCGGTTTATAGATTTTTGTGATTGTTTTACTGCCACCTTTGTGGAGTGGGGCTATATCGGTAGTTTTTAATGACGGTGGGATCAAAAGGCCTTTATTGGTATCAAGTTCTTTTCCTTCTTGAAAGGGACTGCAACAGAGGGCAAGAATTAACCAGAAATAAAATATATACTATGGTTTTTTTATTCCTCATACTTTCATAGGTATTTTGAATGAAGTTATATTATCTAATAGTTCTCCATAAATAAATTTAAATTATTACATATTAATTATCATTAACATTCATTATTATTATTATTAGTAGTAGTAGTAGTAATAGTAGTAATACTGGTAGTAGCAGCAGTAGTAGTTAGTAATAGTAGCAGCAGCAGTAGCAGTAATAGCCGCAGGATTTTAATCATTAATTTATAATAATAATAATAATAATAATAATAATAATAATAATTATAAGTGTGATAAGCAGGATACAATGAACACCACAGTGAACACCACACACTTTGAGAAATAAAAATCTTCGTATCTTTCCACTGTGAGTGACTATGTGCGTCACGACATAAAAGATGCTCGCAAAAATATATATATATATATATTATTAATATCTCCATAATGAAAAATCTAAAAAAAAATAAATAAGGGTAATAATTGAGGCAAGAACTACAAAATACTTAATCAAACCTTGATTTTTTAGGTTTATAGTTCCCGAGGGAATTTCAGCGTGAGGTTGTGACTGTTTTTTGAAAGCAGTCACAGGGTGTACGTGTTCCCCCAGGGGATACACGTACCCCTTTGGGGAGTACGTGTACCTCCAGGGAAGTACGTGTACCCCAAAGGGGTACGTGTACCCCCAGGGAAGTACGTGTACACCCAGGGGTGTACGTGAACCCCAAGGGGGTACGTGTACCTACAGGGAAGTACGTGTACCCCCAAGGAAGTACGTGTACACCCAGGGGTGTACGTGAACCCCAAGGGGGTACGTGTACCTACAGGGAAGTACGTGTACGAACGGAGAGTAGTGGATAAACACACTTTCTGGCAGCAATTTAAAGAGATCTACTTCCTGGGGTGTTTGTGGGGCGGAGGGGAAGCAAATCTACTTAAGTGATTAGTAGAGAAACGGAAGGAAAGTGTTCAGTGTCACTCTCTCCCCTCACCTACTCTCCCATCTCCCCTCCCTCCCACCTCCCTCAGCCTCCCTATCACAAATTCTTCTCCCTTTCCCCTCTATCTCCCATTTTCGTTACATTTCCCCTCTCCCATAACCCAACCCTCTCCCATAACCCAATCAGATCACCCCTCACCCCTTCCCTGTTAACCCCTCACTCTTCTACCCTTCATTACCTCTCCCCTCTGATACCGTTTCCCACTCTTTCTCTCCCATCACGCTCGCTCATACTCCCCTTCCTTCACCCCGGGCAATCCCTTCCCTCCCCAAATCCCCCATACAGTCCCCCACCCCTTACTGAGAGAGGGCAAGGGGGTTTACAGTATCAAGTGGCTAATAAGAACTGCTAAATGGTCTGGTAGTGCCCCTTAGCAATGGGGGGGGGCCATTAGTGGGATACCCAGAACCTCCGCTTAATGGGTTGTCTCGTTCTCTCTCTCTCTCTCTCTCTCTCTCTCTCTCTCTCTCTCTCTCTCTCTCTCTTTCTCTGGTCCCATCTATTAGATACAAACACTCGTAGAGGAAATTTCAAATAAATTTGAAAATAAATCCGTAAAATATAAAGTGGACTGATGCCTTTGTGACGTCACGCATCTCAGGCTGACAGATTTCAACACCTGAAATAAGAAACTTATTCTATGTAATGGAAAATTACATAGACGTAGCTAGTGACTCGCTATGTCACTGTCATACAGAGAAAGATAACGGCACGCTGCTGATATACCCAATTTTGTAAACAATGTAAAAGCTTTGGAGAGAGATAGAAACTGCAACGTAATAGTGACTCCAGAAGCACTGAAAGCAAACCCCAGGAAGTTTCTATAGCTGCTGAACCAATAGTGGAATGCTTGACACTATCCTCATCATCCTAGTGCAGGCTCTCAGCTCAGGATGACAGACTCCATTACTTCATGTAAGAAACCCATCCTGTGTGGTGGAATATGTCAGAGAATTATACCTAGCTTCTGTTCCCACCATCAAACAATCATACACAATAGTGTTGCCTCTCACACCGGCTGTTCCCACAGTATAACTCACAGAATAGACCGAAAAACGTTGTGTTTATAATGCTGAGGCTCGAACCACCGTAAGGAACGTAAATGTCTGACCTCTCTGACAAAACTGGAATCCGTAAGGTTCCGCCCGTAACGGCGGACACAAAGTAACAGTAACACGTGAGCACTTGAGTGTGTTTACATGTGTTACAGAAGTCTCTCTTGTTTCTATTCCCTTCCATAGCTATATTTTCTTATGTAATTGATCAGCTGCACACCGCGACTACTCTATTTTATATTAATTAAAACAAAACGAATCATCAATATTTGATTAGCAGTGACAGACGGGAAGGCAGGTATGGAAGGTGACTGAAGCACCAGTGACAGCCGGGAAGACAGGTAAGGAAGGTGACTGAAGCACCAGTGACAGCCGGGAAGACAGGTAAGGAAGGTGATTGAAGCACCAGTGACAGCCAGGAAGACAGGTATGGAAGGTGACTGAAGCACCAGTGACAGCCGGGAAGACAGGTAAGGAAGGTGACTGAAGCACCAGTGACAGCCAGGAAGACAGGTAAGGAAGGTGACTGAAGCAACAGTGACAGCCAGGAAGACAGGTAAGGAAGGTGACTCAAGTAACAGTGACAGCCGAGAAGACAGGTAAGGAAGGTGACTGAAGCAGCAGTGACAGCCGGGAAGACAGGTAAGGAAGGTGACTCAAGTAACAGTGACAGCCAGGAAGACAGGTAAGGAAGGTGACTCAAGTAACAGTGACAGCCAGGAAGACAGGTAAGGAAGGTTACACACCTGTCTGCTGTCCTACCGAACATATAAAAAAAAAAAAACGTGAATCTCAAATTGTGAACAGATTATGCACCTTACACCACCCGTCGTGTTGTTGTTGTTGTTGTTGCTGTTGTTGTTCATGTTCATGTTCTCTTTGTCATGAAAACATCAGCTGACACCGGACTTAATCATATGGAATCTGCTCACAGCTTTAAGATCTCTTTAAAAATTGTCGTTGTTGAAAAAGTTATGTCTTAATTTATATACACCGATATATATATATGTCTCAGTGTATATACACCGAGATATATACTTCTCTCAGTGTATATACACCGAGATATATACATCTCTCATTGCATATACACTGAGATATATACATTTCTCATTGTATATACACCGAGATATATACATTTCCCATTGTATATACACCGAGATAATACATCTCTCAGTGTATATACATCGATATATGTACATTTCTCATTGCATATACACAGATATATACATTTCTTATTGTATATGCACCGAGATATATACATCTCTCTGTGTATAATCACCGAGATATATACATCTCTCAGTGTATATACACTGATATATATACATCTCTCAGTGTATATAAACTGAGAGTTTACTTTAAATCTGCTTTGGGGTTATCGTATCATCAACTGGTGTTTTACATGTGACATGTGGCCCTGAAAGTCACCTTCCTGACTCATAGAATCGCAAAGAACACGATTGAAAACAAACCAGGGAACGGGTGGGACTTGAACCCACTTGCCATGGGGTCATACCCTACCAGTTACTGAAAAACCCTCGTGTAGTGCTCTTAAAACCGGTTTTGTGTCCGCTCTGGGCTGTCTTAAACGCCGGATGCTGCCGTTCACGCGAGATGAGCCCATCCACTCAGTTATAAATTGACCCTTTCAAAATTATTATTATTGAATGAAAATCCACAATACCGTGACTGGAATAATACACAAATAACCTACGAATTGTACCATTAACCATAACTAATTAATGGTCCAAGTCTGACCTAAACTTCGCTATAAGTTTTCTTCTCCCATGTGCTGATTATTTGTGTATTCTTCTTCTTCTTCTTCTTCTTCTTCTTCTTCTTCTTCTTCTATTATTATTATTATTATTATTATTATTATTATTATTATAGTATAGTATTTGTGTATATCTTGGTTGCTGAGTCGTTTACTTACATTCTTTGAGAAAATTCAGAATATTCGCTCAGAATGTATGGTATTTTGACTCCTGTGGAGGCGGGTACCATGGTCCAGATTCCCCTCACTCAAATGAGGGGATACAGGTACTTTAGTCAAGTGTCTCTCCTTACTCAGATGAGGAAAGGTAAGTACCATGGTCTAGTCTTTCCCCTCACTCAGACGAGAGGAGACGGACACCTTGGTCCAGTTTTCTCCCCTCACTCAGACGAGAGGAGACGGACACCTTGGTCCAGTTTTCTCCCCTCACTCAGAGGAGGGGAGGTGTGTACCATGGTCCAGATCCCCTCACTCAGATGAGGGGTGTTAGAGGGGAAACAAAAATGAGTGGTGTGATCTACCGCGGGTGTCGAGGGGAGAGAGTGAGGGGAGACAAGTATCTGCAGAATGATTCTCTACTTGTAAATGAAATGCATTATTTTCCAGGATGAGTATAGTGAGGGGAGGAATGAGTATGGTGAGGGGAGGAATGAGTATGGTGAGGGGAGGAATGAGTATAGTGAGGGGAGGAATGAGTATGGTGAGGGGAGGAATGAGTATAGTGAGGGAGGAATGAGTATGGTGAGGGGAGGAATAAGTATGGTGAGGGAGGAATGAGTATAGTGAGGGAGGAATGAGTATGGTGAGGGAGGAATAAGTATGGTGAGGGGAGGAATGAGTATGGTGAGGGGAGGAAGAGTATGGTGAGGGAGGAATAAGTATGGTGAGGGGAGGAATGAGTATGGTGAGGGGAGGAATGAGTATGGTGAGGGGAGGAATGAGTATGGTGAGGGGAGGAATGAGTATGGTGAGGGGAGGAATGAGTATGGTGAGGGGAGGAATGAGTATAGTGAGGGGAGGAATGAGTATGGTGAGGGGAGGAATAAGTATGGTGAGGGGAGGAATGAGTATAGTGAGGGGAGGAATGAGTATGGTGAGGGGAGGAATAAGTATGGTGAGGGAGGAATGAGTATGGTGAGGGAGGAATGAGTATAGTGAGGGGAGGAATAAGTATGGTGAGGGGAGGAATGAGTATGGTGAGGGGAGGAATGAGTATGGTGAGGGGAGGAATGAGTATGGTGAGGGGAGGAATGAGTATGGTGAGGGGAGGAATGAGTATGGCGAGGGGAGTAATGAGTATGGTGAGGGGAGTAATAAGTATGGCGAGGGGAGTAATGAGTATGGTGAGGGTAGGAATGAGTATGGTGATGGAAGGAATGAGAATGGTGAGGAAGAATGAGTATGGTGAGGGGAGTAATAAGTATGGTGAGGGGACTAATGAGTATGGTGAGGGGAGTAATGAGAATGGTGAGGGGAGGAATGAATATGGTGAGGGGAGGAATGTGTACGATGACAGGATGACTGTGTGTGACAGGATGTATGTGTATGATGACAGAATATGAGGGGAAAAATGTTCACTGGTATGGAGGTAGGTTGGAGTGCTTAATTTCCCTCACTTATCTTTAAAGCCATCACCTGGTCGAGTGAGTGAGACACTTGTCTTGGTAGCAACCACTGTGTAAATGTGTTTCTTCCACATCCAGTGTGTTTTGAGAGGGACGGCAAAACTTCGATGCATTGTAAAAAGCTGCATTGACTTTGGAAAAAAGTCAGTGAACTAATTCCACTCCATTTCATATCGTGTTACTGTGTAAAATTGGATAAATATGTGAGTGAGAAGGGCTGAGTTTGATTAATACCTGCGATATTGAAGCTAATTCTTGGGAAGGTTTGGGTAAAGGTTGAACTAGTGGATGGGTGGGAATGGCTGGTTTAAATCATCTGCCTAGTTTGAACCAGTAGGCCTACTGCAGTGTTTCTCCTGCCTACACGTCACCTTCTGTCTGAGACCTCAAATTGCTGGTTCAACTTCTCATTAGCGGTTCGCTCAGATCTGCGTCTGTGTTCTGCCACACTACAGTGTTGATGTGAGCTCCTCATTAGGGTTCAGGCCTATTCTGCCACGGGTGAGTGGATCTCAGTCTTCAATTCGAGATGACTGAATCTAGCGCTTCTATCTTCCGTGGCGTTTCTATTTACGTCTCACTGGATCATAGTGGATGAGAGGCAGACTACACCACCACGGGCTTAGCAGGGGTTCCCAGCCCTTCTGTTCCTTTGTAACCCTTGGACTTTCTGACAGGTTCCCATGTATGTCTAAAAATTAAGCATCAAAAACTGATCAAATTATATTGATTTTAAATTATTTTAACATTAATAAAATTATATTGATTTTATATTATTTTATCATTGATAAAATTATATTGATTTTATATTTTATCATTGATAAAATTATATTGATTTTATTATGAAATCTGCATGAGTAGAGATTATATAAAGATTTTATACTGTTGATAACATCGATAAGTTGAACGCAGTGAATTTATAAAATATCTTGATCTATCCCATACATATCTGTTATATACACTAATAATGACCAATGAGTAAGCACACAAAACTTGTCAAAATAATATACTAAAAACTAAATACTAATACTAATGAGATGGTTGAACGTGTTTTTGTCAACAAGTTCATTAATACGAGGGGAAAAACTTGAGCAACTGCACAACGAATTTCATCTTCATTTGGTTCGAGATGTGTTGACTTGCAATGCCATATTGATGGAAACAGCAGGTTCAGCAACCGGTTTGTATGAGTTTAGCATCCCCCCCAAAAAATCACACATTCTTCTCAGAATCACGTGCAGAATCATCATGCTGGCGCTCTAGCAGCTCCTCTTGCATACCTGTCCCAGCCTACAACACCTGAGCATTTTAAGTTGTTTTTCCAGCTTCATAAGATGCTCAGTGATTAATTCTTTGAAGATGTCAGTGTTTGTGTATTCTGATCCAGAAATTGTCACAGTAATAAATATATCCAAGGTATCAGACTGAATATTTTCTCTCTCAGACCCTTGTGTACCTTCTTGAGAAGTTTTAATGTACCCCTGGGGGTACATGTACTCCAGGTTGGGAAAGCCTGGGCTAGTATTTGAGGTAATCAGTCCCTCAGCCTGGAGAAGAGTTCAGCTCCATGGTCTCTTTCTCCAGGTTGTGGGACTGACTACCTCAAATACTGTTTCTTCAAGGTTGATGGACTGATAGCATCACCACAGGCTGCTCCACACCACCTGAAGCAACCTGATCATCGGCTGCTCCACACCTCCTGAAGCAACCTGATCATCGGCTGCTAAACACTTCCTCCTGAAGCAACCTGATCATCGGCTGCTCCACACCTCCTGAAGCAACCTGATCATCGGCTGCTCCACACCTCCTCCTGCAGCAACCTGACCATCGGCTGCTCCACACCTCCTCCTGAAGCAACCTGACCATCGGCTGCTCCACACCTCCTCCTGAAGCAACCTGACCATCGGCTGCTCCACACCTCCTCCTGAAGCAACCTGACCATCGGCTGCTCCACACCTCCTCCTGAAGCAACCTGACCATCGGCTTCCTTGTTTTGTCTTTATTAACTTTTTCTTCACTTTTGTTTAATATTTAAGTAAACAATAAAATCTTTAGTTATAAGTTGCTTATGTACAAGTGGTTTTTTCATTTCTTTTCATGAATTGGAATAAGCCATCTCCAAAAATTTTAAGTGCTTCATTTTTCATTCCCAAGAAGGAATGTGTATGATAACAGAAGGAATGTGTATGATGACAGAAGGAATGTGTATGATGACAGGATAATGAGTATGATGACAGGATAATGAGTATGATGACAGTAGTAATGTGTGTGATGACAAGAGGAATGTATGATGACATGAGGAATGTGTATGATGACAGGATAATGTGTATGATGACAGGATAATGTGTATGATGACAGGATAATGTGTATGATGACAGGAGGAATGTGCATAATGATGGAAGGAATTAGTAATACAGACACTATCAGTCTTCTCTCTCTCTCTCTCTCTCTCTCTCTCTCTCTCTATCTCTCTCTCCCTCTCACCGTCCCTCCTACCACTATCCCTCCTTCCTCCCTCTCACCCTCCCTCCTACCTCACAGTCTACCTCTCATTACCCCTCTCTCCTCCCTCACCCTCCCGCCTCTTTTACACTCTACCTCCTCCCTCCTTCCTTTCGTTTCCTTCACTAAATTCTACCCTCACTTCGCAATTTTCCCATTTAATTAATTTGGTCTACACCTCTCTCTCCCCCACCCACCCGTCTTTTTCTACAAAAGAGTTTATACAAGGTTAGTCTAAGAGTTCTTACTTTTATGTAGACGATAAAAGTTTTTACCTACCTCAGCTCATTTGAAAGCCTTTTTATTGTTATCAAACATGCAAACAAGGAACAGGATGAAGTTGGAGCCATCTGTGGGCCAGCAATTTCAGTTCGTCAACTGACTTTAATCGATGTCGTTATGTTTTGAGAATATATTCCGGACTCTAGTCATTTTAGGAATGAATGAATGATCTTGGATGAAGTGATGTTCTTGAGAGTGAGAGAGATATTCGTGCTGCGATGTTCTTGCTGGCCGTCTTGTGGTGTAGAAGCTGTCTTCTCGCTGTCCGCGAACTGGAGCCAAGTGTGATACCTCGACAATATTGGCCATATACATAACAGTAAGACAACCCACATCTCTACGGTGATGAAGGCTCTGTTGGAATGATAGCTCTGTCCAGGCAGGGTGGGGAGACACAAGTCGTCCTGCTCTGTTCTCTATTCTGTCCAGATTCGTAGATGATACGGGGAGGGGGAGAGAGGGGCAGGAAATTCAAGAGAGTGAAGCATACTCAAGGTGTGAGCGCCCTTGTGCCATCGTATAGAGTTTTACTGTCTAGCAAGTACGAGATACTCTTGGCTGACTTGCTTGCAAGATTTACTACGTGGTTCTTCATGGATAACTTGTAATCACTTTCACCCTTAGAATATCCACCTCACCTCCGGGATGCAACACTCTTTCATTTATTCTTACCAATGCTCCAGCATTAACATCATATTGCCTAGAGACCATAATCATTTGTGTCTTCTCAGAAGCAAATAAAACCAGCCATATTTTTTTCCAGGCTATTGTAGCTCTAAGCTGGTGATTGATATACCTGAGAGCAGCTGGTATTTCCACTCATGGATAAATATATATCAGAGTACAGTCGTCTGCATAGGCATGGGGTTTTGGGATGAATTGGTCATTGATGTAGACATTTCATAACAATGGACCAAATATTGTGGAACACTGGCGCCGATCGAGTATCTTGATGATTCTATCCCAACTGAGAATTGTTTTTGAAGGCAAACAGTGAGTAGGCATAGCGCAGAGCCAGAGACTCTCAGTGAGAAGGCAGAGCGCAGAGCCAGAGACTCTCAGTGAGAAGGCAGAGCGCAGAGCCAGAGACTCCAAGTGAGGAGGCAGAGCGCAGAGCCAGAGACTCCAAGTGAGGAGGCAGAGCGCAGAGCCAGAGACTCCCAGTTTGACCAAGAGTCCCTGGTGCCATATTCGGTCGAAACATCAGCAATGGCCAGTGCTATTACACAGCTGACCTGGGATTCATCCAGTGAGTGGTGCCACATAGTGGAGAGGTTTAACAGCAGATGAGCGGCAGAGTGACCTTTCTTGAAGAAACGAGCGATAGTCGAAAAATGCTGCCATCTGTCGTGAGATTAATGTTTCAATAATTCTACCAATGTGGTCTATAGTTGCTGATTTCCGCTCAGCTTTTCTTTTTATGAACAGGAACTATATTTCCTAGCTGGTCTGCACATCTACTCAGCAGTCCTGGACTCAGTTTATCTAGGTCCTCAGCCTTTTCTATGTCCAGAGATTTAAGCAGGAAATATACTTCATCCTGCTTTATTGTCACCTCTGACAACTTTGACACCGTTCTTGCGGCTTTCAAAGAACGTTCCCTGTCTGTCTCTCTGTCGGTTTCTCTCCCTTAGTTCTATATCTCGCCCTTGGCTCTACCTTTCACCCTAAGCTCTACATTTCACATCTTCGCTGTGTCCTGACCAATAAAACACTTGTCCTGAAGAAGAAAACACTTGTCCTGTGTCCTTTTCTCGTTCATTTTGTTTTCTACCCTTCACCTTGTCTTACCTCTCTCTCTCTCTTTCTCTCTCTCTCTCTCTTCTCTCTCTCTCTCTCTCTCTCTCTCTCTCTCTCTCTCTCTCTCTCTCTCTCTCTCTCTCTCTCTCTCTCCTGCCTCTTTTTCTTAATTTCCCCTTCTCTCCACATTTCTAATTTTTCTGTTTTCATTACCCTCTCTCCCCTCTTCTTCTCGTTTGCACCTTTCCCTCTCTTCCCTTATCTTGCTCTTCAGTCTTATACATCACTATCAGCCTCTATCTGCTTTCTCCTCTTCATTCCTTCTTTCTCCTCTATTCCTCAATGTCATTTTCCCCTTCCTAACTTATCTTATTATTAAATTATATATTTCGTCCTCTCTCAACTTAATCATTATTTGTGCAATCTTCTTCTTCTCTTCTTCTCTCTCTCTCTCTCTCTCTCTCTCTTCACCACGTTAATATCCCCTCACACGGTCTCTTTAAGATAAGGACACAAGATGGTATTAAACACCTAAAGTACACATGTTCTTTGAACTAAGACAAATTGCAAGGGTTCATACTGTTATGAAATGAAAACACTGGAAAGGTTCATACCGTTGTTACTTATGGACGAAGAACAGGTGGAATTAATTTACGGTGGCAAATCAAACACTCCAAACAAGTCAAAGTGACTCACTACAAGCACTTTCTCTCTCTCTACACACACACATTATGAAGGAGAGATCACGAAAGCATTTGCTTTCTTTTTCTGTGGTTACATTGCAGATAAAGATATCGTCTGTTGCTGGTGACTTCATTGCTCCTCAGTTGTCAGCATGGTCAGCTCACTCGTCAGCATGGTCAGCTCATTCGTCAGCATGGTCAGCTCACTCGTCAGCATGGTCAGCTCACTCGTCAGCATGGTCAGCTCAGTTGTCGGCATCGTTAGCTATCTTACTTATCAGTATGGTTAGTTCAGTGGTCAGCGCAGTTAGATCAGCTGTAAATTCAGTTGTCTGTACAATCAGCTCAGTTGACAGCGCTGTCAGCACAGTTACCAGTGCATTCAGCTCATTCGTCAACTCGATCAGTTCAATGGTCAGACCAGTCAGCTCAGAGGTCAGCACAGTCAGCTCAGAGGTCAGCACAGTCAGCTCAGAGGTCAGCACAGTCAGCTCAGAGGTCAGCACAGTCAGCTCAGAGGTCACGCCTGCACCCAGTGACGTGGGCGAAGCTTTGCAAATAACAATTTCCTCTGCACATATCACCTTTCACCCATACCCAGCATCAGCTTACACTCGAAAAGTCCCGAGTTCAATTTCCGGGACTGGAGAAACACAACGTGTCACCTTATATCTGCTGCCCCTGTTCACCTAAGAGTAAATAGGTACCTGGGTTGTGCGTCGGCTGCAGTAGGTGCGCCAGCCAGGTACAAGCGGAACGATCACTCATCCACTTACCGACCAGACAAAATGGTGCTTAACCTTGCTGAGCTAGAGTGAATGTTTGTACCAGAATGGTGGCACTAGTAGTGTTCCCTCCATGCAGACCAGTGCCACGATTACCATTACCTAGCAATGAGGGGAGAGCCAGAGGCAGGCAACGAGGGGCCAGCTTCGTTTACCTCTCACAAAGTATAAGAGGGGAATAATAGAGGAAGGGGAAGGAGGGGAATGGAGGATAGCCGAGGGGAGGTTTCATGAAGGGTTATAGAGATATAGATGCGGATTACGGCATCTTCTGAGAGTGAGGGGAGAATGAGAGGGAGAGGGGAAAGACAGTGTGATGGAGAGCTTCTGTGGTAAGGGGAATTAGGAGATTTTGGATGGTAGATTCTGGATGGGAGAGAGAGAGAGACAGAACAAGAGAGAGAGAGAGAGAGAGAGAGAGAGAGAGAGAGAGAGAGAGAGAGCAACAATAGAAAATAAAGCGAATTTGAGCTCGCTCTTTGTAGCAAAATGCTGTCGGGTGCAAACTGAATTTTTAGCTACAAATACACTAGGTTTAACAGTCAGGTTAAGTCACCAAAACACACATTTCTTTCTTTCTTTTACTTTACAAGATATGATGACCTTGCTAGCCTAATTCATCAGTCTGCATTTAATTTAAAGCCCTTTATCAGGTACTTCGCAGTGTCTTGTCCTCAACACGTGTTCCACTACGGCGGCCTTCATACGTAGCAAGATGCTGGTTTTCCATTCTTCATTACTGAACAATGGAAACGGTCCTGTGACACCATGACGTAGCAGTGCCAACCACGCAACGGGTGGGGCTTTAACCCATGGCAAGTGCGTCCTAGAACTCCCAGGCCAGTGTTTTAGGGTTGAACCCCACCCGTTCCGTGGTTTGTTTACAATCGTGTTATTACGATTACGTGAGTCACGGTCGGGAGCGACTAATATTGAGGCTGTCAGCTTGTCTCTCACGCTAAAAGTTCTCGTATTTTGGTTATTTTCGGCACTTCAGTATGTTGCTTCAGATGAGGACACTGAAAATAAATGTGATCTACTTTCAGATATTGATAGTAAAGAGGAATTCCAACCTGTACATGAAGAATCGTCAAGTGAATATGAGAAAAAACTGTAAAAAGCAGCGAGTTGATGAGAAAGACAAAAGTTTGTAAACAAAGGAACATTTTGATGAGGAACATGTCCATGACAGACTTGCCGTTGAAAAAAGTAGACAACCCGATTCTAGTGGTGCCACCTCTCTCTCTCTCTCTCTCTCTCTCTCTCTATATATATATATATATATATATATATATATATATATATATATATATATATATATATATATATATATATATATATATATATATATATGCAAAAGATCACAGTAAACAGGTGATATCAAAATATGCAAGACAACCACTATGAAAAATAGAGGAATTCCAAGCGCTTTCGTGACTACTCACATTATCAAGGAACTATAAAAGGAAACATATATATATATATATATATATATATATATATATATATATATATATATATATATATATATATATATATATATATATATATATGCAAAAAGATCACAGTAAACAGGTGATATCAAAATATGCAAGACAACCCTATGAAAAATAGAAGAATTCCAAGCGCTTTCGTGACTACTCACATTATCATAGTTCCTTGATAATGTGAGTAGTCACAAGCCTGGAATTCTTCTATTTTTTCATAGTGTTGTCTTGCATTATATATATATATATATATATATATATATATATATATATATATATATATATATATATATATATACACAGTGGTACCTCGGTTAAAGATGGTACCCAAACTGCCCTTTATGTAAGTTTATTTTTAAATGCTTTTGTAAGTGCATTTTATATCGTTAACCGAGGTACCACTGTATATATATATATATATATATATATATATATATATATATATATATATATATATATATATATATATATATATATATATATATATATATATATATATATATATATATATTATATATATATATATATATATATATATATATATATATATATATATATATATATATATATATATATATATATATATATATATATATACAGTGGTCCCCGGCTAACGTTCAAAATTCATTGCAGAAGCCTGCTCAAGTGCCATTACCGAACGAATTTACTTCCTTAAGAAATAATGTCACGTAGGTTAATCTATTCCAGACCCCCAAAAATACACTTCCACAAGCCCTTACAATATTATACTTACATACTTGTACGATTTCCGGGGTGAACGTTAGCCGGGGGACCACTGTATATATATTTATATATACTATATATATATTTTGTGTGTGTGTGTGTACTGACAAGGAGACTGTGACCGAGTTACAGTTTTGAGAGGCAGACTGTCTGGGTGACAGTATTGACAGGTAAAATGCCTGTGGCTAGGTAACAGTATTGACGGATAGACTCTTACTGTGTGACAGTACTGACAGGGTAGTCTGTGGCTGACTGATAACACTGACAGGTAGAAAGTGAGTGTGTGACAGACACACGCCGCCAGCCAACACCCTGTGACAGGCGACCAACTGAGGCTGTCAACTGTCAGTCAAACACACACCAATAAGGAACCCTACCATGTTGACCTCTCTGGTATGTGAGGGAGGGAGGGAGGATGTTTGGGGAAAGAAGAGAGGGAAGGAGAGAGGGAGGGAAGTAGGGAAGATGTTTGGGGAAAGGAGGGAGGGAGGTAATAGAGAAAGAGAGGGAGGGAAGGAGAGTGTGGGAGGGATGGAGACGGTGACATCAAGGGAGAGGCGAAGCGTGACAGCAAGAGAGGGAGAGTTAAACCAAGGGAGAGGGAGAATGGCGGTAAGGATTGCTGACAAGAGAAGAGAGAATGAGACAGAGTGAGAGAGAGAGAGAGAGAGAAGTATGAAAATTAACAGGAAAGGTGAGAGATGGATGGAAGGAGAGGAACTGGAATAAAGGAAGGAGGGAGAGACTGCAATAGGAAGAGGCAAGGAAGGAGAGTGACAGAAACAGAAATGGATGAAATGTGAGAGGATTATGAAGAGTAAAGTTGAAAAAAAGAAATGGAAGTGGAGAAGTGAAGACAGAAGAGGAAAGAGAAGGAAGACGGAAGAGGAGGAAGAAGGAAGAGGAGAGGAAAGATAAAGAGGGAAAATGTGGAAAACGATTGAAGGGAAGAGGAAAGAACAGGAAGAGGGAAGAGAAAGGAGAAGAAAGAGGAGGAATAAAGGGGGGAGCTGGGAGAGGAGGAAATAGGAAAGGGAAGAGGATATAAGAAAATAAAAAGAATGAAGTGGAAATAGGGGAGGGAAGAAGAGGAAAAGTAAAGAAAAAGAAGAGGTAAGAGAAAAAAAAGGAGAGGGAAGAGAGGGGCAAAGAAATAGGAGGAAGAAAGAAGAGGAGAAAGAGGAAGAAGAGAGGAAAGAGGAGAACGAAAAAGAGGGAAGAGGAGAAAAAATATAGAGGGTGAAGAAGAAAGAGGAGAGAGAGTAAAGAGGAAAATGAAAGTAGTGGAAGAGAGGAAAAGGGAGAAGGAAAAGTAGGTAAGAGGAGAAGCAAGCTTTTGTATTACCATCACACAGTGACCATCACACAGTGACCATCACACAGTGACCATCACACAGTGACCATCACACAGTGACCATCACACAGTGACCATCACACAGTGACCATCACACAGTGACCATCACACAGTGACCATCACACAGTGACCATCACACAGTGACCATCACACAGTGACCATCACACAGTGACCATCACACAGTGACCATCACACAGTGACCATCACACAGTGACCATCACACAGTGACCATCACACAGTGACCATCACACAGTGACCATCACACAGTGACCATCACACAGTGACCATCACACAGTGACCATCACACAGTGACCATCACACAGTGACCATCACACAGTGACCATCACACAGTGACCATCACACAGTGACCATCACACAGTGACCATCACACAGTGACCATCACACAGTGACCATCAGACAGTGACCATCAGACAGTGACCATCACACAGTGACCATCACACAGTGACCATCACACAGTGACCATCACACAGTGACCATCACACAGTGACCATCACACAGTGACCATCACACAGTGACCATCACACAGTGACCATCACACAGTGACCATCACACAGTGACCATCACACAGTGACCATCACACAGTGACCATCACACAGTGACCATCACACAGTGACCATCACACAGTGACCATCACACAGTGACCATCACACAGTGACCATCACACAGTGACCATCACACAGTGACCAACACACAGTGACCATCACACAGTGACCAACACACAGTGACCATCACACAGTGACCATCACACAGTGACTATCCCACAGTGACCATCACACAGTGACCATCACACAGTGACCATCACACAGTGACCATCACACAGTGACCATCACAAAGTGACCATCACACAGTGACCATCACACAGAAGGAAGACAACAGTCAAGGACCAGGTGATAAGGCTGAGGAGAGAAGATGGGGAACTCACAAGTAATGATCAAGAGGTATGTGAGGAGCTCAACTTGAGGTTTAAGGAAGTATTCACAATGGAGGAAGGAAGGCAGCTGGGTAGACAGGACATGGTTCGTCACCAACAAGGGATGTACCAAGTGCTAGAGGGCTTACACACAACTGAGGAGGAAGTGAAGCAGTTACTCAGTGACCTCGATACCTCAAAGGCGATGGGTCCGGACAATATCTCCCGTGGGTTCTTCGGGAAGGAGCTGAGGTACTGAGTGTGCCACTTACCACAATTTTCAACACATCCCTTGAAACTGGGCAGCTACCTGAGGTATGGAAGAAGGCCAATGTAGTCCCCATTTTTAAAAAGGAGACAGAAAAGAGGCACTAAACTATAGACCGGTGTCACTTACATGTATAGTGTGCAAAGTCCTGGAGAAAATCATCAGGAAAAGAATGGTGGAACACCTTGAGCGGAACAGGATAATAAACACCAGACAGCATGGATTCCGGGAAGGCAAATCCTGTGTAACAAACCTCCTAGAGTTCTATGATAAAGTAACAGAGGTAAGGCAGGAGAGAGAAGGGTGGGTTGATTGCATTTTCCTGGACTGCAGGAAGGCCTTCGACACAGTTCCTCACATGAGATTAGTAAAGAAGTTGGAAGAACAAGCAGGTATAACAGGAAGGGCACTGGAATGGATCAGGGAATACCTCAAAGGGAGGCAACAACGGGTCATGGTGCGTGGTGAGGTATCACAGTGGGCGCCTGTGACGAGTGGTGTACCGCAGGGTCAGTCCTAGGACCAGTGTTATTCCTGGTTTATGTAAATGACATGACGGATGGGATAGACTCAGAAGTGTCTCTATTCGCGGATGATGTGAAAATAATGAGGAGAATCACATCAGAAGAGGACCAGGCAGGGCTGCAAACAGACCTGGACAAGCTCGACATCTGGTCTAGCAGTTGGCTTCTCGAATTCAATCCCTCCAAATGCAAAGTCATGAGGATCGGAGAAGGGCAAAGAAGACCGCTGACAGAGTACAAGCTAGGCGGACAAAGGCTACAAACCTCGGAAAAGGAGAAAGACCTTGGAGTGAGTATAACGCCTAGCACGTCTCCGGAGGCACACATCAACCAGATAACTGCGGCAGCATATGGGCGTCTGGCAAACCTTAGATTAGCGTTCCGTTACCTTAACAAGGAATCGTTCAAGACACTGTATACCGTGTACGTCAGGCCCATACTAGAATATGCAGCACCAGTCTGGAACCCACACCTGGTCAAGCACGTAAGGAAACTAGAGAAAGTGCAAAGGTTTGCGACAAGGTTAGTTCCACAACTCAGGGGTCTGTCTTATGAAGAAAGGTTGAGGAAATAGGACTAACAACACTGGAGGAAAGAAGGGTCAGAGGAGACATGATAACGACATACAAAATACTGCGGGGAATTGACAAGGTAGATAGTGACAGGTTGTTTCAGAGAGGGAACACAGAAACAAGGGGACACAACTGGAAGCTGAAGACTCAGATGAGTCAAAGGGATGTCAGGAAACATTTCTTCAGCCACAGAGTAGTCAGGAAGTGGAATGGACTAGAGAAAGATATAGTGGAGGCAGGAACCATACATAGTTTTAAGACAAGGTATGATAAAGCTCATGGAGCAGGGAGAGCAGAGACCCAGTAGCAGACAGCGAAAAGGCGGGGCCAGGAGCTGAGTCTCGACCCCTGCAACCACAATTAGGTGAGTACAATTAGGTGAGTACAGTGACCATCACACAGTGACCATCACACAGTGACCATCACACAGTGACCATCACACAGTGACCATCACACAGTGACCCTCACACAGTGACCATCACACAGTGACCATCACACAGTGACCATCACACAGTGACCATCACACAGTGACCATCACACAGTGACCATCACACAGTGATCATCACACAGTGACCATCACACAGTGACCATCACACAGTGACCATCACACAGTGATCATCACACAGTGACCATCACACAGTGACCATCACACAGTGATCATCACACAGTGACCATCACACAGTGACCATCACACAGTGACCATCACACAGTGATCATCACACAGTGACCATCACACAGTGATCATCACACAGTGACCATCACACAGTGACCATCACACAGTGACCATCACACAGTGACCATCACACAGTGCCCATCACACAGTGACCATCATACAGTGACCATCACACAGTGACCATCACACAGTGACCATCATACAGTGACCATCACACAGTGACCATCACACAGTGACCATCACACAGTGACCATCACAGAGTGACCATCACACAGTGACCATCACACAGTGACCATCACACAGTGACCATCACAGAGTGACCATCACAAAGTGACCATCACACAGTGACCATCACACAGTGACCATCACACAGTGACCATCACACAGTGACCATCACACAGTGACCATCACACAGTGACCATCACACAGTGACCATCACACAGTGACCATCACACAGTGACCATCAGACAGTTACCAACAGACAGTGACCATCACACAGTGACCATCACACAGTGACCATCACACAGTGACCATCACACAGTGACCATCACACAGTGACCATCACACAGTGACCATCACACAGTGACCATCACACAGTGACCATCACACAGTGACCATCACACAGTGACCATCACACAGTGACCATCACACAGTGACCATCACACAGTGACCATCACACAGTGACCATCACACAGTGACCATCACACAGTGACCATCACACAGTGACCATCACACAGTGACCATCACACAGTGACCATCACACAGTCACCATCACACAGTGACCATCACACAGTGACCATCACACAGTGACCATCACAGAGTGACCAACACACAGTGACCATCACACAGTGACCAACACACAGTGACCATCACACAGTGACCATCACACAGTGACTATCCCACAGTGACCATCACACAGTGACCATCACACAGTGACCATCACACAGTGACCATCACACAGTGACCATCACAAAGTGACTATCACACAGTGACCATCACACAGTGACCATCACACAGTGACCATCACACAGTGACCATCACACAGTGACCATCACACCGTGACCATCACACAGTGACCATCACACAGTGACCATCACACAGTGACCTCACACAGTGACCATCACACAGTGACCATCACACAGTGACCATCACACAGTGACCATCACACAGTGACCATCACACAGTGACCATCACACAGTGACCATCACACAGTGACCATCACACAGTGACCATCACACAGTGACCATCACACAGTGATCATCACACAGTGACCATCACACAGTGACCATCACACAGTGACCATCACACAGTGATCATCACACAGTGACCATCACACAGTGACCATCACACAGTGATCATCACACAGTGACCATCACACAGTGACCATCACACAGTGACCATCACACAGTGATCATCACACAGTGACCATCACACAGTGATCATCACACAGTGACCATCACACAGTGACCATCACACAGTGACCATCACACAGTGACCATCACACAGTGACCATCACACAGTGACCATCACACAGTGACCATCACACAGTGATCATCACACAGTGACCATCACACAGTGACCATCACACAGTGACCATCACACAGTGATCATCACACAGTGACCATCACACAGTGACCATCACACAGTGATCATCACACAGTGACCATCACACAGTGACCATCAACAGTGACCATCACACAGTGACCATCACAAGTGACCATCACACAGTGACCATCAACAGTGACCATCACACAGTGACCATCAACAGTGACCATCACACAGTGACCATCACACAGTGACCATCACACAGTGACCATCACACAGTGACCATCATACAGTGACCATCACACAGTGACCATCACACAGTGACCATCACACAGTGACCATCACACAGTGACCATCACACAGTGACCATCACACAGTGACCATCACACAGTGACCATCACACAGTGACCATCACACAGTGACCATCACACAGTGACCATCAGTTATAACATAAAGAGACCATCACACAGTGACCATCACACAGTGACCATCACACAGTGACCATCACACAGTGACCATCACACAGTGACCATCATACAGTGACCATCACACAGTGACCATCACACAGTGACCATCACACAGTGACCATCACACAGTGACCATCACACAGTGACCATCACACAGTGACCATCACACAGTGACCATCATACAGTGACCATCACACAGTGACCATCATACAGTGACCATCACACAGTGACCATCACACAGTGACCATCACACAGTGACCATCATACAGTGACCATTACACAGTGACCATCACACAGTGACCAACACACAGTGACCATCACACAGTGACCAACACAGTGACAATCACACAGTGACCAACACACAGTGACCATCAGTTATAACATACTCTCAGAGACCATCACACAGTGACCATCGGTTATAGCATACAGAGACCATCACACAGTGACCATCAGTTATAACATACAGAGACCATCACACAGTGACCATCGGTTATAGCATACAGAGACCATCACACAGTGACCATCAAACAGTGACCATCACACAGTGACCATCACACAGTGACCATCACACAGTGACCATCAATGACCATACAGTGACCATCACACAGTGACCATCACACATTGACAATCACACAGTGACCACACACAGTGACCATCATATAACATACAGAGACCATCACACAGTGACCATCATACAGTGACCATTACACAGTGACCATCACACAGTGACCAACACACAGTGACCATCATACAGTGACAATCACACAGTGACCAACACACAGTGACCATCAGTTATAACATACTCTCAGAGACCATCACACAGTGACCATCAGTTATAACATACAGAGACCATCACACAGTGACCATCGGTTATAGCATACAGAGACCATCACACAGTGACCATCAGTTATAACATACAGAGACCATCACACAGTGACCATCAGTTATAGTATACAGAGACCATCACACAGTGACCATCGGTTATAGCATACAGAGACCATCACACAGTGACCATCAGTTATAACATATAGAGACCATCACACAGTGACCATCACACAGTGACCATCAGTTATAACATACAGTTATAGCATACAGAGACCATCACACAGTGACCATCCGTTATAACATACTCTCAGAGACCATCACACAGTGACCATCAGTTATAACATGCAGGGACCATCACACAGTGACCATCAGTTATAACATACAGAGACCATCACACAGTGACCATCAGTTATAACATACAGAGACCATCACACAGTGACCATCAGTTATAAGATACTCTCAGAGACGTGGTCATCTTTCATTAGTTAATCTGAGTCGCAATAAAGATTTCGGTGTTGATCTGAGAGTATGTTGGTCCCTCAGAGTATGTTGGTCCCTCAGAGTATGTTGGTCCCTCAGAGTATGTTGGTCCCTCAGAGTATGTTGGTACCCTCAGAGTATGTTGGTCCTCAGAGTATGTTGGTCCTCAGGTATGTTGCCTCAGAGTATGTTGGTCCAGAGTATTGTCTGAGTATGTGGTCCTCAGAGTATGTTGGTCCCTCAGGTATGTTGGTCCTCAAGTATGTTGGTCCCTCAGAGTATGTTGGTCCCTCAGAGTATGTTGGTCCCTCAGAGTATGTTGGTCCCTCAGAGTATGTTGGTCCCTCAGAGTATGTTGGGCCCTCAGAGTATGCTGGGCCCTCAGAGTATGCTGGGCCCTCAGAGTATGCTGGGCCCGCAGCGTATGTTGAGCCCCCGGGGCATGTTGAAACACCTGGTAGGGTATTTTAGGGTAGAGTATTTTGGCTTCCTTGGTATGATGAGGTAGTGCGAGTGGAATGTTGATTGTGGAATGACAGTCTCAGAGACGTGGCCAGGTAATAATAATAATAACACTGAACTTCCCCAGCTAGAACCTATCCCTCCCAAATAGGTAAAATTGGTCAGTTAGCAAGAACTCATTTAAAATTAAGTTCTTTCTAAAATTTTCTCTTATACGTTTAAAGATATATAATTTTTATGTTTGTGTAAAAAATAATAATTTTGTACGAAAAGAACCTTAGAAAACTTACCTAACCTTATTATAACAAGCGCAATTTAATTTAGTCTAATCCAACTAAATATATTTTAGATAAGTTTACAATGATTTAATAATAAACAAACACAATTAAATAAAAAAAAATTGTTAGGTTCAGAATGATTATTGCAAAATTATTGCATAAACAAATTTTCGCGTGGCTTATTCGGCAAGAAGAGCGTTGCTATTTAAGCCAAAATCGCAAGTTTTACCTATTTAGCACAAATATACATGTATATATATATATATATATATATATATATATTTTCTCCATGGGGAAGTGGAATAGAATTCTTCCTCCGTAAGCCATGCGTGTCGTAAGAGGCGACTAAAATTCCGGGAGCAAGGGGCTAGTAACCCCTTCTCCTGTATATATTACTAAATGTAAAAGGAGAACTTTCATTTTTCCTTTTGGGCCACCCCGCCTCAGTGGAAACGGCCGACGTGTTGAAAGAAGAAAGATATATATATATATATATATATATATATATATATATATATATATATATATATATATATATATATATATATATAGTGTTTGTGTGTGTGTGTGTGTGTGTGTGTGTGTGTGTGTGTGTGTGTGTGTGTTGTGTGTGTGTGTGTGTGTGTGTGTGTGTGTGTGTGTCGAGTAGAACACCCTCTTTGCCCACAGAACAGCCTGAATTTTTCGTGGCATGGATTCAACAAGGTAAAGGAAATCTTCCTTGAAGCTCTGGTAGTGGTGAATAATAGTCTTTGGAGGCGTAGCGTAGCCTTTATTGGTGTTTTTGATACAGGCAGTGTGTCTAGGGCTGGTCCAGAGGCCAAGCCGCTGTCTGGCGAGGGAGAGCGGAGGCACTTGTTGTTGGTCTGCTGTCTGCTGGGATAGTGAGCACAACGCAGGGTGTTGTGCGGTCAGCTGTAGATAGGCCTATGGCCACCAGGCGGCAGCACAGGTAGTCATTGAAAGCAGTTATGGGGTAGGCTTACTCAGCTGCGTTGACATGATAGTGTTACGCAGTTGCTGTAGATCTGTCGGCTGTACATTCATGCTAAGAATCCCCAGTTCCACAACATCCCAAAGGAATATGACCATAACATGTCACAGCAGGAATCCTGATTCGTCAGACCAGGTGACATTTCAAATGTTCAGTTGGCCAGTTTTGGTGAGCCTGTGCCCACTGTAGCCTCAGTTTTCTTTTCTTAGCAGACAGTGGAACTCAGTGTGTTCTTCCATTGTTGTAACCCATCCACCTCAAAGTTAGACGTATTGTGCATTCAGAAATGCTCTGCTACAACTACCGCTGTAATACATAGTTATTTGAGTTACTGTCGCCTTTCTGTCAGCTCGAACCCATCTGACCATTCTCCTCTGATCTCCCATTATCAAGGCGTTTTCGTTTACAGAACTGCCGGTTGCTGGATGTTTTGTGTTTTTCACATCATTTTCTGTAAAATCTAGAAACTTATGTGTGAAAATTCCAGGAGATCATCAGTTTCTAAGATACTCGAACGACCTTGTCTGTCTGTCACCAGCAATCATTCCACGGTCAAAGTCACTTAGACCACATTTCTTCTCCATTCTGGTGTTCGGTCAAAACAACAACTGAATCTTTTGACCATGTCTGCATCCTTTTAGGCACTGCGGTGTTGCCACGTGATTAACTGAATTAGATATATGCATTAATGAGCAGGTGTTCAGGTGTACCTAATAAAATGGCCACTGAGTGTATATAAGGTGTGTGTGTGTGTGTTAACATCTAGTTAACTGCATTACCACGGGCCAACTCCTGCTCACTACCCTAAGTTATCATTAACAAAATTATTAACTGTTACTTTTGCTCGCACAGAATAAACGGTAACCCAGTAAAAAATGTTCTCAACACAAATTAAACTCCTTTGCCAAATTTAACAGTAATTTAATATGCAAATTACTGTTGCACGACTCTGAATGTTCTCTAAATATTTAAAAACAATTAATGCAATTTTTACCTTTATTAAAAATTTGTTTTAAACATTTTTAGGGACTATAAAATACGATGAAAGAACTGTTAGAAAACTATGATTAACAAAAAATTGAGTATTTTTAGTGTAATTTCTGCTGCTTAGAGCTGAGGTCTGTTTTTAAGAGAGAAAGAGAGAGAAAAAAGAGAGAAATGTCACAAGAGAAGCATATCAGCATAATTCCCAAGGTACACACACACACACAGGGGCACGCACCTGTTTGTGTGTGTGTGTGTGTGTCAAGCCTTACAGCTTGTACTCAACTACCGACTACTCGACTACCATCATGTAATCAACCTTTGCTACCTGAAAGAACGGTAGCTAGAGCCACCTAGCGTAGTCAACGACTCTAGCTGGTGAGACTGACCATGTGTGTGCTGGGGCAGTCGGACCTTTCAGAGGAGGGTTGGCTGGCAGACTCAGATGCCTGGTTTATAAAAAGTTATTTCAAGACAGATTCACTCAAGCCATCATCTGAGTCACATCATACTGGCTACCTTAGTTCCTTATGCGTGTGCAGTCACTATTATTCTAGAGAAACAACTCACATTCACATCTCTAACCTCTGTCATTGTTATTCTAGAACAGAGGTTCCCAGCCCGTGGTCCATGGACCACTAGAGTACCGGGTTCCCTGAGCTAAGTTCAAAAATTCATGAGGCTGTAGTGTAAAATGTATAATTACTCACGATAAGTCTGATAAAGATAAACTTTCAATATTTAATTGTATGCTCAGTTACGTATGTTTTTAAACTGAGAGATGAAACTGGGAAAACGAGTTTGTTGTTAGTTAATAAAATCGGCTTCTTGAGTAGACAGACATTTCATAAAGTTGGAATCAGTGAAAAAATTAATTTAAATAAAAGGTGTCCTTGGTTGTAAAAGGTTGAGAACCATTGTTGTTCTACAGAGAGAGCTAACTCACATTCACTACTCTAACCTCTGCCACTGTTGTTCTAAAGAGAGCTAACTCACATTCACTATGCAATAGAGTTGTGTAGGAGGTAGCTGGTATGAACAATCTAGTGTACATCTAGTGTACTCATGTACACTAGATGTGGTTTATTGGCAGACGGATTACACGAGGCAGACACGGTTAAGGGCGAGCCAAGTCCATGGGAGGCACGGGTGAGCCGTTGATCCAAGCACGGCTGGAGCTAGAGTGCCTGAGCACAAGGCATCACAGTAACTCAGAGCAGGCAGGCTAACCAAGACTATGGGAAACATGCACAGGAGGGGATTGTGAAATTACGAGGTAGGTACAACTACTTTAACTTCTGTTACTATTACTTTAGAGAGGGAACTCACTTCAACTTCAGTTACTGTTACTTTAGAGAGAGGGAACTCACTTCAACTTCAGTTACTGTTACTTTAGAGAGAGGGAACTCACTTCAACTTCTGTTACTGTTATTTTAGAGAGAGAGAGAACTCATTTTAACTTCAGTTACTGTTACTTTAGAGAGAGGGAACTCACTTCAACTTCTGTTACTGTTACTTTAGAGAGAGATAACTCACTTTAACTTCAGTTACTGTTACTTTAGAGAGAGGGAACTCACTTCAACTTCTGTTACTGTTACTTTAGAGAGAGAGATAACTCACTTTAACTTCAGTTACTGTTACTTTAGAGAGAGGAAACTCACTTCAACTTCTGTTACTGTTATTTTAGAGAGAGGGAACTCACTTCAACTTCAGTTACTGTTACTTTAGAGAGAGGGAACTCACTTCAGCTTCTGTTACTGTTACTTTAGAGAGAGGGAACTCACTTCAACTTCTGTTACTGTTACTTTAGAGAGAGGGAACTCACTTCAACTTCAGTTACTGTTACTTTAGAGAGAGGGAACTCACTTCAACTTCAGTTACTGTTACTTTAGAGAGAGGAACTCACTTCAACTTCTGTTACTGTTACTTTAGAGAGAGGGAACTCACTTCAACTTCTGTTACTGTTACTTTAGAGAGAGGGAACTCACTTCAACTTCTGTTACTGTTACTTTAGAGAGAGGGAACTCACTTCAACTTCAGTTACTGTTAATTTAGAGAGAGGGAACTCACTTCAACTTCAGTTACTGTTACTTTAGAGAGAGGGAACTCACTTCAACTTCTGTTACTGTTATTTTAGAGAGAGGAACTCACTTCAACGTCTGTTACTGTTACTTTAGAGAGGGAACTCACTTCAACTTCTGTTACTGTTACTTTAGAGAGGGAACTCACTTCAACTTCTGTTACTGTTACTTTAGAGAGAGGAACTCACTTCAACTTCTGTTACTGTTACTTTAGAGAGAGGAACTCACTTCAACTTCAGTTACTGTTACTTTAGAGAGGGAACTCACTTCAGCTTCTGTTACTGTTACTTTAGAGAGGGAACTCACTTCAACTTCTGTTACTGTTACTTTGAGAGAGGAACTCACTTCAACTTCAGTTACTGTTAATTTAGAGAGAGGGAACTCACTTCAACTTCAGTTACTGTTACTTTAGAGAAGGGAACTCACTTCAACTTCTGTTACTGTTATTTTAGAGAGAGGGAACTCACTTCAACTTCTGTTACTGTTACTTTAGAGAGAGGGAACTCACTTCAACTTCTGTTACTGTTACTTTAGAGAGAGGGAACTCACTTCAACTTCTGTTACTGTTACTTTAGAGAGAGGGAACTCACTTCAACTTCTGTTACTGTTACTTTAGAAAGAGAGAGAGAACTCACATTCAGTACACAAACATCTATTCACATATGTCTGGCACGTGTTTCACTTTATACATATTTCAAATATTGTACATATATTTTGGTGACGGAATATATGTAAGGTCCTCGAATATTGACTGACAGTTACTAAGCTGTGGACTATAACACGAACTGGTACACACACACACCAAGCCTGGTCCAGTAACTGGCTCCTTGAATTTAACCCTGCCAAATGTAAAGTCATGAATATCGGGGAAGGGCAAAGAAGACCGCAGACAGAGTATAGTCTAGGTGGCCAAAGACTGCAAACCTCACTCAAAGAAAAAGATCTTGGGGTGAGTATAATACCGAGCACATCTCCTGAGGCACACATCAATCAGATAACTGCTGCAGCATACGGGCGGCTGGCAAACCTAAGAATAGCGTTCCAATACCTCACTAAGGAATCATTCAAGACTCTGTATACCATATACGTCAGGCCCATACTGGAGTATGCAGCACCAGTTTGGAACCCACACCTGGTCAAGCACGTCAAGAAATTAGAGAAAGTGCAAAGGTTTGCAACAAGACTAGTCCCAGAGCTAAGGGGATTGTCCTACGAAGAAAGGTTAAGGGAAATCGGCCTGACGACACTAGAGGACAGGAGGGTTAGGGGAGACATGATAACGACATATAAAATACTGCGAGGAATAGATAAGGTGGACAGAGACAAGATGTTCCAGAGAGGGGACACAGAAACAAGGGGTCACAATTGGAAGTTGAAGACTCCTATGAGTCAAAGGGATGTTAGGAAGTATTTCTTCAGTCATAGAGTTGTCAGGAAGTGGAATAGCTTAGATAACGACATAGTGGAGGCAGGAACCATACATAGTTTTAAGACTAGGTTTGATAAAGCTCATGGAGCAGGGAGAGAGGACCTAGTAGCAATCAGTGAAGAGGCGGGGCCAGGAGCTATGACTCGACCCCTGCAACCACAAATAGGTGAGTAAATAGGTGAGTACACACACACACACACACACTGAAGGTTTATATGAGAAAAATCGAAGTTTTTAGAAAATCAGCAACAGAACATTCTTGAAAATTCTGAGTTTAACGAGGGTACCTGTGACCTTCCCCAGGTACTGGTGCCACCTCTGACCTTCCACAGGCACTGGTGCCACCTCTGACCTTCCCCAGGCACTGGTGCCACCTCTGACCATCCCCAGGAACTAGTGCTACCTTTGACCTTCGCAAGGTACTGGTGCCACCTCTGACCTTCCTCAGGCACTGGTGCCACCTCTGACCTTCCCCAGGCACTGGTGCCACCTCTGACCTTCCCCAGGCACTAGTGCTACCTTTGACCTTCGCAAGGTACTGGTGGCACATCTGATTTTCCCCAGGCACTGGTGCCACCTCTGACCTTCCCCAGGCACTGGGGCCACCTCTGACCTTCCCCAGGCACTGGTGCCACCTCTGACCTTCCCCAGGCACTAGTGCTACCTTTGACCTTCGCAAGGTACTGGTGGCACATCTGATTTTCCCCAGGCACTGGTGCCACCTCTAACCTACCCCGAGGCACTAATGCCACCTCTGACCTTCCCCAGACACTAGTGCCACGACTGACCTTCCCCAGACACTGGTGCCACCTCTGACCTTCCCAGGCACTGGTGCCACTTCATATCATTATTCCTGCTTCTACATTTCACTATATATTTTATGTTTATGGAGTTATTAGAGTTAAGCTTTACAGAACGCAAAATATCTAATATGATTGCAATATATATATATATATATATATATATATATATATATATATATATATATATATATATATATATATATATATATATATATATATATATATATATATATATATATATATAATGTGTGTGTGTGTAAGAGAGGATGAAATATATTTCTTGAAGCGCTAAACGTGTGGGTTATTCACCACAAGGACAAAAAGTGCTTGAGGCTCTTGGCCAAGAGACGGTGCTAAGAGCTGAAACTTAAACCCCACAACATTAGACAGGTCAGTACAAATGATTACACCCGTGCACTCAAACACGCACACACACACATACACACACACACACACACACACACACACACACACACACAGTGATCTCTATCAAACAGTGCCAGAGTAAGTGAAGAGAGGTTACGGAGGGGAGGGAAGGGAGGGGAAGAGTGGCACGGGGAGTGACGCTTGGATGGACCCACTAGGGTTCCCTGGCGCTTATTTGCATTTTCCGAACCACTGAACCTCTAAAGGAATCTGACATTCACTTATTAGTTGGGAGTTTGATGTGGCAGGCACTCAGAATTCTCGATTTTTGTATTTATGTGAAGTCTGTCGTAACTGGCGGTGAAATCTGCCCTAAGTGGTGGTGAAGTCTGCCATAAGTGGCGGTGAAATCTGCCGTAACTAGCCGTGAAGTCTGCCGTAAGTGGCGGTGAAGTCTGACGTTGCTGGTAATGAAATATATCGTTGCTAGACGTGAAGTCTGCCGTAACTGGCGGTGAAGTCTGCCGTAACTGGCGGTGAAGTCTGCCGTAACTGACGGTGAAGTCTACCGTAACTGGCCGTGAAGTCTGCCGTAACTGGCCATGAAGTCTGCCGTAACTGATCGTCAAGTCACTAAGAGTGTTGCTGGGGTGAGTGGTGACGTATAGCTTCTTGGAAGACAACTGTTCTCTCGTCTCGGTGTCTTGTTAATGCAAACCATACCACGGGCGGGGATAGAACCCGCGATTAGAGAGTCATAAAACTCCAGACCGACGTGTGAGCCACTGGGCCAGCTGGCTACAATAAGTTTCATACAACTAGGTATATTTCTACACCATAGGAAGTTTCATGACTCTCTGATCGCGGGTTCTATCCCCGCCCGTGGTTTGGTTTGTTTGCAATCGTGTCATTACAACTTCGTGAGTTTTGGGAATACATTGTACTAAGGTTTTCTTCAATCCTTTTCAGGATTTATATTAAAATGAAATATATACGACAATATGCATATCCGACACACACACACACACACGGGGCCAGGAGCTATGACTCGACCCCTGCAATCACAACTAGGTGAGTACACACATACAATACTCTTAGCAAACTCATCTTACCTTGTGAGACAAGAGTGAGTTCAGGATCACTTCAGACAGATCTTACCTGTAAATAAATAAAAATCACGTGAATTTTTAATTTTAGGGTAAACAGATCTAAAACAATTACAATTATCAAAACACCAAAGAAACAAAACAAGGACGGAGATTTAAAAAAAAACAAAAGAAAGCGAGTTTAGCTTCACGATCTCTTGCTGGAAACCTGGAAGAGAAGTCAGGACAAAGAAGAGAAGTCAGGACAAAGAAGAGAAGTCAGGACAAAGAAGAGAAGTCAGGACAAAGAAGAGAAGTCAGGACAAAGAAGAGAAGTGAGGACAAAGAAGTAGTCCTGTAAAGTGTTCCACTAAACTTGGTCTATAAATTTCCTTGTGGTAACCTGCAAGATGGGACAAGAGGACTTAAATTTCCTCCCAGGAACTTGGAAGACAGTTCAGGTCAAAGACGAAAAGTTCGACAATGTTTCAAAGGATTTTTAAGTTCAGAGTTTTTCACGGAACCGCGAGAGATGGTGCGCGAGTGATGATGCGCGAGAGATGATGCGCAAGAGATGGTGCGCGAGAGATGATGTGCAAGAGATGATGCGCAAGAGATGATGCGCAAGAGATGATGCGCAAGAGATGGTGCGCGAGAGATGATGCGCAAGAGATGATGCGCAAGAGATGATGCGCAAGAGATGATGCGCAAGAGATGATATGAACCGGATATTCAGCTTAACTCTTAGCGCAAAGATTTATGTGGAAGGTAATATTATTATTACTACATTTACGGAGGAGTGCTAAACCAGTAGGAGTCAACCAGCGTACAGGAAAGTGGGAGGCAACAATAAGGACAGATCCAAAGAAGGGAAGGTCAGATCCAAATTTTTGAGTCAACAACTCTTCACCAACGTGAAAGGATCCTCCCTAAAAGCATTCCCAAGCTGTGTGCTAATCTTCATTCTTCTTGCATCTCATACTTCCCTTCTGTCAAGTTTTGGCTGCTCTATTTTCATATTCGGTGGGATGAAACTATGGTAATAACTTCTACGTTACGCCGCTCTATATAACTCTCCAAAGAGCCCTGAATAATGGAAAGAGAAAGAACTAATGCATATTTACATGTTCCAGAATAATTTCCAGGTTATACCTCTTTCATAATCCTGGAAAACGAAGCTAGATGGAGAAAGCTGTATTAAGCTGATATAACTTTCTGCGCTCAGCTCATCTGCACAATCCCTGCAAGATGGACACACCAAATATTAAAGTTGATAATGTTCTGCTAGAGTTTCCAGGTCTGAAAAACGTTATATATATATATATATATATATATATATATATATATATATATATATATATATATATATATATATATATATATATATATATATATATATATATATGCTAGAATTCGCAAGAGCAGGCGAAATATTCACAAACACTGATCTCTGGCCGACGGAGACTCGACCCTACGAACCTTGTGACAGGAACGCAGTGCTTTACCGACCGTACCACACTGGACAATACCTTGGCATCCAGCTCACGCTAGACGTTGATCCAAGGCACCCAGCTTTCAGTCAGGTGGCTTACAGCTTTTCATCTCATCCCCTGCATGCATCGACACAACTAGAGATTTTTACAATGCTAGGAATTCGCAAGAGCAGGCGAAATATTCACAAACACTGATCTCTGGCCGACGGAGACTCGACCCTACGAACCTTGTGACAGGAACGCAGTGCTTTACCGACCGTACCACACTGGACAATACCTTGGCATCCAGCTCACGCTAGACGTTGATCCAAGGCACCAAGCTTCAGGCAGGTGGCTTACAGCTTTTCATCTCATCCCCTGCATGCATCGACACAACTAGAGATTTTACAATGCTAGGAATTCGCAAGAGCAGGCGAAATATTCACAAACACTGATCTCTGGCCGACGGTCGGTAAAGCACTGCGTTCCTGTCACAAGGTTCGTAGGGTCGAGTCTCCGTCGGCCAGAGATCAGTGTTTTGAATATTTCGCCTGCTCTGCAATCTAGCATTGTAAAATCTCTGTGTGTCGATGCATGCAGGATGAGATGAAGCTGTAAGCCACCTGACTGAAGCTGTGCTTGGATCACGTCGCGTGGCTGGATGCAGTATGTCCAGTGTGTACGGTCGGTAAAGCACTGCGTTCCTGTCCAAGTTCGTAGGGTCGAGTCTCCGTCCAGAGATCATGTTATATATATATATATATATATATATATATATATATATATATATATATATATATATATGTCGTGCCGATTAGGTAAAACTTGCGATTTTGGCTTAAATAGCAACGCTCATCTTGCCATATAAGACAAGCGAAAATTTGTGTATGCAATAATTTCGCCAAAATCATTCTGAACCTAACGAAAAAATATATTTCATTGTGTTTGTTTATTATTAAATTAATGTTAAAGTATCTAAAATATATTTAGTTGGGTTAGGCTAAATTAAATTGCGCTTTTTGTAATAAGGTTAGGTAGGTTTTCAAAGTTTCTCTTAGTACAAAATTATAAATTTTACATTAACATAAATGAAAAAATATATCTTTAAACGTATAAGAGAAAATTTTAGAAAGGAATTAATTTGAAATGAGTTCTTGCTAATTGACCAGTTTTACCTAATCGGCACGACATATATATATATATATATATATATATATATATATATATATATATATATATATATATATATATATATATATATATATATATATATATATATATATATATATTTTATATATATATATATATATATATATATATAAACACTGATCTCTGGCCGACGGAGACTCGAACCTACGAACCTTGTGACAGGAACGCAGTGCTTTACCGACCGTACCACACTGGACCAATACCTTGGCATCCAGCTCACGCTAGACGTTGATCCAAGGCACCCAGCTTTCAGGCAGGTGGCTTACAGCTTTTCATCTCATCATCTGCATGCATCGACACAACTAGAGATTTTTACAATGCTAGGAATTCGCAAGAGCAGGCGAAATATTCACAAACACTGATCTCTGGCCGACGGAGACTCGACCCTACGAACCTTGTGACAGGAACGCAGTGCTTTACCGACCGTCGGCCAGAGATCAGTGTTTGTGAATATTTCGCCTGCTCTTGCGAATTCCTAGCATATATATATATATATATATATATATATATATATATATATATATATATATATATATATATATATATATATATTATATTATTGTAACCACGAACGAGTGGTATTGATCAATAACAACACTGCACTAGCCACTCGTTCGTGGTTACAATAATATAATATACTGCTTGTTGGGCTAGTACACCAAACAGGGAGTAGAATGAAATTAGCTTAGAGGCGTCCACACCACAGTATGTCCTTGGGTAGCGAGTACAACATTCAGTCCTACTGGATGCTCTACTCTAAAGGATTGTGTGGTTCAGTGTCGTTCGTGGTCACAATAATATATATATTTATATATATTTATCCTAGGTAGTAGGTTGTAAGTCAGCAGCCGCCCAGGGAGGTACTTCCGTCCTGCCAAGTGAGTGTAAAACGAAACCCTGTATTTGTTTTACATGATGGTAGGATTGCTGGTGTCTTTTTTCTGTCTCATAAACATGCAAGATTTCAGGTACGTCTTGATACTTCTACTTACACTTAGGTCACACTACACATACATGTACACGTTTATGTATACACACTCATCTGAGTTTTCTTTGATTTTATCAAAATAGTTCTTGTTCTTATTGCTTTTCCTTTCATATCCATGGGGAAGTGGAATAAGAATCTTTCCTCCGTAAGCCATGCGTGTTGTGAAAGTCAACTAAAATGCCGGGAACAATGGGCTAGTAACCCCTTTTCCTGTATAGCTTACTAAAAAGAAAAAGAAGAAAACAGTCAAAGTGGGATGTTTGAATGTGCGTGGATGTTGTGCGAATGATAAGAAAGAGATGATTGTAGATGTTATGAATGAAGAGAAGCTGGATGTCCTGGCTTTAAGTGAGACAAAGCTGAAGGGGGTAGGAGAGTTTCAGTGGGGAGAAATAAATGGGATTAGGTCAGGGGTTTCAAATAGAGTTAGAGCTAAAGAAGGAGTGGCAATAATGTTGAATAATCAGTTATGGCTGGTAAAGAAGGAATATAAATGTATAAATTCAAGGATTATGTGGAGTAAAATAAAGGTTGGATGTGAAAAGTGGGTTATAGTAAGTGTTTATGCACCTGGAGAAGAGAGAAGTGTAGAGGAGAGAGAGAGATTTTGGGAAATGTTGAGTGAGTGTGTGGGGAATTTTGAACCAAGTTAGAGAGTAATTGTGGTTGGGGATCTTAATGCTAAAGTGGGTAAAAATGTTGTGGAGGGATAGTAGGTAAATTTGGGGTGCCAGGGTAAATGTAAATGGGAACCATAATTGAGCTATGTGTAGAAAGAGGTTTGGTAATAAGTAATACATATTTTATGAAAAAGAGGATAAATAAGTATACAAGGTATGATTTAGCACATAATGAAAGTAGTTTGTTAGATTATGTATTGGAGGTTAAAAGGTAGATGGGTAGGCTTCAGGATGTACATGTTTATAGAGGGGCAACGGATATATCGGATCATTATTTAGTTGTAGCTACAGTTAGAGTAAAAGGTAGATGGGACAAAAAGAAAATGGCAACAGCAAGTAAGAGAGAGGTAAAAGTGTATAAACTAAGGGAGGAAGAAGTTAGGATGAGATATAAGCAACTATTGGCAGAAAGGTGGGCTAGTGCAAGTATGAGTAGTGGGGGGAAGGTTAAAGAGATTTGGGATAGTTTTAAAAATGCAGTATTAGAATGTGGGGCAGAAGTTTGTGGCTATAGGAGGGTGGGTGCAGGAGGAAAGAGGAGTGAGTGGTGGAATGAAGAAGTAAAGGGTGTGATAAAAGAGAAAAAGGTAGCTTATGAGAGGTTTTTTACAAAACAGAAGTGTTAATAGAAGAGCAGAGTATATGGAGAGTAAAAGAAAGGTGAAGAGAATGGTGAGAGAGTGCAAAAGAAGAGCAGATGAAAGAATGGGAGAGGCTATGTCAAGGTATTTGGCAGAAAACAAGAAAAATTTTGGAGTGAGATAAACAAGGTAAGAAAGCCTAGTGAACGAATGGATATGTCAGTTAAAAACAGAGTAGGGGAGTTAGTAGATGGGGAGCTGGAGGTATTGGGTAGATGGCGGGAATATTTTGAGGAACTTTTAAATGTCGATGAAAAAAGGGAGGCGGTAATTTCATGTACTGGCCAGGGAGGTATAACATCGTTTAGGAGTGAAGAAGATCAGGATGTGAGTGTGGGGGAGGTGCGTGAGGCATTACGAAGAATGAAAGGGGGTAAAGCAGCTGGAACTGACGGGATCATGACAGAAATGTTAAAAGCAGGGGGGTATATAGTGTTGGAGTGGTTGGTATTTTTGTTTAATAAATGTATGAAAGAGGGGAAGGTACCTAGGGATTGGCAGAGAGCATGTATAGTTCCTTTATATAAAGGGAAGGGGGATAAAAGAGAGTGTAAGAATTATAGGGGAATAAGTTTACTGACTATACAAGGTAAAGTGTATGGCAGGGTTATTATTGAAAGAATTAGAGGTAAGACAGAGAGTAGGATTGCAGATGAGCAAGGAGGCTTTAGAGTGGGTAGGGGATGTGTAGATCAAATGTTTACAGTGAAGCATATATGTGAACAGTGTTTAGATAAAGGTAGAGAAGTTTTCATTGCATTTATGGATTTAGAAAAGGCATATGATAGAGTGGATAGGGGAGCAATGTGGCAAATGTTGCAAGTGTATGGAATAGGTAGTAAGTTACTGAAGGCTGTAAAGAGTTTTTATGAGGATAGTGAGGCTCAGGTTAGGGTGTGTATGAGAGAGGGAGATTACTTCCCGGTAAAAGTAGGTCTTAGACAGGGATGTGTAATGTCACCATGGTTGTTTAATATATTTATAGATGGGGTTGTAAAAGAAGTAAATGCTAGGGTGTTGGGGAGAGGGGTGGGATTAAATTATGGGGAATTAAATGTAAAATGGGAGTTGACACAGTTACTTTTTGCTGATGATACTGTGCTTATGGGAGATTCTAAAGTTGCAAAAGTTAGTGGACGAGTTTGGGAGAGTGTGTAAAGGTAGAAAGTTGAAAGTGAACATAGATAAGAGTAAGGTGATGAGGGAATCAAACGATTTAAATAAAGAAAAATTGGATATCACATTGGAGAGAGGGATTATGGAAGAAGTAAATGTTTTCAGATATTTGGGAGTTGACGTGTCAGCGGATGGGTTTATGAAGGATGAGGTTAACCATAGAATTGATGAATGAAAAAGGTGAGTGGTGCGTTGAGGTATCTGTGGAGACAAAAACGTTATCCATGGAGGCAAAGAAGGGAATGTACGAAAGTATAGTGGTACCAACACTCTTATATGGGTGTGAAGCATGGGTTGCAAATGCTGCAGCGAGGTCCTGGCTGGAGGCAGTGGAGATGTCCTGTCTAAGGGCAATGTGTGGTGTAAATATTATGCAGAAAATTCGGAATGTGGAAATTAGGAGAAGGTGTGGAGTTACTAAAAGTATTTGTCAGAGGGCTGAAGAGGGGTTGTTGAGGTGGTTTGGTCATTTAGAGAGAATGGATCAAAGTAGAATGACTTGGAGAGCGTATAAATCTGTAGGGAAGGAAGGCGGGGTTGGGGTCATCATCGAAAAGGTTAGAAGGAGGGGGTAAAGGAGGTTTTGTGGGCGAGGGGCTTGGACTTCCAGGAAGCATTTGTGAGCGTGTTAGATACGAGTGAATGGAGACGAATGGTTTTTGGGACCTGATGAGCTGTTGGAGTGTGAGCAGGGTAACATTTTGTGAAGGGATTCAAGGAAACCAGTTAATTGATTTAGTTGGACTTGAGTCCTGGAAATGGGAAGTACAATGCCTGCACTTTAAAGGAGGGGTCTGGGATAGTGAAATCTGGGAGGGACTAATCTCAGCTGTTGTGTCTGAGAGCTTCTGCAAAGACAGTGATTATGTATGAGTGTGGTGAAAGTGTTGAATGATGATGAAAGTATTTTCTTTTTGGGGATTTTCTTTCTTTTGGGTCACCCTGCCTCGGTGGGAGACGGCCGACTTGTTGAAAAAAAATTATATATATATATATATATATATATATATATATATATATATATATATATATATAAATTATATATATATATATATATATATATATATATATATATATATATATATATATATATATATATATATATATATATATATATATATATATATATATATATAATTTTTTTCAACAAGTCGGCCGTCTCCCACCGAGGAGTGACAAAGAAAGAAATCCCAAAAAAAATACTTTCATCATCATTCAACACTTTCACCACACTTCATAATCACTGTCTTTGCAGAGGAGCTCAGATACGACAGCTGAGATGTCCCTCCCAGCTGTCACTATCCCAGACCCTCCTTAAAGTGCAGGCATTATATATATATATATATATATATATATATATATATATATATATATATATATATATATATATATATATATATATATATATATATATATATATATACAGTGGACCCTCGGTTAACGAATACCCCGGAAATCGTGCAATTATGTAAGTATAATTTTGTAAGTTCTTGTGGAAGTGTATTTTTGGGGGTCTGAAATAGACTAACCTACGTGAAATTTTTCCTTAAGGGAGTAAATTCGTTCGGTAATGGCACTTGAGCAGACTTCAGGAGTGAAGTTTTTACGAAACTCGGGGTCCACTGTATATATATATATATATATATATATATATATATATATATATATATATATATATATATATATATATATATATATATATATATATATATTTATTTTTTTTTATTTACTAACACATCGGCCGATTCCCACCAAGGCAGGGTGGCCCGAAAAAGAAAAACTTTCATCATCATTCACTCCATCACTGTCTTGCCAGAAGGGTGCTTTACACTACAGTTATAAAACTGCAACATTAACACCCCTCCTTCAGAGTGCCGGCACTGTACTTCCCATCTCCAGAACTCAAGTCCGGCCTGCCGGTTTCCTGAATCCCTTCATAAATGTTACTTTGCTCACACTCCAACAGCACGTCAAGTATTAAAAACCATATGCCTCCATTCACTCCTATCAAATACGCTCACACATGCTTGCTGGAAGTCCAAGCCCCTCGCACACAAAACTTCCTTTACCCCCTCCCTCCAACCTTTCCTAGGCCGACCCCTACCCCGCCTTCCCTCCACTACAGATTTATACACTCTCGAAGTCACTCTGTCTCGTTCCATTCTCTCTACATGTCCAAACCACCTCAACAACCCCTCCTCAGCTCTCTGGACAATCGTTTTGGTAATCCGCACCTCCTCTAATTTCCAAACTCCGAATTCTCTGCATTATATTCACACCACACATTGACCTCAGACATGACATCTCCACTGCCTCCAGCCTTCTCCTCGTTGCAACATTCATCACCCATGCTTCACACCCATATAAGAGCGTTGGTATAACTATCTCTCATACATTCCCCTTTACTTCCATGGACAAGGTTCTTTGTCTCCACAGACTCCAAGTGCTCCACTCACCCTTTTCACCTCATCAATTCTATGATTCACCTCATCCTTCATAGACCCATCCGCCGACATGTCCACTCCCAAATATCTGAATACATTCACCTCCTCCATACTCTCTCCCTCCAATCTGATATCTAATCTTTCGTCACCTATTCTTTTTGTTATCCTCATCACCTTACTCTTTCCTATATTCACTTTCAATTTTCTTCTTTTACACACCCTACCAAATTCATCCACCAACCTCTGCAGCTTCTCTTCAGAATCTCCCAAAAGCACAGTGTCATCAGCAAAAAGCAACTGCGACAACTCCCACTTTGTATTTGCTTCTTTATCTTTTAGCCCAACACCTCTTGCCAAGACCCTCGCATTCACTTCTCTTACAACCCCATCTATAAATATATTGAACAACCACGGTGACATCACACATCCTTGTCTAAGGCCCACTTTTACTGGGAAATAGTCCCCTTCCCTCCTACACACTCTAACCTGAGCCTCACTATCCTCATAAAAACTCTTCACTGCTTTCAGTAACCTTCCTCCTATTCCATACACCTGCAACATCTGCCACATTGCCCCCCTATCTACCCTATCATACGCCTTTTCCAAATCCATAAATGCCACAAAAACATCTTTACCCTTATCCAAATACTGTTCACCTATATGTTTCACTGTAAACACTTGGTCTACACACCCCCTACCTTTCCTAAAGCCCCTTGTTCATCTGCTATCCTGCTTTCTGTTTTACTCTTAATTCTTTCAATAATAACTCTACCATACACTTTACCAGGTACACTCAACAGACTTATTCCCTATAATTTTGCACTCTCTTTTGTCCCCTTTGCCTTTATACAAAGGAACAATACACGCTCTCTGCCAATCCCTAGGTACCTTACCCTCTTCCATACATTTATTAAATAATAGCACCAACCACTCCAAAATTATATCCCCACCTGCTTTTAACATTTCTATCTTTATCCCATCAATCCCAGCTGCCTTACCCCTTTCATTCTACCCACTGCCTCACGAACTTCCCTACACCCACAACTGGCTCTTCCACACTCCTACAAGATGTTATTCCTCCTTGCCCTACACACGAAATCACAGCTTCCCTGTCTTCATCAACATTTAACAAATCCTCAAAATATTCTCTCCATCTTCCCGATACCTCTAACTCTCCATTTAATAACTCTCCTCTCCTATTTTAAACTGTCAAATCCATTTGTTCTCTAGGCTTCCTCAACTTATTAATCTCATTCCAAAACTTTTTCTTATTTTCAACAAAATTTGCTGATAACATCTCACCCACTCTCTCATCTGCTCTCTTTTACATTGCTTCACCACTCTTTTAACTTCTCTTTTCTCTCCATATACTCTTCCCTCCTTGCATCACTTCTACTTTGTAAAAACCTCTCATATGCTAACTTTTTCTCCCTTACTACTCTCTTTACATCATCATTCCACCAATCGCTCCTCTTCCCTCCCGCACCCACTCGCCTGTAACCACAAACTTCTGCGAACACTCTAACACTACATTTTTACATCTACCCCATACATTTTCGACCCCATTGCCTACACTCTCACTAGCCCATCTATCCTCCAATAGTTGTTTATATCTTACCCTAACTGCCTCCTCTTTTAGTTTATAAACCTTCACCTCTCTTTTACTTACTGATTCTATTTTCCTTGTATCCCATCTACCTTTTACTCCCACTGTAGCTATAACTAAAAAGTGATCTGATATATCTGTAGCCCTCTATAAACATGAACATCCTGAAGTCTACTCAACAGTCTTTTATCTACCAATACATAGTCCAACAAACTACTGTCATTACGCCCTACATCATATCTTGTATACTTATTTATCCTCTTTTTCTTAAAATATGTATTACCTATAACTAAACCCCTTTCTATACAAAGTTCAATCAAAGGGCTCCCATTATCATTTACACCTGGCACCCCAAACTTACCTACTACACCCTCTCTGCATGTTTCTCCCACTTTAGCATTTAGGTCCCCTACCACAATTACTCTCTCATTTGGTTCAAAAGTTCCTATACATTCGCTTAACATCTCCCAAAATCTCTCTCTCCTCTACACTCCTCTCTTCTCCAGGTGCATACACGCTTATTATGACCCACTTTTCGCATCCGACCCTTATTTTAATCCACATAATCCTTGAATTTACACATTTATATTCCCTCTTTTCCTTCCATAACTGATCCTTCAACATTATTGCTACCCCTTCCCTAGCTCTAACTCTCTCAGATACTCCTGACTTAATCCCATTTATTTCTCCCCACTGAAACTCGCCTACCCCCTTCAGCTTTGTTTCGCTTAGGGCCAGGACATCCAACTTCTTTTCATTCATAACATCGGCAATCATCTCTTTCTTATCATCCGCACTACATCCACGCACATTCAGACAACCCAATTTTATAAAGTTTTCTTCTTCTCGTTTTTAGTAGATTTGTACAGGAGAAGAGGTTACTAGCCCATTGCTCCCGGCATCTTAGTCGCCTCATACGACACGCATGGCTTACGGAGGAAAGATTCTTTTCCACTTCCCCATGGACAATAGAGAAAATAAAAAGAACAAGAGCTATTAAGAAAAGAAGAAAAACCTAGATGTGTGTATGTATATATATGCATGTGTATGCCAGTGTAGTGTGACCTAAAGTGTAAGTAGAAGTAGCTAGATATATACCTGTTATCCAGCGTGTTTATGAGACAGAAAAAAAAAAAGACATATATATAAAGACATATATATAGTCATATATATATATATATATATATATATATATATATATATATATATATATATATATATATATATATACGATTTTAAGAATTGGATTATACCATGCTAAAAAAATTCAAATATGTATTGCAAAATGTCTTCCTGTTTCTATTCTTCTGATGCAATAAAGTTTGCAGTGTCCATCTCTCTTCTTGAACCCATACTGGATGGTACTAAAAACAAAAAAGGATTTCAAGAGTGTTCCAGTCTAACTTGCAGTTCATAGTTCTCCACCTGGAATCCTGGAAGTCGGTACAGGACAACAAAGAAAGCTTCCAAAATGGCGCTAAAGAACTTCATAGTCATAATTCTTTCCAGGAGTCGCGGATGGTGGGGCATGGCACAGGTGAAGATTTCCACAATGCTCCAGTACTGCTTCCACCTCATAACTCTTACCCAGCAAGCCTAGAGGACGCAACCAGGAAAAGGCGAAAAAGAAGATTTTTCTCGATTAACCTCGTCGCGTTATTTTCCCGAGTTAACTCAAAACTGCCTTTATTTCCATTGCCGCTTTGTGGTCCACAGGATGCGACCCACAACGCTCCACTAGCTTATAGGTATGTATTTACTGCTAGCTCAATAGTATATTGAACTAGGGGCCCTTTGCTTGTCACCCGAGCGCTCTATCCCTGCAGTGAGAGTCACCTCTTGCCTGTGTTACGAACCACCCTCAGTACTTCACCTCAAGGAAATTCAGGACATAGGAAGGAAGATGAAGATAAGACAAAATTACTCACACGGTGACGTGACCTCCCACCTACCTGTCTTCACTGCACATGACGTGACCTCCCACTTACCTGTCTTCTATGCACATGACATGACCTCCCACCTTCCTGTCTTCACTGCACATGACATGACCTCCCACCTTCCTGTCTTCACTGCACATGACATGACCTCCCACTTTCCTGTCTTCACTGCACATGACATGACCTCCCACTTTCCTGTCTTCACTGCACATGACATGACCTCCCACTTTCCTGTCTTCACTGCATATGACATGACCTCCCACCTTCCTGTCTTCACTGCACATGACATGACCTCCCACTTTCCTGTCTTCACTGCACATGACATGACCTCCCACCTTCCTGTCTTCACTGCACATGACATGACCTCCCACTTTCCTGTCTTCACTGTACATGACGTGACCTCCCATCTTCCTGTCTTCACTGCACATGACATGACCTCCCACTTTCCTGTCTTCACTGCACATGACGTGACCTCCCATCTTCCTGTCTTCACTGCACATGATATGACCTCCCACTTTCCTGTCTTCACTGCACATGACGTGACCTCCCACCTACCTGTCTTCACTGCACATGACGTGACCTCCCACCTACCTGTCTTCACTGCACATGACATGACCTCCCACTTTCCTGTCTTCACTGCACATGACATGACCTCCCACTTACCTGTCTTCACTGCACATGACGTGACCTCCCAATTACTGTCTTCACTGTGCATGACGTGACCTCCCACCTACCTGTCTTTACTGCGCATGATGTGACCTCCCACCTACCTGTCTTCACTGCACATGACGTGACCTCCCACCTACCTGTCTTCACTGCACATGACATGACCTCCCACCTACCTGTCTTCACTGCACATGACATGACCTCCCACCTACCTGTCTTCACTGCACATGACATGACCTCCCACTTACCTGTCTTCACTGCACATGACATGACCTCCCACTTACCTGTCTTCACCGCACATGACATGACCTCCCACTTTCCTGTCTTCACTGCACATGACATGACCTCCCACTTTCATGTCTTCACTGCACATGACATGACCTCCCACTTTCCTGTCTTCACTGCACATGACATGACCTCCCACCTTCCTGTCTTCACTGCACATTACATGACCTCCCACCTACCTGTCTTCACTGCACATGACGTGACCTCCCACTTACCTGCCTTCACTGCACATGACATGACCTCCCACCTACCTGTCTTCACTGCCCATGACATGACTCCTTCCCTCCCCACCTCACCAGAATAAGCATTTAATAAAGTTCAGTTCTAAATGATGAGTCGTCGAAAATAAATTCTTGCTCTTTATTGCGTATCTTTATTACTTGTACTCGGGCTTGTTGCCCCAGTAACTACTCTCAGGATCTTTAGTAAAGAGTAACTCAACTCTTCCTCCTCTTGGATGGCTACAAGAGAGAGAAGAGACTAAGACAGATCTCTTGAATCAACAGTGAGTGATTCAATAGTGAGTAACCACCTCGTAAGTCTTTCCTCACCGGAACGCCAGGAGACGAGGCAAGAATGATTGCTCTCCCAGTTTGCCAGTCCAGTTTGAGACTCGTGACTCCCTGGAAGGTCTCAGGGAAGGGTGGGATCTGAGCCAGCGTAGCGCTCCACTGACTTGGCTAGATTTATTGATACTAAGGCAGGTGCTGTGTTCTGTTAATTGAAACACACACACACACACACACACACACACACACACACACACACACACACACACATCTACTAGGCCCACTTGCGACATAATCAAGATTAACAGTAGATCACATAAATAAATCATCTTCCGAAACAAGTGCAGAAGTCATGCGGTGATCTTAACACATCTTACAAGCAGCTTAAGTAATTTCATTATTATTATTATTATTTTCACGAAAAAACGCTAAACATAAAAAAATAAGAATGGAAGAAGACTACGGCAGGCCTTACTGGTCCACACTAGGCAGGTTTTTCTCAAATCTAAAACTCTTAACTCAAATATTTGTTCACCGTGTTGAGACTGATAGAGAGATCCATGTCAACAGAGCCTTCAACACCAGGGTGACGTCATCGTCTTCGATGTTATATACAGGACCAGTGTTCTCTAGGCTCACCCTACCTTAGACACAATTTCTGCAACAGTCAGATTTTATACCACAAGACGGGCACCTATCAACAACTGCTGCCACGTGGCCTGGTGGCTAAAGCTCTCGCTTCACACGGCGAGTGTCTGGGTTCGATTCCAAGCGAGGGTAGAAACATTAGGCGTGTTTCTATACACCGGTTAGTCGACTAGTGTGGGTCGCATCCTGGGACAAAACTGACCTAATTTCCCCGAAATGCTCAGCATAACAAGCGGCTTTCTATATAGTAGTATGTCATTGATGTCAGCTATGGTCTGTATACCTTGTACATGTACTTGTAGAAATAAAGATATTATATTATATTATAACTGGTGTAAACAACTGTTAACTTGTGGTGTAAACAACTGTTAACCTGTGGTGTAAGCAATTGTTAACTGTTAACCTGTGGTGTAAGCAATTGTTAACTGTTAACCTGTGGTGTAAGTAATTGTTAACTGTTAACCTTTGTGTAAGCAAGTGTTAACTGTTAACCTGTGGTGTAAGCAGTGTTAACTGTTAACCTGTGGTGTAAGCAACTGTTAACTGGTGGTGTGACTGTACAGCACATGTGCTTAAAAAGTGGTTGAGTGTGTGTTGTGTGCCAGTGTTGGTGGTGGTGTGACTGTTGTAAGTGTAGCAGAGTGTAGCTGCCACCTGTGATTAACAGCTCAGGTGTGTGGGGGAAAACGTTGACCCCAGAAGGTGGGGGTGGGAGGGATGAGGGTGATTGATCTTTGTCAATCACATATATCGATCACCTCTCGTCAACTCTTGGGATAGAAGGCTTCCATCTGTGTTTTTTTTTTTTTTTGCATTTAGTGTTAGCTCTCTCTCTCTCTCTCTCTCTTTCCCTATCTCTCTTATTTACCATTAAGAATCACAGCTGAACGAAAACCACCCATTCCCTGCTCACCTCTTCCCCACCCGTTCCGTGCCAACCCACCACCTATTCCGTCAAACCCACCACCCATTCCCATCCTACCCACTGCCAGTTCTCTTCACCCATTCCTCGCCTCCACCCGATGAATGTGAGTCGACTTCTGGGAGCGTCACGACGAACGACACCAAGGAAGGTAAAAACATTGTTGTTGTTGGGGACAGCCAGGTTAGGTACATGGATAGGGCCTTCTGTTTGAATGATAGGAGTAGGAGACAGAGGGTTTGCTTTCCTGGGGCTGGGATGGAGGATATTGTTAGCCGTCTGGACGACATCATGAGAGGTAACGGGAGCAATCCTATTATCTGTCTCAGTGCTGGAGGCAACGATGTTGGCAGACGTAGGAGTGAGGACCTGACTACCAGGTTTAGGTCAGCAATAGACATAATTAGGAAGAAGGGTGGGAACCCTGTCATATGTGGTACTTTGCCAAGGAGAGGAGTTGGAAATGAATGGCTGTCCAGGGCAATTGGTGTCAATTGCTGGCTGGACAAATACTGTAAGGAAAATGCAGTAACATTTTTTGATATAGGTAGGATAATTGATATAGGTAGGATAATTGATGGAAATAAATGGTATATAATACCGACACAATGGAAAAATAAACACATAAGCAGTATAATGTGATCCTTTATTGACAACGTTTCGCCCACGCAGTGGACTTTATCGAGTCACAGACAGATCTACCTGGAAAATGAGTAACATGAATATATATAGGGTATAGTCAGGTGGAGAATGCTGGGTCAGGTGGAGAAAGCTGCATGTGACAGTCTTAAAAGTACTGTGATCGTTTAAAACCTTGTGTGACTTAAAGGACCTGCAGTGTTCCATTCTTGAGTTCTAGGTGGGATAACGTTGAAGAAGTTTCTTGGCAATAGGTTCAGCTATGTTGTAGAAGCCGTTGTTCTGGTTGAAGTTGTTGGACATACAGATAAGTGATGATTCCAGGATTCTTCTGTATTGCATGTTGTCTTCTCTGGCGATGAGTCTTGCGTTTCTGTAGTTGATTAAATGGTTGTGTAAATTTCGGTGTTGAACACAGGCATTTCTTGAGTCGTCAGATCTGCCTGCGTACTGGTGTTCTGAAATGCGTGTTTGGAGGTCTCTGGATGTTTCGCCGACGTATAATTTGCTGCAGCCATTACAAGGGATTGTGTATACCCCTGCCGTGGATTGAAGCTTTTCCTGTCTGTTACTGGTAATGTCCTTGATGGTGGTGGATGTGGAGGTGGATACTCGGAATGAGGTCTTAGAAAAAATGTTGGAAACGTGTTTGGAAATGGAGTTGGTGGGAAGGACTATGTATCTCTTCTCAGCAGTGTCTTCTCTGGGTGTGATGAAGATGTTTAATGCCCGTCGTCTGCAGTCTCTAATGAAGTGACGAGGATAGTGAAGTTTGGAAAAAACTTGTTCAATGAGGAGCATTCTTCTTCAAGGAACTCACTGCTGCAGATTCTGAGTGCGCGAAGGAAAAAGTCCTATAATTACACCACGTTTAGTTTTGGTGTCGTGGTGAGAGTAGAAGTGGAGAAGATCGTGTTGATTGGTAGGTTTTCGATAGACTTTAAAACGAAGTTCATGGTCAGCTTTGCAGAGAAGAACATCAAGGAATGGAAGAGTGTTGTCGACTTCTTCTTCTAGTGTAAACTGGATTGATGGCTCAACCTGGTTGAGTTTGTGTTGGAGAGCTTGAACGTTGAAGCGTCTGGGAGTTATGATGAGAATGTCGTCAACATAACGGAGCCAGGTGACACAAGAGGGAATAATAGTGGAAAATCGCTCGGCTTCCAGATGTTCCATATATAGGTTCGCAAGGACGGCACTAAGTGGCGATCCCATGGGTAGTCCAAAAGTTTGCTGAAAGAGTTGGTTTTCGAAAGAGAAACATGTAAAGCCCACACATAGTTCAACAAGGTCGATGAAATCGCTGGCTGGAAGAGGAAGATCAAGCGAGTCGTCAATTTTCCTGTGCAAGAGATCGATAGCTTGTGTAGTAGGTACTTTGGTGAATAGGGATGTTACATCAAGGCTGGAGAGTTTCTTGTTTCTGATGTTGATGTTGCGAATGCTATTGAGAAGGTCACCAGAGTGTTTGAGATGTGTTGGACTGATGGTGCCCAAAAGTTTGGAGAGGTGTTTAGCGAGAATTCCTGAGATTTGGTGGGGAACACTGCCTATTCCCGAGGATATGGGCCTCAATGGGATACCTGGTTTGTGAGTTTTTGGCAGACTGTACATTCTGGCAGGTCTGGGGTTGCTGGGAATGGTGTGTAGAAGTTTCTTTCCTAGTTCTGATTCCCTCAGAATGCGGCGAGTCTTGTGAAGAAATGTTTTGGTGAGGTTGTCCACTTGATTAGTTTTGAAAGGTTTGTAGGTTTCTGGGTCATTAATAGATTAAGCATTTTGTTCCTGTAATCGTCAGTGTTCAAGATTACGACACCACCTCCTTTGTCAGCGGTGGTAACCCTGATGGTCGATGTAACGTCGAGGTATGACTGGGGAGCAGTGTGTTGAGATGTCCGCTGTGATGATGCCTTGAAGATAGCCTTTTTGGAAATCAGAGTCATTGTGTCTGTAGTTTTTAGCGATGAAATTGAGGTCTTGTTTTGGTTTCGTAATTCCTGTTGCAAATTTGAGGCCTAAGCTGAGGGCTTCAGTTTCTGTGGTTGACAGTGGACGAGATGAAAGATTTTGAATAATTTCAGGTCCATCGTGTCAAACACTGCAGTAGAAATGGATCCTTCACACAGAGAATACCTGGACCTTCTTCTAAAAGCTTACTCACTTCGCAATAGACACAATTTTCTTCGGGACTGCATCCAAGAAATGGTCTTACCAAGATCTACTCCTCCTCAAATTGCCAACATAAAACCTCCTTTCTCCGCAACAGCACGAACCTACCTTGAAGAGTGTGCAGATGACTTGAACAATGCTACAAAGGAAGCTTTACTCCAAGCCAGGACACTAGGCACGACACTCCGGGGTAACATGAACAAGCCAGGACACTAGGCACGACACTCGGAGGTAACATGAACAAGCCAGGACACTAGGCACGACACTCCGGGGTAACATGAACAAGCCAGGACACTAGGCACGACACTCCGGGGTAACATGAACAAGCCAGGACACTAGGCACGACACTCCGGGGTAACATGAACAAGCCAGGACACTAGGCACGACACTCCGGGGTAACATGAACAAGCCAGGACACTAGGCACGACACTCCGGGGTAACATGAACAAGACAGGACACTAGGCACGACACTCCGGGGTAACATGAACAAGCCAGGACACTAGGCACGACACTCCGGGGTAACATGAACAAGCCAGGACACTAGGCACCGTACTCCGGGGTAACATGAACAAGCCAGGACACTAGGCACGACACTCGGGGTAACATGAACAAGCCAGGACACTAGGCACGACACCCCGGGGTAACATGAACAAGCCAGGACACTAGGCACGACACTCCGGGGTAACATGAACAAGCCAGGACACTAGGCACGACACTCCGGGGTAACATGAACAAGCCAGGACACTAGGCACGACACTCGGGGGTAACATGAACAAGCCAGGACACTAGGCACGACACTCCGGGGTAACATGAACAAGCCAGGACACTAGGCACGACACTCCGGGGTAACATGAACAAGCCAGGACACTAGGCACGACACTCCAGGGTAACATGAACAAGCCAGGACACTAGGCACGACACTCCGGGGTAACATGAACAGACGCACCGCCGAAGTTATTCGCAGCAGAGTTACCACAGCTAATGTTCAGCAAAAAAAATCAGACTTACTAGGAAACTCCAAACTCTCTGCGATAATTGTCAGTGGAAAAGTTTAGGAAGACCTGAAATTATCAGTCCCTCGGCCTGGAGTCGATGTGTTCAGTCCATCAATTGACTCCAGGCCGAGGGACTGATTACCTCAAAACTCCTACTCTCCTTACACCTTTCTACTTTGTATTGGACTGATGAAGCCACTGTGTGGCGAAACGTTTCCTCAATAAAGATACCCAAATGTTGCATATGTGTCAAATTTATAACTTGTCGGTTCTCTGAACCATTCATCTACAACCTTAACCAAGACAGCAATGCCTAAGCGTACGTAATAAGGCAAATAGATTACTGGGATTTATATCAAGAAGTGTTAGCAACAGTAGTCCAGAGGTTATATTACAGCTTTATACATCATTAGTAAGGCCTCACCTAGATTACGCAGCTCAGTTTTGGTCTCCATATTACAGAATGGACATAAATTCGTTAGAAAACATTCAGCGTAGAATGACTAAATTAATACATAGCATTAGAAATCTTCCTTACGAAGAAAGATTGAAGACCCTTAAATTACATTCACTTGTAAGACGTAGAATGAGGGAGACATGATCGAGGTATACAAGTGGAAAATGGGTATTAACAAAGGGGATATAAATAAGGTCTTGAGGGTATCTCTCCAAGAGAGAACCCGCAATAATGGATTCAAGTTAGATAAGTTTAGATTTAGAAAGGATATAGGAAAGTATTGGTTTGGAAATAGGGTAGTTGATGAGTGGAACAGTCTGCCTAGTAGGGTTATTGAAGCTAAGACCTTGGGTAGTTTCAAATTTAGGTTGGATAAATTCATGAGTGAGAGGGGTTGGATTTGAGTGGGACTCGCAAATGAGTGAATGGAATTGTCAAAGCTTATTTCTTGTGTAGCATTGAAAATTGGATTGAGCAAGTGTTCTGTTAGTGGGACGGATTGTGAAGGACCTGCCTAGTATGGGCCAACAGGCCTGCTGCAGTGTTCCTCCTTTCTTATGTTCTTATGTCTTCCTAAGGAGTGCCTTCACTGCAGGTCAACAAGTGCCTCTCAGGAGGAAACCAGGGCGCGAGAAAAGGGAGGAGAGTAGCGAAACAAGGGAAGAAGGGAGGGAGTGAGGAAAGAAAAAGAGGGAGAAGAGAAGGGAGAAAGGAAACAGGGAGAGAGGAACACAGGTTTGGAGAAACGGAGGAAGGGAAAGAAGAATTTTGTCATCCTTGAAAGAGAAAGGTAGAGGAAGAAGAAAAAGGAGTGAAAACGGGAGGAATAATAATTAAAGAATAAGAAATTTAAAAAAAAGGAGGAGGAGGAGGAGGAGGAGGAGGAGGGAGCTACGATGATTATCTCCCTCACCATCAGGGAGAGAAGTCCTGGAGTCCTGAATGCTGGCACGCCATCTGATTGGCTGTCATGGAGGTATTTCTGAGTGATGATTGCTTGCAGGGCCAACGTTTCCGCGAGCTGATTGGCTGTCAGGAAGCAGTTTCAAAGATCTGATGGGCCGGTGAGAGAGACATGAGTGGCTCCCAGGGAGATGTGAGCAAAGGTCTGATTGCTTAATGTGATTGAGTGTTGTAACGTCAGTCTCTGATGGGCGGGCTGGGCACTGGTTGTTTACTGATGGAGAAGAAGGGGAAGGGGGAAAGGGGAGGAGGGGAAATTTAGGAGAGGGGAGGGAGAGGAGGAGGAGGTGGATAAGAAAGAGGGGAGAGGGAGGAAAAGACCGATCAAAAAGTCAACTAAGGATTTGTAAGAATTTTGGGTTACTGGTAAATTTTATTGTGGGTTATGAATTGTTGCAGATACAGTATTGTGGATTAGTTGTGACCCGTTGCAGCAACGGTATTGTGGGTTAGTTGTGACCCGTTGCAGCAACGGTATTGTGGGTTAGTTGTGACCCGTTGCAGCAACGGTATTGTGGGTTAGTTGTGACCCGTTGCAGCAACGGTATTGTGGGTTAGTTGTGACCCGTTGCAGCAACGGTATTGTGGGTTAGTTGTGAATTTTTGTTGACATGGCATTGTTAGTAGTGAGATGTTGTAGTCACGTTATTGTGGCTTTTATTCTTTTGTTTCCTGGAACCATTGTTGGCGAGCTGTCTCACAGCCAAGACTCTCTCACCAGACACGGACGCTCCAGACACTAAAACGGACGGAGGAGACGCACGGACAGACGGAGAAGACACACGGACAGACGGAGAAGACGCACCGGAAAGTTCACATCAGCAGGCACCATTCAAAGCCAAGCAGCAGAGGCTATTGAGAGTTATCAGAGTCGTGTTAACCTTGGAAAATGTTGCACAACACCCGCACTTGCCATTAGTTGCGTAAACCTTGCTCTCATTAACTAACACTAACGTTAAAAATTTGAAGCCTATCGGATGAGGCGTTCTTGTGGTATCAACGAAATAGAAACAAATATTTTCAGGTAAAAAGAAGAAAAAACAGGGAAGTATTTAAACCTAATAACTATTATTTTCCTGGGGAAGCATTAAACCTGTAAGGAAACTCGAAGGTTTGGATCCAAGGTCATATTTAATCCAATTCCTTGGATGAAGAGCCTCTCAGAAGTATCAAGACAACAGGAGAATAATGACAAAGTTAAACCCATCTATTAAGAACATAAGAAAAAAGGAGCACTGCAGCAGGCCTACTGGCCCATGCTAGCCATGGACAGAGTTGATCCAATTTCTTGGATGAAGAGCAGCATCGAGACGACAGTTTGGGGTAGAGGGTGAGGCAGCAGTGTGGGGTACAGGGTGAGAGCGCAGCGTGGGGTACATGGTGTGGCAGCAATGTGGGATAGAGGGAGTGGCAGCAGTGTGGGGTAAACGGTGTGGCAGAAGTGTGGGGTAAAGGATGTGGCAGTACTGTAGGGTAGAGGGTGAGGCAGCAGTGTGGGGTATAGGGTGGGGAAGCAGTGTGGGTTACAGAGTGTGGCAGCAGTGTGGGGTAGAGGGTGTGGCAGCAAGGTGGGATAGAGGGAGTGGCAGCAGTGTGGGGTAAAGGGTGTAGCAGCAGTGTGGGGTTAAGGGTGTGGCAGCAGTGTGGGGTACAGGGTGTGGCAGCAGTGTGAGGTACAGGGTGAGGCAGCAATGTGGGGTACAGGGTGTGGCAGCAGTGTGAGTTACAAGGTGTGGAAGCAGTGCGGGGTATAGGGTGTGGCAGAAGTGTTAGGGGTAGAGGGTTGGCAGAAGTGAGGGAGGGTGTGGCAGTAGTGTGGGGTCAGTTGCAGCAGAGTGGGTACAGGGTGTGGACAGTGTGAGTACAGGGTGTTGAGAAGTGGGGAAAAGGTGTGGCAGCAGTGTGGGGTAAAGGGTGTGGCAGAAGGTGAGGTACAGGTGTGGCAGCAGTGTGGGAGGCAGAGTGGGTGGGAGGTGTGGCAGCAGTGTGGGTACAGGGTGCACAGTGTGGTAAGGTGTGACAGTGTGGGTGGTGTGGCAGCAGTGGGGGTGTGGAAGTGGGGTAGGTTGCAGAGTGTGGGTACAGTTGTGAGCAGTGTAAGGGTGGGAACAGTGTGGGTACAGTTGCAGCAGTGTGTACAGGTGGCAGCAGTGTGGTACAAGGTGTGGACAGTGGGGTAAGTGTGAAGTGTGGGGAGTGTGGTTGGGAGGTGAGGTGGGGTGTGGCAGAAGTGTGTGTGGTGTCAAGTGTGGTAAAGTGTGGCAGTGTGGTACAGGGGGCACAGTGTGGTAGGTGTGGCAGCAGTGTGGGTAAGGGTGTAGAGTGGGGTAGGGTGTGGCAGAGTGTGGCAGTGTGGAAGCAGTGTGGTACAGGGTGGCAGCATGTGTGTAAGGTGTGAGCAGTGTGATAGGGTGAGCAGTGGGGGTAAGGGTGGCAGAGTGTGGGTAGGTGTGCAGAGTGGTAGGGTGTCAGAGTGTGGTACAGGTTGGCACAGTGTGGGTAAGTGTGGCAGCAGTGTGGTGTGTGAGTACAGGTGTGGAAGTGCGGGAAAGTGCAGCAGTGTGGGGTAAGGTGGAGCGTGAGTACAGTGTGAGCAGTTGGGTGAAATATGCAGTTGGTAGTAGGCACAGTTCGGTGATGTGCACAGTGTGACAGGTGTGAGTGTGGTAGAGGTGTGGCACAGTGTGACAGGTTGTAGCAGTGTTTGTAGTTGGCACAGTGGGTTGGGCAGTGTGGTACAGTGTGAGCAGTGTGTTGACAGCGTGTGGCAGTGTGGGATACAGGGTGTAGCAGCAGTGTAGGGTACAGGGTGTGGCAGCAGTGTGTGGTCAGGTATGGCAGCAGTGTGGGGTAAGGTGTGGCAGCAGTGTGGGGTAGAGGGTGTGGCAGCAGTGTGGGATACAGGGTGTGGCAGCAGTGTGGGGTACAGGGTGTGGCAGCAGTGTGGGGTACAGGGTGTGGCAGCAGTGTGGGGTACAGGGTGTGGCAGCAGTGTGGGGTACAGGGTGTGGCAGCAGTGTGGGGTACAGGGTGTAGCAGCAGTGTGGGGTACAGGTTGTGGAAGCAGTGTGGGGTACAGGGTGTGGCAGCAGTGTGGGTACAGGGTGTGGCAGCAGTGTGGGGTACAGGGTGGCAGCAGTGTGGGTACAGGGTGTGGCAGCAGTGTGGGGTAGAGGGTGTGGCAGAAGTGTGGGGTAGAGGGTGTGGCAGCAGTGTGGGGTAGAGGGTGTGGCAGCAGTGTGGGGTACAGTGTGTGGCAGAAGTGTGGTGTACAGGGTGTGGCAAAATAGTGTGGGATAAGGGTGTGGCAGCAGTGTGGGTACAGGGTGTAGCAAGCAGTTTTGAGGTAAGGGTGTAGCAGCAGTGTGGTGTACAGGGTGTGGTAGCAGTGTTTGGTAGAGGGTGTGGCAGCAGTGTGGGTACAGATTGTGGAAGCAGTGTGGGGTACAGGGTGTGGCAGCAGTGTGTTGTACAGCGTGTGGTAGCAGTGTGGGATACAGGGTGTGAGCAGTGTGGGGTACAGGGTGTGGCAGCAGTGTGGGTACAGGGTGTTGCAGCAGTGTGGGGTAAGGGTGTGCAGCAGTGTGTGGTACAGGTATGCAACAGTGTGGGTAGAAGTGTGTGCAGCAGTGTGGGGTAGAGGTGTGGCACAGTGTGGGGTACAGGGTGTGGCAGCAGTGTGGGTACAGGGTGTGGCAGCAGTGTTGGGTACAGGGTGTGGCAGCAGTGTGGAGTACAGGGTGTGACAGCAGTGTGGGTACAGGGTGTGGCAGCAGTGTGGGGTACAGGGTGTGGCAGCAGTGTGGGGTACAGGGTGTGGCAGCAGTGTGGGGTACAGGGTGTTACAGCAGTGTGTTGTACAGCGTGTGGAGCAGTGTGGGATACAGGGTGTGCAACAGTGTGGGGTAGAGGGTGTGGCAGCAGTGTGGGGTAGAGGGTGTTGCCGCAGTGTGGGGTAGAGGGTGTGTCAGCAGTGTGTGGTACAGGGTATGGCAGCAGTGTGGGGTAGAGTGTGTGGCAGCAGTGTGGGGTAGAAGGTGTGTCAGCAGTGTGGGATGCAGGGTGTGGCAGCAGTGTGGGGTACAGGGTGTGGCACCAGTGTATGGTAGAGGGTGTGGCAGCAGTGTGGTATACAGGGTTGGGCAGCAGTGTGGGGTACAGGGTGTGGCAGCAGTGTGGGGTACAGGGTGTGGCAGCAGTGTGGGGTACAGGGTGTGGTAGCAGTGACGCTGCTTCGACACTCAACAATAGAGTTTTCACTTTACATTTCCTTTGATAATTGTCTTGATAACGCTAATATCTTTGTGAGGTTCGTGTGTGATTATGACGTGGTCGCTAGTGGGGAGGTGACGGGGGAGAAAGGATGGGGAGGAAAGTAGGATGGGGAGGAGAGAGAAGGATGGGGAGGAGAAGGTTGGAAGGAGAGAAGAATGGAAGAGAGAGAAGTGAGAGGAGGTGGGAGGAAAAGAGGTGGGAGGAAGTAGAATATGAAGACACAGGACAAACGGGTAGAAAATTAATGAAGATTGGACACAGGGGAGGGGAAAGAGATGAAGAAGAGGAAGTGGGGGAGAGATTGAAGAAGAAGTGGGGGAGAGATGGAAGAAGAGGAAGTGGGGGAGAGATGGAAGAAGAGGAAGTGGGGGAGAGATGGAAGAAGAGGAAGTGGGGGAGAGATGGAAGAAATTGATTGCCTGAACCCCGTCTCATCTACCACAGCTGAAGGAACTAGAGAACACAGCAAGACAGACTAATTATCTCTCGCCTGGGCCCGACCTGGACGGGTTAAAACAAAGCAAGTATAGCGCAGGTGTAAACAAAGCAAGTATAGCGCAGGTGTAAACAAAGCAAGTATAGCGCAGGTTTAAACAAAGCATTGCAACGAAATTATTTTATGTATTTATTTATTGTTATCTGCATAGATCGTCCACGTTAACTTGTTAAAAAAAGGAATGATGTAATTTAAATGATGGATTATAGAGTGAGATAGATAGATAGATAGATAGATAGATAGATAGATAGATAGATAGAGAGAAGAGAGAGAGAGAGAGAGAGAGAGAGAAGAGAAGAAAGAATGATGGACTTTAACATTGGAGAAATAGGTACTCACCTATTTGTGGTTGCAGGAGTCTATTCATAGCTCTTGGCCCCCGCCTCTTCACTGGTCGCTACTAGATACTTACTACTATGTAAAAGATCAACATTCTTCAGGTCTTCCAGCTGGTCCAGCTGGGTGGAGCTCCACCTGTGATCAGCAGCCTCACTCTGGCTTCATCTTCCTCTAGGGAATCACTCCAGCATCATTCATCCCTCGACTGACTCATTTGAAACCTGTCTCACAACACACATCTGATAAATCAAACCACCTCACCCAGTGAAAGCTCTGGCATACAAATGACTCAAACATATGATTCATTTTCATGATTCATATGTATGATTCATGTGTACGTCTGTTCCAATGGTCAATTAAAAGTTGCACCATTGTCGGGAGAATTTTTTAATTAGTTTTTTCCAGCGACTGTTATAAAAGAAACTTTTCAGATTTTAGTCATAAATTTCCTTAAGTATTTTAAATAGGCTATATCTAGGAGTTTCCAGCAGAATTTCCAGAGGCAGCTTCCAGCGAAGCGTTCTAGCTAGCCCTGGAAAAAGGTACTTCTAGAGAGTTACTGCCATGTGATTCAACTACAGGTGTACAGAAAAAGTCAATAGGATTCCAGTGTTTGCCATCAAAAGTCCCAATTTAAATACAATTTAAATTGTGATTTACAATAGGTATTTAGGCAGATTTCCGAGTTTCTCCTCAGATGCTTTAATATATTCCCTCTGAAGATTCCAGCTTTGTTTAAGCTTTACTCTTAATGAATACACAAATAACCCAAAGATAGGTGAAAGACCTATGACGACGTTTCGGTCTGACGTGGACCATTAAGTAGTCACACCAAATCGGATCGAAACGTCGTCATAAGATTCTACTATGAGCGAGTTATTTGTGTATTGTTCCAGTCACGATATTGTACCTTTTCATTCTTTTAAATTACTACAGAGATTCAGTATAAAATGCAGGTTTCCAGAGGAAGATTCCAACAATGCATTCCAATCAGTGCTGCCGGCTTTCCAGTCATGAACCCAAGAAAGAATCCAAGAAGAATGAGCTGTGGGTTTCCAGCGGAGGATTCCAGTTATACATTGCAGGTCAAAGCTTCCAGTTTTGCAGTGAGAGGTTGCAGGCAGCCACCCACCACCAGGTTAGATCAATACCAAGTAAATCACAAAATCGGGGAATCCATCACGCATAAAACCAGGGATGACCGACCAGGGGTGACCGACCAGGGTGACCAACCATGAGAACGACCAGGGGTGACCAATCAGAGGTGACTAACCAGGGGTGATCGACCATGACAACGACCAGGGGTGACCGACCATGAAAGAAGCCAAAACGACCAGAGGTGATCGACCAGGTGTTACCGATCAGGGGTGACCAACCAGGTGTTAACGACCAGGAGTGACCGACCAAGTGTTACCGACCATGGGTGACCGACAATGGTTGACCGACCATGAGAGCAGCCAGGGGAGCGGCTTTCCCACCTGGCCTGGGAATATAAAAAGGGAGGAGACACCAATACTGGAAGAGCAAGGTAGGGAAAGGGGATAAAGGAGAGAAGAGAGAAGAATAAAATACATAAAAAATGATGGACGAACGAGAGAGAGAGAGAAAGAGGGAGGGAGAGAGAGAGAGAGGAGAGAGAGAGAGAGAGAGAGAGAGAGAGAGAGAGAGAGAGAGAGAGAGAGAGAGAGAGAGAGTAAGCCAAATATAAAAGAACGATGATAAAGTCAAAACAAATAGTAAACGAAAAGTAAGGAATGGAAGTCAAATAAGAGAGAAAAAGGTAAACAGAACTGAAACAGAAAAAAAAATAAACCAAAAAAAAAGCAAGAAAATTTGTAATACGTGTGTACAGTAAATGCAAGGAGATGAGGATAAAAAAAATAAAAGAGGAAGACAGGGAATATGGAAAAGAAAGAGAAAGATGTAGGCGTACTGGAAAGACATCAGCACTGACATTGTGAAGGGTGGGAGAAAGATTTGAAAAAAAAGTAACAGTTTTAGGATTTCAAGACAGGGGCAGGAAAGCGGAGATATTAGAAAGGGGTAAAAACAAATAAGAAAGTAGATTCACTGGGAAGAGAGGAGAGTCTCTGGAAAGTGATAGAATAGTCTCCGGAAAGCGAGAGGAGAGTTTCTGGAAAGCGAGAGGAGAGTCTCTGGAAAGCGAGAGGAGAGTCTCTGGAAAGCGAGAGGAGAGTCTCTGGAAAGCGAGAGGAGAGTCTCTGGAAAGCGAGAGGAGAGTCTCTGGAAAGAAAACAAAGAAATTGTAAAACAACTGAAGAAAGTATAGACAAAAGGTATTTAAAAAAATGAAGTGGAACATCAGTCCAGACGAAAGAGAGAGATAAACAGTGAATGAGAATTATGAGAAGGCAAGAGAATGCAGGAGGATTATAAAGGAAAGAATACTGAAAATTCTTTCAGAATTTCCAGTTCACAGATCAACGAAGGCAAAGGAATATTAAAGTGAATTGATGAACACTGAGGTACTGGAATACTAGAGTGAACTGATGAACACTGAGGTACTGGAATACTACAGTGAACTGATGAACACTGAGGTACTGGAATACTACAGTGAACTGATTAACACTGAGGTACTGGAATATTACAGTGAACTGATGAACACTGAGGTACTGGAATACTAGAGTGAACTGATGAACACTGAGGTACTGGAATACTACAGTGAACTGATTAACACTGAGGTACTGGAATACTAGAGTGAACTGATGAACACTGAGGTACTGGAATACTAGAGGGAACTGATGAACACTGAGGTACTGGAATACTACAGTGAACTGATGAACACTGAGGTACTGGAATACTAGAGTGAACTGATTAACACTGAGATACTGGAATACTACAGTGAACTGATGAACTTTGAAGGTTGTTTTTGAGGTACTGGAATCCTAGCTTAAAGAGACGAACATTGAGGTACTGGAATCCTAGCTTAAAGAGACGAACATTAAGGTACTGGAATCCTAGCTTAAAGAGACGAACATTGAGGTACTGGAATCCTAGCTTAAAGAGACGAACATTGAGGTACTAGAATCCTAGCTTAAAGAGACGAACATTGAGGTACTGGAATCCTAGCTTAAAGAGACGAACATTGAGGTACTGGAATCCTAGCTTAAAGAGACGAACATTGAGGTACTGGAATCCTAGCTTAAAGAGACGAACATTGAGGTACTGGAATCCTAGCTTAAAGAGACGAACATTGAGGTACTGGAATCCTAGCTTAAAGAGACGAACATTAAGGTACTGAAAAGCTGTGAAGTTAAGATACAAATGATAGAGGGAGATAATGGTTCAACAAAGAAAATATGGGTAATAAAGAAGAATGGAAAGTACAGATAAAATAAAAGAGAGCGAAGATAATCAAGGGGTCAGTGGATAGAAGCGGAGAGGGCGAGAAAAGTAAAGGCAGCAGAGGAAGCTTGAAAAAAAGAGCAGAGAAGCAATCGAGAAGGGAAAGGGAAAGATGGAAGAGTTGACGAACGAGGGCGAGGGGACGAAGAAGGGAGAGGGATGGAGGAGGGAGCGAGGACGGAGGAAAAAGAATGGTCATACGAGGAAGAAAGGATAGAAGGTTGTCAAGGGGACGCTGCTAGGAACTTTATGTGTCACTAGTTGCATCAACACTCGCTGCTATAACCCACTTCTGCCATCACATATTTTTTTGGGGGTAAACCACACATTTATGCTGCACCTTTTTCTTAGAACAACTGCTCATTGCCGTTGCTCCTTCTTTAACGTATCTTAAGACTCTAAATTATTCCCTTTCATACTCTTATACTCCAAATTATATCTCACTCAGTGCTAGGGCGTCCATTTTCCTTTAATTCACATTAATAATTATAATCAGTTATTGGTTAACTTCTCTACTTCATCCACAAACATTCAAACAACTCTACCGAAATTACATTCCAAAAGAAAGTAACCATTTCCTTGTCTCTGGCCCCTCAGTCACATTAATTAAGGCAGGGGAATTTTTTATACCCACTTTTTCCAGGGAACTGGAATGAACCACTACAGAATTGAGAACTAATAAGAAACATGAATGACAGTAAAGATAAGTGTAAGATGAATGTAAAGAACAGATAACTATGAGATAAATACCAGTAATGGTACATAAAATATAATTTATTAAGACAAGTACCAGATAAGTGCTCCATCGTTAGTCTATTAAAATAAGCAGCATAATAAAGACTAAGAGCTACAAAAATCAAATAAAACCACAATTTAAGTCTCAAAAAGACAGCAATTCCACTAAAAAAAAATAAAAAATTGAGTCATAATACACAAATTCTCCAGTGTGGGAAAGGGGATTTTCTCTTTTAAAATTAGAAAAATTTCTTTTGATGTGAGTCTGAGTGGTAGGATGAGTCTCTCAGTTGAACGTCTGATCGAGTGATCAAGACCTTCCACTGTATTTACGTTCATGGTGATTAAACGAATGAACACCACGGAAAAGTTTATGTTTATAGAGAGGTCAGTCTCTTCAATTGTTGCGAAAGCGCCATGATAATGGTTTCCTAAGTGGTCTAGTTTTCCTAAGTGTCTAGTTTTCCTAAGTGGGCTAGTTTTCCTAAGTGGTCTAGTTTTCCTAAGTGGTCTAGTTTTCCTAAGTGGTCTAGTTTTTCTAAGTGGTCTAGTTTTCCTAAGTGGTCTAGTTTTCCTAAGTGGTCTAGTTTTCCTAAGTGGTCTAGTTTTCCTAAGTGGTCTAGTTTTCCTAAGTGGTCTAGTTTTCCTTTATGGTCTAGTTTTCCTAAGTGGTCTAGTTTTTCTAAGTGGTCTAGTTTTCTTAAGTGGTCTAGTTTTCCTAAGTGGTCTAGTTTTCCTAAGTGGTCTAGTTTTAATAAGTGGTCTAGTTTTCCTAAGTGGTCTAGTTTTCCTAAGTGGTCTAGTTTTCCTAAGTGGTCTAGTTTTCCTAAGTGGTCTAGTTTTCCTAAGTGGTCTAGTTTTCCTAAGTGGTCTAGTTTTCCTAAGTGGTCTATTTTTTCTAAGTGGTCTAGTTTTCTTAAGTGGTCTAGTTTTCCTAAGTGGTCTAGTTTTCCTAAGTGGTCTAGTTTTAATAAGTGATCTAGTTTTCCTAAGTGGTCTAGTTTTCCTAAGTGGTCTAGTTTTCCTAAGTGGTCTAGTTTTCCTAAGAGATCTTTCCAAAAGTTCAAAAATACAAGCTGGTTGACTTTCATTTTTTCCAATGCAAATAACACTATACCTATGACTATTATATACATAAACTGTACAAAACTGTATTGTGTATTAAGGCTTAAAAATTAGTCTAATCATATGTGAAAGTATATTTTTTTTAAATATCCTAAGTTATAGGGAAGTAAAATACGATCCTTTGTAAAGTAATTTTTGGAACTGGAGGATGTAAAAAATTCTGCATTTACCTTTACAAGAAACTTTAATGACAAACTTTAGTGGTTAACGAGGATACTAAATTTCGTTTATATTGGACAGACATAAATGAAATAAATGGTGGGTTTAATATATTGAACTTAGGTGTGGTATATAATGAGGTTGCAGAGTTATTAGTAATATGACTAACAGGAACAGCATTATATGATAAAGTCCTAATTGATCATTTATGACGTGAATTCAATATTTTGGTGCTGTGAATTGAATTATTCGAGTAACGAAGGTGATTAGTTAATTTTAAATCATATTCCTAAAGAGCACTTTAATATTACTCATTACTTGTCATGTACATATTGTGTCGAGACCTTGGCTATTTACAAAGCACCAGAATTTATTAGTTATTCAGAGTTTTATACATATTACGTTACCATAATTAACATATTTATACTATCAGTACCAACTTGCTACTGTCGTCACCAGTTCACTCACATATTACATAAATCATAATAGCAACACAAGTAAAACTATTCAAAATCAATTATTTGCAATGTGTAATTCATGACCATAAATCGTTTAATGTCATCAGCCAGAAGTGTGAGGGAATTTACACGAAAGAAGAAAAATCGCTACTATTTAAGCGAAATGGATGAAGGAGGAGAGAAGGTACTACTGGGTTCTTAGTCTAAGCCGCTCAAACCTCGCTACCACGGTAAGGTGACCTAACATCGACTGAGCAGAGATTTAGGTAGCGGAGGATTCTGTGTGACGGGAAATTTTCAATTTCATCTTGGGAAGGGGGCTGCCTGTATCTGACCAAGACACTGTCTTACTGTATTAATGGGCTATCATTGCAGTATATACTGCAATACCTAGACTAACTCCCTAAGTTAGTCTGTATGGAGAGACTGTCTCTCTATGTGCACTCTAAGGACTTCTTATAGGATATAAGACAAATTATCTGTAAATTCTGTTAGCTATAGATCATCTTACCGGACAGAACTAGACAGCCTTTTATTTGCACGAATAAGATGCATGTGCAATATTGAGGTATTTTATTGACAAGGCATCTCCATTTTAAGACTGAGGGACTGATCACTTGAAATCTCCAATACTTCAACGATCTTCAATAAATTATTCACCTCTGTATTTGACAGAAGTTAACTGCGCGGCCGGAACGTTTCTGCAATAAAGATACCTAAATAATGCACATGTTTCTTATTCATCTTCTCATCGATATTATGTATTACCAATAATACCTCTTACCATAAGTAGATATCTACTGCCTCCCAACACTCCCTCAACTTAGAGAGGGTGATGGATGACACTTAGTTTGGTTTATTATATATTAATATTAGTCTCTAATAAGACTTCAAACTTGCTCTCTCATTAAATTGCAATCCTTATAACAGAAGAGGTATCAACACATATATACGTGTTAAAATATACTATCAGAAGGCTAGGTGGTTAATGGTTCTTAAATCAAGAGAGACGTGTGTTTTCCCGCGTTTGGTACACGTATATAAGAACATAAGAAAGGAGGAACACTGCAGCAGGCATACTGGCCCGTACTAGGCCGGTTCTTCTCAAACACGAACCCACTAGCCCATTCTCTGACTAGTCTATTAATTTTATCTGACCTTAATAATATACACCTGAACCTAAATATGCTATATTTCAGACAATAAGTTCAATATGGTATAACTTTTTCCACAAACATCGTCGAATAAAATTTGGGTTTGCGGCCACAATTTGGGCCCAGCACAAACATTTCCTATCATGTGAACGTTGCAGAGAGTTTAGTCGTTGGTTGCAGAGTAGTAACGCCTTCGTTAATTCTGGCTAAAAAAAATCAACAGCTATGTGTAGCTGGATAAATCGATATGAAGTTCCAGTCTCCCACTGGAAACGAAGGCTGGACTTAGCGTGGGGTGTTACCGAGACCATGGCTTGCTGTAGTGTCTTGGAATCTCAGGTTAAAGTGTTGAAGAAGGAGGTTCAACTTCTTCAGGAGGAAAATAGAAGGATGAAGCTTCGCCTAGATGGGTTTAGGAGTGAGTGTGAGATGGTTGGTGCTGGTAAGAGGAAACAAATACCAACAGTGATTTAAAGAGTTGCAGCCGCTTTAAGTGGCAAGTGGTTCCTAATTCAGGAAGAAGGAAGATAATGAAGGTTAATAGAGAAGATGTGAAAGTAGGAAATCGTTTCTCTGTTCTCTGACTCCCCTGCTAATCAAGGTAAGAATATTCTAATTGTGGGAGACTCAGGTAAGATATATGGACTGTGCTTTTTCTAACAGAGATAGGAAGGTCAGACAGAGAGTGTGCCTCCCAGGAGCTGGTGTTGGTGACATAGTCAACAGGTTGAATAATATTATGTCAGGCAATGGGAACAAGCCCATTATCTGTCTTAGTGCTGGTGGATATGACATTGGGAAGGGCAGGAGACAGGAGCTGCTGGATAAGTACAGGCCAGCCATAGAAGTAGTCAGGTCTAAGGGATGGATCCCAATCATAAGTAGCATCTTGCCTAGAAGGGGAGTGGGCAATGAATGGATGTCTAAGGCAATTGGTATAAATTGCTGGCTTGACAGGTACTACAAGGATCTTGCAATCCCATTCATTGATAACTTCAGGGATATGTTTAAAAGACAATATTCAAAATAAAGTTGCTAGTAAAGTCAAAGCAATTGCTCAACAAACAAAGAGAGATAGTAGAGGGCAACGAGTGACTAGCTCCCTTAAGGTTTACTATACAAATAGTAGGAGTCTAAGAAATAAGATAGATGAGCTAAGATTACTTGCAAGTGCAGGTAATATAGATATTATTGATATAACAGAGACCTGGTTCAACTTGAAACATAGAGAAATGCCTTCTGAATGCAACATACAGCGTTATAAAATATTCCACACTGATAGGGTCAATAAGAAGGGTGGTGGAGTGGCGATGTATGTCAGTGATAATTTAAATTGTTGTGTTAGACAAGATAAAAGATTACAAACATAGGACACAGAATCTGTTTGACTACAGTTTCTCGAAGGTCGTGAAAAATTTATTTGGGTGTGATTTATAGGCCCCCAAACCTTGACAGGGAGAGCGGTAGGCTGCTATGGGACGAAATTCATTAGGCATCTAGATATGAAAATGTTGTGTTAATGGGAGATTTTAACTTTAGACAAATTGATTGGAAGAATGTGACAGGAAATCTTGAGTCTAGTGACTTTCTTGATATGGTTCAGGATTGTTTTTTAAAACAGTTTGTGACAGAACCAACTAGAGGAAACAACCTGTTTGACTTGGTTCTTGCCAACAAAGAATCACTAGTTAATAATCTTGAGGTTAATGATGAGCTTGGGGAAAGCGATCACAAATCACTTAGTTTCAATATATCATGGAATTACCCAGGTAACTGCAATCAAGTCTCTGTTCCAGACTTCCGCTTGACCGACTTCATGGGACTGAGAAATTACCTTGGGGGGCTGAATTGGGATGACCTGAATATGGGTCAGGTAGTTGGTGTTGGTTGCCAATATGACGTGTTTCAGAGCATAGTGCTAGCTGCCCAGACAACTTTTGTTCCGAGTAGGGAAATCAGATCTAACAAAAATGATCCCAAATTAATAAACAGTAGATTAAAACATCTCATTGGTCAAAAGAGAGGCACATATAGGCGTGTCAAAAGATGGGATGGGCAGTTAAGAAATCAATACATTCAATTAAAGAGAGATATAAAAAAGGAATAAGAAAAGCAAAAAGGGAATATGTGGCTAAAGTCGCAAGGGATTCGAAGACTAACTCAAAAGGGTTCTTTCAGGTATACAGAAGTAAGAGTAGGGACAAGATAGGCCCACTTAAGAGTAACTCAAGTCAGATCACTGACAGTGATAATGAAATGTGTGAACTTTTCAACACCTACTTCCTCTCAGTTTTTACTCAGGAAGATACTAGCGAATTACAGAAATAATAAATTATGTAGAACAGGACGACAACAAACTATGCACTATTGGGGAATAAATAGCGACATAAGCAAATTTGCTGATGACACCAAAATAGGCCGTCCAATTCATTCTAATGAGGACATTAGAGCACTCCAGGATGATTTGAATAGACTGATGCAGTGGTCGGAGAAGTGGCAGATGCAGTTTAATATAGACAAATGCAAAGTTCTAAATGTTGCACAGGAAAATAACCATGCCACATATAAAGTAAATAATGTAGATCTTAATATTACGGATTGCGAAAAGGATTAAGGAGTTCTGGTTAGCAGTAATCTGAAACCAAGACAGCAGTGCATAAGTGTTTGCAATAAAGCTAACAAAATCCTTGGCTTCATATCAAGAAGTATAAATAATAGAAGTCATCGGGTTGTTCTTCAACTCTATATATCCTTGGTTAGGCCTCATCTAGATTATGCTGCACAGTTTTGGTCACCGTATTACAGAATGGATATAAATGCACTGGAAAACGTACAAAGGAGGATGACAAAGTTGATCCCATGTATCAGAAATCTTCCCTATGAGGATAGACTGAGGCCCTGAATCTGCACTCTCTAGAAAGGCGTAGAATTAGGGAGGATTTGATTGAGGTGTATAAATGGAAAACAGGAATTAATAAAGGGGATGTAAATAGTGTGCTAAAAATATGTAGCATAGACAGGACTCGCAGCAATGGTTTTAAGTTGGAAAAATTCAGATTCAGGAAGGATATAGGAAAGCATTGGTTTGGTAATAGAGTTGTGGATGAGTGGAACAAACTCCCGAGTACAGTCATAGAAGCTAAGACGTTGTGTAGTTTTAAAAATAGGTTGGATAAATACATGAGTGAGTGTGGGTGGGTGTGAGTTGGACCTGACTAGCTTGTGCTACTAGGTCAGATGCCGTGCTCCTCCCTTAAGTGAATGTGCCTGACCTGACTAGGTTAAGGCATTGGTTTAAGCCGGTGGGAGAATTGGACTTGCCTCGCATGGGCCAGTAGGCCTTCTGCAGTGTTCCCTCTTTCTTATGTTCTTAGTACAGCGACTGTCAAAGCTAGTCACTTTAATAAAGCAGAAAGTGACAACTGGATGTACGTTCACAAAGAACAACCTGCAGAAGGCATCCGAAGAAGGAGAGTCACTTGGTATGTAATTTCAGAGAAGTAAGTCATACCACATCCGCAACACTCGCATTACCTCACCAACACTCGCATTACCTCACCAACACTCACATCATCATCTCAACATTCACACGATCACCTCAACACAATTCCCAACACACGAATACCCACCTCAGTACTCTCCACCACGCCAACACTTTCCCCACCACACAACACTCTCCCCACCACACAACACTCTCCCCACCACGCCAACACTCTCCCCACCACACAACGCTTACCCAACAAACCCAACACAGTTTTTCCTCCATTTAAACTAAAAAATAAACTCTTTCGACTCTCCACCCACTTTCAATTGCAAGAAAAATCCCCACAGAAGCAATTGAACATTGAACAGGGACAAGAGGGGATCCAATTGCACACACACGCAGAGCCAGATAACATGACAGAGGAGTAACAGCATCCAAAAATGGCATTGGAATCTTAAAGAGAGAGAGAGAGAAGAGAGAGACAGACAGAGGGAGAGAAAGAGAGGAGAATTTAAAATAAAGATCCACTTTATATATACGTGAAAGTGTTCCAAGCAAACAAAAGGAGTCTTTAAAGATATATAAAAACAAGAGTCATTAAGAAATTATGAAATTAAATTTATTTTGGTTACCTGAGTTAATTAGGGCGATGATAATCGATACAAAACTGGACTGTGGAATATGAATATATGTGTATATATATATATATATATATATATATATATATATATATATATATATATATATATATATATATATATATATATATATATATATATATATATATATATATATATATATATATATATATATATAGGATGGGTCCACCTCTGGTACAAATTGTGGGACCATAGCCTCGGAGAAGTGGATAAAAAGGCTTCAAGGAAGAATATTTGGATTTCTTCCTGATGCCATTTGAATATTCCACTTCTCCTACCACCCATCTTTTAATTTTTTTTTACCAATAGGTATATTTTATTACATAATATGGTACAAAAGATTTGAGAGATACATTGTTGATATAAAGATGGCATATACAGTACACGAGGTGAGAGATACATGTCTAGTACATATTGTTACATCTTTGTCACTGATTATAATGCGAAAATCTCATCCAGCTCTTCCGAGCTGGTGCGCGTGCCCAGAATACAGCATGCATTACCCTCTGAACAGCAGCGCTGAGTCGCTGGAACAGAAAACTAGCTGCCCTGGGATCCCTAGTTACCCTGTTGAGTCTTTTGCCCAGCTCCTTGAGGAACTTAGATGCACTCTTTCCCCATGAGCCAAGGGTCTCTGAGCCTATGGGAACAAACATATAATGATGGGCAAGTTCTCCATATTTTCTCGACTTCTGGGACTCCCTGAAGGTGGCAGCAGCCCCTCCTTCCTCCCTGGTGTACTGGAGATAGGTATCAGCCAAGGTAGATGCACATGTGTAGTCCCACACCACCTGCTTGCCGTCTGTCCAGGCTTGAAGGGTGATACCATCTGGACGCTTTTGGTTGCCATCAGATCTGCATAGTTGGGGTGGTTCCCTTACTGCTGGGCATCCGGCTGTTGTGAGGCTCCTCTTGATAATGTTATTAACCTCTTCATGTCTTGCAATCTTTCCCTCGGATTTACGACACACAAGACCATGGTACCCGAATCGGTCTGCTGCTTCACTGCGACAAATACACCTGTGTTCGGCGAGAATAGGGGCGGCAAGTCGAAGGGCAACACCAATGCGGATGGTCTGTGGGTCGAGGCGTGTGCCAAGGCTGGAGTTGGGAACAGCCAAAAGAAAGTCCCCTGCATGAAGAGCTCTCACTGCAAGTAGGCGGGCTCTATCCTTCCCTGACACACTCTGAAGCATTGCTGAGGCTATATTCTCTACTATTGGGCCATCCCAGTGCGACTGTTTGTAGTTGTTGGGGGGAGCAGGCCTGGTTTCAGAGCCTGTTAGGTTATCCCAGATCCTGGCTCCATCAACGAACTTTTGGTCATGGATTCCAATCGTGTCCCTAAGATGTTCAGGGAGAATTGCTGCTACAAGCCCTCTGGATGCAATGCATGAAGACAGGAAAGCAGGTAGAGCAATCTGAGATGACTTGCGGACACCAATGCCTCCTAGTCTGACTGGGAGTGTAGCTTGGTCCCACTGCCCATCTTCTAGAGTAAGGTTAAGTACTTTAGTAAAGATCTGCCTCAGGATACTGTCATATTCGTGCAGTATAGGATTATCATATGAAGGAGCACATCTTAGGAAATATGTCAACCTGGGCAGACTCAAGCATTTTGTGAGGAGGTACAAGGCATCATGGGTGTCAAGATTGCCTATTCGTTGTTCCATTCTCCTCAATTCTTCCAGTTTCTTCCTGAAAATTGTGTCAATGGCATCTCTTCCCAGAGGTGTATATATATATATATATATATATATATGTGTGTGTGTGTGTGTGTGTGTGTGTGTGTGTGTGTGTGTGTGTGTGTGTGTGTGTGTGTGTGTGACGTGCCGAATAGGTAAAACTTGTGATTTTGGCATAAATAGCAACGCTCTTCTTGCTGAATAAGACAAGCGAAAATTTGTGTATGCAATAATTTCGCAAAAAATCATTCTGAACCTAACGAAAAGAATATATTTCATAGTGTTTGTTTATTATTAAATTATTGTAAACTTATATAAAATATTTTTAGTTGTATTAGGCTAAATTAGATTGCGCTTGTTATAATAAAGTTAGGTATGTTTCCAAAGGTTCTTTTGGTACAGAATCATGTTTTTTTATTAAAATAAATGAGAAAAATATATCTTTAAATGTACAAGAGAAAATTTTAGAAAGGACTTAATTTTAAATGAGTTCTTGCTAATTGACCAGTTTTACCTATTCGGCACGACATATATATATTTATATATATATTATAATGATTTTGTAGATGTGTATGGATTAGGGGATTATGGTCCCCGCGGCCCATTGAACAAAAAATGGACTACAAACGTCACACAAACATAAGGATCATCTTCGAACCCCAACCAGACGACAGAAGAAGGTTTATTCGGTAAGTACGTGGAGGTTTAAACCTAAACTGAACAAAAGAAGAAAGTTTATTAATATAAACTTTCTTCTACCGTGGACATTATAAAAGGCCGTAGAGGTTTGAGACCAAATTGGACTGCGGGAGAGGGAAGACCGAGGCATCAAACACAGTAATATATAGCACAGGCGATGGAATCCCATTATCTGGCCCCGTGATGGAAATGATGGAAGGATTACATGTATATCTACGAGGGGAAAATGTTAGGGGAGAGAGTGTGGGTGTGAGGGGAGAGTGTGCAGTTGTGTGTGAGGGAAGTGAGTGTAAGCTAAGGTTGGGAAGAGTGTGAGAGGGTGGAAAGGAAGGGAGCCAAAGAGGAGGGTATGAGGAGAATAAGGGAAAGACATGTTAAACTTCAAGAAGTCCAGCTCTTGTGTTGCATATTTGCAGTACTGTGTTGCATACTTGCAGTACTGTGTTGCATGCTTGCAGTACTGTGTTACATGCTTGCAGTACTGTATTGCATGCTTGCAGTACTGTGTTGCATGCTTGCAGTACTGTGTTGCATGCTTGCAGTACTGTGTTGCATGCTTGCAGTACTGTGTTACATGCTTGCAGTACTGTGTTGCATGCTTGCAGTACTGTGTTGCATGCTTGCAGTACTGTGTTGCATGCTTGCAGTACTGTGTTGCATGCTTGCAGTACTGTGTTGCATGCTTGCAGTACTGTGTTGCATGCTTGCAGTACTGTGTTACATGCTTGCAGTACTGTGTTGCATGCTTGCAGTACTGTGTTGCATGCTTGCAGTACTATGCTGCATTCTTGAAGTATTGTGCTGCATTATTGCAGTACTATGTTGCATACTTGCAGTACTATGTTGCATTCTTGCAATATTGTGTTGCATACTCGCAGTACTGTGTTGCATTCTTGCAATACTGTGTTGCATACTTGCAGTACTTTGTTGCATGCTTGCAGCACTATGTTGCATTCTTGCAATACTATGTTGCATACGTTCAGTACTTTGTTGCATACATGCAGTACTGTGTTGCATACTTGCAGTACTTGCAGTACTGTGTTGCATACTTGCAGCACTGTGTTGCATACTTGCAGTACTATGTTGCTTACTTGCAGCACTGTGTTGCATACTTGCAACACTGTGTTGTATACTTGCAGCACTGTGTTGCATACTTGCAGCACTGTGTTGCATACTTGCAGTACTATGTTGCTTACTTGCAGCACTGTGTTGCATACTTGCAGCACTGTGTTGCATACTTGCAGCACTGTGTTGCATACTTGCAGTACTATGTTGTGCCATAAACAACGCCCACTAACAGTGTCACATAAATTACCCAACATGGAAGAAATTACGCTCATAAATAACTTAGGAGATTTATAAGCGAGTCTTCCATCACACTTGCTATTAACAATATTTACAAGTGTACAAGGATTTCAAAACAAGCCAAATTAATAATAAAGAGTGAATACCAACAATATCAGAGAATTAGAAGCCACACTGGGATATGCTCAAGGTGGCGGCGTGAGTGTCCGATCAGCTGGAACGATGACCACAGACGTGGTAATCACACCAGGCCCTCAGTTCTCACCCCCCATCACTGACGCCCCTCAGTTCTCACCCCCCATCACTGACGCCCCTCACTTCTCATCCCCCATCACTGACACATCAGCACGCCGTACATCACATAACGGTTACCACGTGATCTAAGGCTATGTACACCACTAGATGGCTTCACTGTTTCCAGCTGCCAGACTACAAGATTTACTTGGCACACTGAACGTGGGCAACTCTCAACAAGGTGACACAAGAACGACACCTCTAACGACCTCTCAATGACATTTTCCCATCACCAGCTGCTGACATTTCACACACTCTGCATAGTTTTTGTGACTGTGTGTGTGTGTGTGTGTGTCTGTGTATATGTGTGTGTGTGTGTACTCACCTATTTGTGGTTGCAGGGGTCGATTCATAGCTCCTGGCCCCGCCTCTTCACTGACTGCTAGTAGGTCATCTCCCTGCTCCATGAGCTTTATCAAACCTCGTCTTAAAACTATGTATGGTTCCTGCCTCCACTATGTCGCTTTCAAGGCTATTCCACTTCCTGACAACTCTATGACTGAAGAAATACTTCCTAACATCTCTTTGACTCATAGGAGTCTTCAACTTCCAACTGTGACCCCTTGTTTCTGTGTCCCCTCTCTGGAACATCTTGTCTCTGTCCACCTTATCTATTCCTCGCAGTATTTTATATGTCGTTATCATGTCTCCCCTAACCCTCCTGTCCTCTAGTGTCGTCAGGCCGATTTCTCTTAACCTTTCTTCGTAGGACAATCCCCTTAGCTCTGGGACTAGTCTTGTTGCAAACCTTTGCACTTTCTCTAATTTCCTGACGTGCTTGATCAGGTGTGTGTGTGTGTGTGTGTCTGTGTGTGTGTGTCTGTGTGTGTGTGTCTGTGTGTGTGTGTCTGTGCCTATGTGTATGTGAATAAGTGTAAGGATTTGCCGTGTGTGGAGATGGGTATGGGAACGATGGGGGAATGGGTGTTATTGGGTGAATGGATGGGTCGATAGATGTCTTAATATGTGGATGGGAGTATGGGTGTGTGTGGTGAGGGGAAGGAAGGAAGGGGTGGTGAGGGGAAGGAGGGATGGGTGGTGAGGGAAAGGAGGAGATGGGTGGTGAGGGAAAGGAGGGGAGGGGTGGTGAGGGGAAGGGGTTGTGATGGGAAGGAGAAGTGTATTGAGGGGAAGGAGGGGATGGGTGGTGAGGGGAAGGAGGGAGGGGGGTCGTCGGCAACATTTTTAGCGGCTCGTCCGCTGCTCGTCACTAATTGGCTACAAAACTCGTCCGCAACGCGACACAAAGATGAGGCTGGTGAAAGATGTGAGCTGCTTCATGCTATTTTTGTTGTCTTGATCCGAGGCGATCACTCACACACACACACACACACACACACAAACACACACACACACACACACACACACACACACCAAGGAATCGTTCAAGACACTGTACACCGTGTACGTCAGGCCCATACTAGAATATGCAGCACCAGTCTGGAACCCACACCTGGTCAAGCACGTCAAGAAACTAGAGAAAGTGCAAAGGTTTGCGACAAGGTTAGTTCCACAACTCAGGGGACTGCCCTATGAAGAAAGGTTGAGGGAAATAGGACTAACAACACTGGAGGAAAGAAGGGTCAGAGGAGACATGATAACGACATACAAAATACTGCGGGGAATCGACAAGGTAGACAGTGACAGGATGTTCCAGAGAGGAACACAGAAACAAGGGGACACAACTGAAGCTGAAGACTCAGATGAGTCAAAGGGATGTTAGAAGCATTTCTTCAGCCACAGAGTAGTCAGGAAGTGGAATAGTCTAGAGAAAGATATAGTGGAGGCAGGAACCATACATAGTTTTAAGACAAGGTATGATAAAGCTCATGGAGCAGGGAGAGCAGAGACCCAGTAGCGGACAGCGAAGAGGCGGTGCCAGGAGCTGAGTCTCGACCCCTGCAACCACAATTAGGTGAGTACACACACACACATACACAAACACACACACACACACACACAGAGCCTTCGACACAGTTCCTCACAAGAGATTAGTGCAGAAGCTAGAGGATCAGGTACATATAACAGGAAGGGCACTGCAATGAATCAGAGAATACCTGACAGGGAGGCAACAACGAGTCATGGTACGAGATGAGGTATCACAATGGGCGCCTGTGACGAGCGGGGTCCCACAGGGGTCAGTCCTAGGACCAGTGCTATTTTTGGTATATGTGAATGAAATGACGGAAGGGATAGACTCTGAAGTGTCCCTGTTTGCAGATGATGTGAAGTTAATGAGAAGAATTAAATCAGATGAGGATCAGGCAGGACTACACAGAGACCTGGACAGGCTGAACACCTGACCCAGCAACTGGCTACTCGAATTTAACCCAGCCAAATGCAAAGTCATGAAGATCGGGGAAGGGCAAAGAAGACCGCAGACAGAGTATAGGCTAGGTGGCCAAAGACTGCAAACCTCACTCAAGGAGAAAGATCTTGGGGTGAGTATAATACCGAGCACGTCTCCGGAAGCACACATCAACCAGATAACTGGTGCAGCATACGGGCGACTGGCAAACCTGAGAATAGCGTTCCAATACCTCAGTAAGGAATCGTTCAAGACAATGTACACCGTGTACGTCAGGCCCATACTGGAGTATGCAGCACCAGTTTGGAACCCATACCTGGTCAAGCACGTCAAGAAATTAGAGAAAGTGCAAAGATTTGCAACAAGGCTAGTCCCAGAGCTAAGGAAAATGTCCAACGAAGAAAGGTTAAGGGAAATCGGCCAGACGACACTGGAGGACAGGAGGGTTAGGGGAGACATGATAACGACATACAAAATAATGCGAGGAATAGATAAGGTGGACAGAGACAGGATGTTCCAGAGATGGGACACAGAAACAAGGGGTCACAATTGGAAGTTGAAGACTCAGATGAGTCAAAGTTGTCAGGAAGTGGAATAGTCTGGAAAGTGAGGTAGTGGAGGCAGGAACCATACATAGCTTTAAGACGAGGAATGATAAAGCTCATGGAGCAGGGAGAGATAGGACCGAGCAGCGATCAGTGAAGAGGCGGGGCCAGGAGCTGAGTATCGACCCCTGCAACCACAAATAGGTGAGTACAAATAGGTGAGTACACACACACACAAATTATGCCATGAACACTGACATAGTTTGGTACATGTACTGTAATCCTCATCAAAATTATATTTATGAAAATAAATCTCTGCTACGAAAAATTGCGCTTATTAAATAAAAATATATATGATGACAGAAGATAATAGTCAAAAAGCAGGAAGAAAAAACGATTTTTTTTCACTAAAGCTTTTTTCTCTCTGAAACGAGACTATGACCTGTCATAACATTACACCAGGAAGACTCCAGTAGGAGATGAAAGGAGGAAAAGGAGCAGGAGGAAAAGAAATAGGTAGATGGAAAGGAGAAGAGGGAGGGAGAAAAGGAGGGAGAAGAGAGAAAAATTAATAGGACGTTTGTTATAAATTTATGCGTTAAATCCGAAAAGAGCAGAAGAGCGCAAGGAGGCGGAGGAGGAGGAAGAGCAGGAAGAGAAGGAAGAAGCGGAGGAGGAGGAAGAGCAGGAAGAGAAGGAAGAGTTGGAGAAGGAGGAGAAGACGGCGACTGTTGTAGCCAGGAAATCTATGAAATATTCACACATGTATTCAGCCAGAAAATTATTTCAGGGGTCATCTCTCCCTTGGCCCAGTCCCTAAAAAGTTCTCTTGGCTGATGGCCTGATGAACCAGGCTGTTTGTGCCAGCTGCAGGCACTTGAAGGTATGCACCACAGCCTAGATGATCAGTAACTAACTTGAGGAACTTCAAGTTGCCACTGGAAGACAGCCAGGGAGAGGTCAGTTGGTAATTTGCCTTACGTATGCAGAGAGGGAGTCAAAGAGTCGTGGTCCAACTACACTTATTGCTTCATCACTTAGTGTCTTCACTGCATCCTTGCATTTCATTGAAGGTATTTTACACCTTCTGATACCAGAGTGCAGATTTGAAAGCAATCCCTTCCAAAATTTTCTTGATGTAAATTTTGATGTACCTTTTTAGCCTCCGCTCAAAGGCAGAAAGTTCGAGGGACTTCCAGCGTTACTAATAATTCAGGTGATGAAAATATACAAGTAGTCAAGGCTATCTGTGCATTTTCTAGATTCTGCAGTTTCGCCTTCTTTAAAAGGGGCTGTTAGTGTTTAGAAATATTTCAGTTGTTTTGAACGTTCTAGTTATCCAGCCTATCATTTTTACCATGTAGATGTGTGATAATTGAATGTGATAATTGAATGTGAAAGCTAACATTATCACTCTCATGTTTCTCACATTAATTTTCCCCTCTATTGATTTATTTGAACAGATTTAATACTCTGTTCCTAATTTTGTTTTCTGAGTTTTTTCTCATACAGAGTAACTGAAAGGTATCCTTATTGAATAATGTAACTTTTTGTGCCCTATTGGACAACCTGGTTTATGTCAGCTTTGAGATTTGTTGTCTTTAGTGGATTCTACTCTCATAAAAAAATTAGTATTGTCTGCACAAGATGATACGGTGTTGTGATTTATGTCTATATATATGTGAGATATGAGAATAAGAAAAATAACTGAGCTCGAATGTGGAATATTCCTGAGAAGAAATGGGAAGAGCAGGCAATATGCATTAAGGAGAGGGGGTGGGTGTTAAGAGGAAGGGGAGGGAATTGGTAAGGGAGGAAAGCGGATGGGTGGGTAGAACAATTATTTTATTCTGTTCCCGATTAAGCTCACTTCCAGAATAAAATGACATCTCAGTGGTTTGCAAAAAATAAAATGACTAGTTTTAACACCCCTGGTTAATATAGCCAGCACACGGGACAGCTTATTTTATTACCTTAAAGCAGGACAACTACTCTTCAGGAGCAGCTTAGCCTCATTACACGATGCTCATATTTCTTAAACATACAGTGTCGCTGGATCTGGTTGCAGTGTGAGGCTTCTCTTGCCTCGGTGGGAAAATGATCCTGGACGACTGCAATTCAATGTAGAGAAAACTGGACGGGACTCGAAATTGGGGTTTTATTACGTTCTTTATTACGACTTTTCCGAGTACATTGACACTAACTTTGGAGGGACAAGATCTAGATAACCACTTACCTTGTTGTTGTTGTCGATGGAAGATGCATATATAGAACTTGTAGCTGACTTAGGTGGTGATATATGCAGACTTAACCTTAAGAATGGTTGTCACTCTACTGTTACAGCCATTACTGAGCTGCGAGGGAGTGTGCGGAATTTGCTCATATGGAGCCTCTGGTTCGATTCTCGTCCCATTTTACTGGAATATAAACATTCGTCGCGCCGGAAAGTCGAAATGGAGACTTTGGTTAAAAAAAAATTTTTTTTTTTTATAAAAGCTGTGAAAATTTGCTTCTGCAATTAATCTGTGAAAATCAGTTTTAACATAATGAAAAATATATATACAGTATTTATTTTAATATTAAATAAATTTAAATTGGTCTATAATAGTTTAAGTAGAATTACGTTCATTATAGCAAAGTTAGTGAGGTCCCTAAGTTAGATTTCAATCAAAACTAAAAATTTTTTTTTACTCCATTTTCAAAGAAAAGTCAAATATTTAGGGCAGTACAGCTTAACTACATATATATATATATTGCCTGTTTGGCAATGTTTTTCTTGCAGTTCCTGAAAGACGATGCAAACTGCTAACCACTTCAGTCATCAAGGCGGTGCACAACTACCCAAGAATATATAATTGTGTCCCTCTGCCCCATCATCGCAGGAACCACAGAGGAAGACCCAAGAAAAAGTCCAATGAAAACGAGAAAATTTGCGCACAGGTTAGCAAAAAAATCGAAGAAGGCAACACAGTGGGAACAATCAGAATAATTACAAGTGACGACACTGTTGCTCCCAAAGATGAGACCACAGCTCAAGCACTAAGAGACAAACATCCGACAAGGGACACCATAGCCGCCAACAACAACCCTGAAGGAGACCCCATCACTGAACAATTAATTTTGCCAGAATCAGAAGTGTATAAGGCGATAGTGTCATTTCCAGCAGGATCTGCAGGAGGTTACACTGGAATTCGACCACAACACCTCAAAGAGATGGTAAATCCAGTACTCGGCGCATCTGCGTCAATTCTTCTCACCGAATTAACAACTTTTGTCAATAAACCTTTCTTTTTTGGAGCCTCATTATGCGCTTTGAAGAAGAAGAAGGCTGGGGGAATCAGACCCATTGCTGTTGGTAACACCCTTCGCCGTCTAGTTGCCAAAGCAGCAGTAAGAAACATTCGCATAGAAGCTGCCAGTTTACTCCAACCACACCAACTGGGCTTTGGGGTCTCTCAAGGCAGTGAAGCCGCAGCTCACGTGGCAAGGGCCTACATCAGGGACCTACCAGAAGACAAGGCCGTAGTCAAACTTGACTTTAGAAATGCCTTTAATATGGTAAAGAAAGATGTGGTCTTGCCAGCCGTTCGGGATCAGTTCCCCAGTCTCTTTTCCTTCATTTCAGCTGGCTACAGCAAACCCTCAACTCTTTTGTTTGGGGAACATGAAATTCCCTCATCTGAGGGTGTTCAGCAGGGTGATACACTCGCTCCACTTCTCTTCTGTTTGGCAGTAAGAGAACTAACTTCCAGCCTACGCAGCGAGCTCAACATCTGGTACCTGGATGATGGCACTCTGGCGGGTACTGGGGAGTCCATGTTAGAGGACCTACAACGGGTGAAGACACAGGGAGAAGCCTTAGGACTCCTCCTCAATCCCTCAAAGTGTGAAATCATCACAACAAACCAGGAAATAATCAATGCGGTGCAAACAATCCTCCCAGAAGTCACTACTACCACTCCATCCAACAGTACCCTCCTGGGAGCACCGCTGGGTCACCACGCCATCGACACTGTCCTCAAGGACAAAAGAATGGAGGAGAGAATAAGTGATCTTGATGTCCATGATGCCCTGTATCTCCTCACAAGGTGTCTTACTATGCCAAGACTCACTCACTTCTTGAGGTGCGCACCCTCTTTTGACAACCCAACACTTGACGAGTATGACGCACACCTGAGATCAACCTTTAAGATGGCACTGAATCTGTCACTAGAGGATCGGCAATGGGAGCAGGCAACCCTCCCAGTGCGACTAGGAGGTATAGGGGTGCGCAAAGCATCGCAGGTAGTTTTACCTGCATTTCTGTCATCGTGTTTGGCCTCCTGTGGATTAGTCAAGAAGATTGTCCCCAAACGCTTGAGAGGTGTGGTGGGAGCTCAAGACCCCAAGTTCATTGAAGCAGCCGAGCGGTGGGACATCCTGGCAGACTCCTCAAGTAAACCAGCTCCTCACAAAGAGCACAAACAGTCCCACTGGGACAAACCGATCATGGTAAAAAATGCCAACACAATGCTCACCAACGCTTCAGGAAAGGACAAAGCTCGTCTCCTAGCGGTGAAGGCACAACACTCAGGAGATTTCCTTCTAGCTGTTCCCAATTCCTCTCTGGAGACTCGACTCGACCCACAGGCCATTCGGATTGGTGTTGCTCTTCGCATAGCCGCCCCCCTACTCACCGAACATAGGTGTATTTGCGGCAGGGCGACGGCTGATCAATTCGGACTTCATGGTCTCGTGTGTCACACATCAGAAGGGAAGTATGCTAGACATAAGGACGTCATTGACATCACAAAGAGAAGCCTCGCCACAGCCCGTTGCCCAGCTCAACGGGAACTCCAAGTGCAGAGGTCTGATGGAAGTCAAAAGCGTTCTGATGGAGCCACTATGCTACCCTGGAAGGATGGTAAGCAGATTGCTTGGGACTACACCTGTGCTGCCACAATGTCAGACACCTACTTGCCATAATCCGTAGCCGAAGTGGGTGGAGCTGCCAGCCACAGGGAGACCCAGAAGACTCGCAAATATGAAGGCCTTCCCCCTTGCTATAACTTCATCCCAATAGGGTAGGAGACCCTTGGAGCATGGGACACGTGTGCTCTAAAGTTTCTCAAAGAGCTGGGTGAAAAACTCATCATAGAAACCAAGGACCACAGGGCGACCAGGTTCCTCTTTTAGAGACTCAGTGTTGCGATCCAGAGGGAAAATGCCTGCAGCATTCTGGGCACGCGGCCCACTGCCGGGGAGCTGGACGAAGTATTTGACATGTAGCTCTGAGTTGTTATCTATGTTGTTTTACTCCCTATTGTATTCTTGTCAATGTATTTCGTCAATGTATTTTGTCAGTGTATTTTGTCTTGAAATAAAGTTCATACACAATGAAAAAATGGGGTGGTAGGAAAGTGGAATATTCAAATGGCTTCAGAAAGAAATCTAAATATTCTTCCTTGAAGCCTTTTTATCCACTTCTCCGGGGCTATGGGTCCCACAATTTACACCAGAGGTGGACCCTATATATATATATATATATATATAAAGAGAGAGAGGGGAAAGAGAGAGAGAGAGAGAGAGAGAGAGAGAGAGAGAGAGAGAGAGAGAGAGAGAGAGAGAGTAGAGCGAGAGAGCGCAATTTAATTTACCCTATTCCAACTAAATATGTTTTAAATAAGTTTACAATAATTTAGTAATAATCAAACACAATGAAATATATGTTTTTTCGTTAGGTTCAGAATGATTTTTTTGGGGGGAAATTATTGCATACACAAATTTTCGCTTGCCTTACTCATCAAAAATAACGTTGCTATTTTCGTTGCAAGTTTCACCTACAGAGTAACACACTGACAGAACAAAAATATTCACAGCTTATGTCAAATGAAGTGAAAAGTTCTTTTATACCTGAACATTCAAACTTGGAACTGGAGAAGTTGACACCTTCATGAAGACACAGCATCGCCAGCCCACAGCAGCTGACACCTTCATGAAGACACAGCATCGCCAGCCCACAACAGCTGACACCTTCATGAAGACACAGCATCGTTAGCACACAGCAGCTGACACCTTCATGAAGACACAGCATCGCCAGCCCACAGCAGCTGACACCTTCATGAAGACACAGCATCGCCAGCCCACAGCAGCTGACACCTTCATGAAGACACAACATCGCCAGCCCACAGCAGCTGACACCTTCATGAAGACACAACATCGCCAGCCCACAGCATCTGACACCTTCACGAAGACACAGCATCGCCAGCCCACAGCAGCTGACACCTTCATGAAGACACAGCATTGCCAGCCCACAGCAGCTGACACCTTCATGAAGACACAGCATCGCCAGCCCACAACAGCTGACACCTTCATGAAGACACAGCATCGCCAGTCCACAGCAGCTGACACCTTCATGAAGACAGCATCGCCAGCCCACAGCAGCTGACACCTTCATGAAGACACAGCATCGCCAGCCCACAGCAGCTGACACCTTCATGAAAACACAGCATCACCAGCCCACAGCAGCTGACACCTTCATGAAGACACAGCATCACCAGCCCACAGCAGCTGACACCTTCAAGAAGACACAGCATCACCAGCCCACAGCAGCTGACACCTTCAAGAAGACACAGCATCACCAGCCCACAGCAGCTGACACCATGAAAACACAGCATCGCCAGCCCACAGCAGCTGACACCTTCATGAAGACACAGAATCACCAGCCCACAGCAGCTGACACCTTCATGAAGACACAGCATCACCAGCCCACAGCAGCTGACACCTTCAAGAAGACACAGCATCACCAGCCCACAGCAATTAAACATCATACTTGGCGTCAGAGGCTCGTGAGTTTAATAATATATTAAAAGGCCATAACACGCTCCTGCGTCTGCATGAAAACTAAAGTCTGTTGAGTCAATATTTGTGTTTGGAGTTGATTTAGGGTTGAGGTGGAAACACCCGGCAACTGTCACTAACATAAAATGACACGAAAAAAACTCCACACAATTCAAAAACTCTCCGCGCGCGCGTGCGTGTGTGTGTACTCACCTATTTGTGGTTGCAGGGGTCGATTCATAGCTCCTGGCCCCGCCTCTTCACTGATTGCTACTAGGTCCTCTCTCTCCCTGCTCCATGAGCTTTATCAAACCTCGTCTTAAAACTATGTATGGTTCCTGCCTCCACTACGTCACTTTCTAGGCTATTCCACTTCCTGTCAACTCTATGACTGAAGAAATACTTCCTAACATCTCTTTGACTCTCTGTCCACCTTATCTATTCCTCACAGTATTTTATATGTCGTTATCATGTCTCCCCTAACCCTCCTGTCCTCTAGTGTCGTCAGGCCGATTTCCCTTAACCTTTCTTCGTAGGACAATCCCCTTTCTTCGTGTGTGTGTGTGTGTGTATGCGCTCACCTATTTGTACTCACTTATTTGTGGTTGCAGGGATCGAGTCACAGTTATTGGCCCCGCCTCTTTGATGGTTGCTACTAGGTCCACTCTCTCCCTGTTCCTTGAGCTTTGTAGTATCTTTCCTTAAAGCTGTGTATGGATCCTACATCCACTACATCACTCTCCAGATTGTTCCACTTCCTGACAACTCTATGACTAAAGAAATACTTCCTAACATCCCTGAGACTCATCTGAGTTTTCAACTTCCAGTTGTGACCCCTTGTTGCTGTGTGCCATTTCTGAAACATCCTATCCCAATACACCTTGTCAATTCATCGCAGTATTTTATATGTCGTTACCGTGTCCGTTCTATCCCTCCTCTCCTCCTGTATCGTTAGGTTGATTTTCCTTAACCTCTCCTCGTAGGACATACCTCTTAGCTCAGGGACTACTGTTGTTGCAAACCTTTGCACTTTTTCTAATTTCTTGATGTGTTTGACTAATTGTGGGTTCCATTCTGGCGCTGCTTACTCCAATATGGGCCTGACGTACAAGGTGTACAGAGTCTTGAATGATTCCTTACTCAGGTATCTAAACGCTATTCTTAGGTTTGCCAGGCGCTCCTATGCTGCAACAGTTATTTGGTTCATGTACTCTTCACGAGATGTGCTCGGTATCATATTCACCCAAAGATCCTGTATTCTGTCTGCGATCTTCTTTGACCTTCCTCAATCTTCTTGACTTTGCATTTGGTGGGGTTAAACTCCAGAAGCCAGTCGTTGCAGCAGCCTGTTCAGATCCCTTTGTAGTCGTACCTAATCTTCATTCCCTTGAATTCTCCTCATTAGCTTCATATCGTTTGCAAACAGGGACACCTATGAATCTATCCCTTCCGTCATGTCATCCACATATATCAGAAATAGCACTGGTCCTAGGACTAACCCTTGTGGAACCCCGCTCGTCACAGGCTCCCTCTCTGACATCTCATCACGCACCATCACTCGTTGTTTCCTTCATGTCAGGTATCTTCTGATCAATTGCATTGCTTTTCCTGTTTTCCTGCCTACTCCTCTAGATTTCCACTAAGACAATCTACCCACCCCCTTCTCTCCTGCAAACGTCTGTCACCTTGTCATAAAACTCCAGTAGGTTTGTGACACAGGATTTCCCCTCCCTGAAACCTGTCTGTATCCTTTCTTAAAGATTGGGACTACATTTGCTGTTCTCCAAACCTCAGGTAGTTGCCCGGTTTCGATAGATGTGTTGAAGATTGTTAGTGGCACACACAGTGCCTCTATTCCCTGTCTTAGGACCCATGGAGAGATGCTCAGTCTCATCGCCTTTGAGGTATCTAGTTCACGTAGCATCCTCTTCACCTCAGTTGTGTGTAGAAATACTTTTTTCAATTCAAAAAGGACAACCTTACTCAAGTGAAAATATGTTGGTGCTCCTTACTATGACAACTTTAATAATATACCTTCTCTGCTTAAGAAATTTAATATCAAAGTTGTATTTAAAAATCTTGATACAGTAAAAAAATTGTTATTAAAAACTCCCCAAAAAATGCAACATAAATATAGAATTAGCATTGGACGAGAGTCTAATGCTCTGTTTATTCACATGAGATTTTAACATTCGGAGGCCCGTGGCCGGGTGGCAAAAGCTCTCGCTTCAAACGCTGAGGGTCCGGGTTCGATTCCCGACGATGGTTGAAATATTGGGCGTGTTTCCTTACACCGGTTCTCCATGTTCACTCATCAGTATAACATGGGTACCTGAGTGTTAGTCAACTGGTGTGGGTCGCATCCCGGGACAAAACTGACCTAATTTGACCGAAATGCTCTGCATAACAAGGGGCTTCCTATATAGTAGTGTGTTTATGATGTCAGCTAGGCCTGTATATCTTGTACATGTACTTGTAGAAATAAAGCTATTTATTTATATATTTACAATCCATTTTTTTCAAAAGGCCGAAAAAGTTGTATCAAGCAGGTCCATGATTGAGAGAACATAAGAACATAAGAACATAAGAATGGAGGAACACTGCAGAAGGCCTACTGGCCCATACAAGGCAGGTCCTTATCAAAACCACCACTACCTAAGAATTTACTCCTGTACTCACGACACTAATCAAACCCAGCCCCTCCCACTCATATATTTGTCCAATCTCTTTTAAAGCCACCCAAGGTCCTAGCCTCTATCACCCTACTCGGAAGATTGTTCCACGCATCTACAACTCTGTTCGAAAACCAGTACTTGCCTATGTCCTTTCTAAATCTAAATTTATCCAATTTAAATCCGTTATTTCTAGTTCTTACTTGGTTCGATATTCTCAGTATTTTATTAATATCTCCTTTGTTTATGCCCATCATCCACTTGTACACCTCGATGATATCTCCCCTCATTCTACGTCTCTCCAGAGAGTGGAGATTCAATGCTCTAAGTCTATCTTCATACGGGAGATTTCTTATACTGTAAATCATTTTAGTCATTCTTCTTTGTATGTTCTCCAATGAATCTATATCCATCCTGTAGTAAGGAGACCAAAACTGAGCTGCATAATCCAAATGAGGTCTCACTAGTGATGTATAGAGTTGTAAAATAACTTTTGGACTTCTGTTGCTTATACTTCTTGAAATAAATCCTAGTAATCTGTTAGCCTTATTGCGCACACTTAGGCACTGTTGTCTTGGCTTTAGATTTCTGCTTACCATGACTCCCAAGTCTTTTTCACATTCTGTATGATCAAGCTCAACTTCACCTAGTTTATAAATTCGAGGGATATTTTCATTACCAACGACTAGCACCTTACACTTGTCCACATTGAACTTCATCTGCCACTTTTCAGACCAAGACATTAATTTATCCAAATCCTCCTGGAGTTCATTGGTATCCTCCTCAGAATGAATTATACGGCCTATTTTTGTATCATCAGCAAATTTACTCATGTCACTTGCAATTCCTTCATCAAGGTCATTTATGTAAATTATGAACAACAATGGGCCCAAAACTGATCCTTGTGGAACGCCACTGGTGACAAATCCCCATTCAGATTTGACCCCATTAATGGAAACTCTCTGCTTTCTATTGGTAAGCCATGCCTTTATCCATGCTAGAACTTTACCTCCAATACCATGAGCTGCCACCTTTCTTAAGAGTCTCTTGTGAGGTACTCTATCGAAGGCCTTACTGAAATCCAAGTAAACTATATCATATTCTTTATCACTGTCTACTGCCTCAAATGTTTTATTGAAAACGTCAGTAAATTTGTCAGGCAGGAACGACCTCTCGTAAACCCATGCTGAGATTCATTAATCAAATTATGTTCTTCAAGGTGACTTCTGATAATATCAGCTATAATTGATTCTAATAATTTGCCTACTATAGACGTGAGGCTTATTGGACGGTAATTTGATGGACTGGACTTATCCCCTGATTTGAATATAGGAACTACATTAGCTATCTTCCACATCTCTGGCACAACACCAGTTAGGATGGACGTGTTAAACACATTCGTTAATGGCTGACTAAGTTCCATCTTGCATTCTTTAAGTACCCTGGAAAACAACTCGTCGGGTCCTGGGGACTTATTTTGCTTCAGTTTATCTATCTGTTTGATAACCATATCCCTCGTGACAGTAATATTAGTTAATTTGAATTCTTCAGGAACTGAATAATAGTTAATTTCTGGAATCTCATTTACGTCTTCTTGTGTAAAGACTGACAAAAATAGTCATTAAATAGAGAACACATTTCCAGTTCGTTATCCGTCAGCTGTCCATTCCCAATTTTCAGAGGTCCTACCTTTTCCCTCACCTTCGTCCTGTACACTTGAAAGAACCCTTTTGGATTAGTCTTTGATTCATTAGCAACCTTAATCTCATAGTCACGTTTAGCCTTTCTAATCCCCTTTTTACTTCTCTTTTCAACTGAACATATTGGTCAATAAGGTTAACATCTCCTCTTTTGATGCGCCTATAAATTCCTCTTTTCTCCCCTAGTAGATGTTTTAGCCTCCTGTTAATCCATTTGGGATCGTTATTATTTGACCTAAATTCTCTCTGGGGAATAAACATACTCTGTGCACGTTGTACATTATTAAGAAACAAATCATAAACGCAGATCCCATCGTAATCGACTACTGGCTATCCCAGTAGTCGAATCACATTCGTCTGGAAGCACAGAAAAGGAGTTCGAAGTTTCCACAGCAGTCTCTTTCTTCTTCGTCGTTACTACCTCTCCATTCGTCTTCTTGATCTTCAACTTCGTCCCATGCTGTCCGGCCACTGCCCAGGTTACCTTCTTGACCTGAGGACTCACAACAGGAGGACTACTACGAATCCTCTTGTTTTCCTCCGTCAATCGCCGTATCTCAAGCTTCGCTACCCTCAATTCCTCCTTAAGCTGCTGGTAAAGTTGCTCAATAGGGGGCATCTTGATTCAGTCCACAGGGAGTGAAATAAAATAGAATCAAGTTTCATAAAAAATAGTTATGAAATTATTATGAATATTGGTTTAGGATTATACAAATTAGACTCATTTACTATTAATAAAATTTGGGAAGAATTTAAGATATATTCGACAAATTAAAATCTTAAAGATTGGGTAGAATATAAGCTGTGACTGACAGGTCCTTGACCACCTCACCCGCATCATAAGAACATAAGAAAGGAGGAACACTGCAACAGGCCTACTGGTCCATACTTGGCAGGTCCATGTCAAATCCAACCACCAACAAAAACATTTGTCCAACCCATCCCCATCGCCATCCAAGCAACAAGCCCCGACTACACCCCCCTCCCCCAACAATTGCGCAAGTCCCGTTCAAATCCAACCCCTCTCACTCACAACACAGAAATAAGGAATAATGCAGCAAGCCAATTGGTATACACTAGGTAGGTTCCCCTTAAACCCAAAACCAATCCCACAAACAAAATCTCCTGCCAAACCCACCTACTCCATCCATGGAATATGCTTTGATAATCAGGGCACTATAAAATATGGTACTGAAGGAGCTGAAGCACCTGGTCCATCACCAGGGCACGGAATGAGCCTAAGCACCTGATCCATCACCAGGGCACTGAGGGAACCAAAGCACCTGATCCATCACCAGGGCACTGAATGAGCCGAAGTACCTGGTCCATCAGCAGGCCGTTAAGGAGCAAAATCACCTGGTCCATCACCAGGGAACAGAGGAAGTCGAAGCACCTGGTCCATCACCAGGACACTGAAGGAGCTGAGGCACCTGGTACATCACCAGGGCACTGAATGAGCCTAAGCACCTGGTCCATCACCAGGGCACTGAATGAATCTAAGCACCTGGTCCATCACCAGGGCACTGAATGAGCCGAAGTACCTGGTCAATCAGCAGGCCATTAAAGGAGCAGAATCACCTGGTCCATCACCAGGGAACAGAGGAAGTCGAAACACCTGGTTAATCACCAGGACACTGAAGGAGCAGAATCACATGGTCCATCACCAGGGCATTGAGGGAGCCGAAGCGCCTGGTCCATCACCAAGGCACCGAGGGAGCTGCATCTTAGAGCCTGGCCCCAAATCAAGTAGGTTATTTCCCCTTGTAGGTTCTGTTACAAACTGCTTCAAAAGCAATCCTGAACTACTTCTAAAAAGTCGTTAGATTCTAAATTCCCTATAACATTATAACAGGTTCAGGTGTTGTATGTTGACCGCGAAGTATAATCTCGCCTTTATGTGTCTACTGGCTAATCTTATATATATATATATATATATATATATATATATATATATATATATATATATATATATATATATATATATATATATATATATATATATGTGAGACAACCACTATGAAAATAGAGGAATTCCAAGCACTTTCGTGACTACTCACATTATCAAAGCGCTTGGAATTCCTATTTTTTCATAGTGGTTGTCTTGCATATTTTGATATCACCTGATTACTGTGATCTTTTTGCATATATATATATATATATATATATATATATATATATATATATATATATATATATATATATATATATATATATATATATAACACTGATCTCTGCGACGGAGACTCGACCTACGACTTGACAGGAACGCAGTGCTTTACCGACCGTACCACACTGGACCAATACCTTGGCATCCAGCTCACGCTAGACGTTGATCTAGTTGTGTCGATGCATGCAGGGGGTGAGATGAAAAACTGTAAGCCACCTGCCTGAAAGCTGGGTGCCTTGGATCAACGTCTAGCGTGAGCTGGATGCCAAGGTATTGGTCCAGTGTGGTACGGTCGGTAAAGCACTGCGTTCCTGTCACAAGGTTCGTAGGGTCGAGTCTCCGTCGGCCAGAGATCAGTGTTTGTGAATATTTCGCCTGCTCTTGCGAATTCCTAGCATTGTAAAAATCTCTAGTTGTGTTGATGCATGCAGGGGATGAGATGAAAGCTGTAAGCCACCTGCCTGAAAGCTGGCTGCCTTGGATCAACGTCTAGCGTGAGCTGGATGCCAAGGTATTGGTCCAGTGTGGTACGGTCGGTAAAGCACTGCGTTCCTGTCACAAGGTTCGTAGGGTCGAGTCTCCGTCGGCCAGAGATCAGTGTTTGTGAATATTTCGCCTGCTCTTGCGAATTCCTAGCATATATATACATATATATATATATATATATATATATATATATATATATATATATATATATATATATATATATATATATATATATATATATAATGAGGTGGTTTGGACATATAGAGAGGTATAACAAAATAGGAGGACTTCGAGAGTAATTCTAGGGGACTTTAACTTTAGTCAGATTGATTGGAATTTCTTGACAGGGAATTTAGAATCTAACGACTTTTTAGAGGTAGTTCAGGATTGTTTTTTGAAGCAGTTTGTGACAGAACCTACAAGGAGAATAACCTACTTGACTTGGTCCTGGCAAACAAGGAATCCCTTGTTAATAATTTAGAAATTACAGAGGAACTCGGATGTATGATAGTAGGGATAATTCAGTAACAGTCCCAGACTTTCGCTTAGCAGATTATAATGGGCTTAGAGAACACTTATCAACTGTGGACTGGGGTAATGAAGAGAGCTATATATATGACAGCTTTCTTAACACTATACAAGCAGCCCAAAGAACATTTATCCCATATAAAGAAATTAGATCAAGTAGAATTGACCCAAAATGGATGAATAATAGGCTCAAATATCTTTTAGGGCAGAAGAAAGGAATTTATAGGCGCATAAATAGAGGTGAGGGTCATCTTATAAATCAGCATACTGACATTAAGAGCGACGTTAAAAAAGGTATAAGAAAAGCTAAATGGGACTATGAAATTAAAGTTGCTAGGGATTCAAAAACTAACCCAAAAAGTTTTTTCCAGGTTTATAGAACAAAAGTTAGGGATAAGATAGGTCCCCTTAAAAATAACTCTGGGCATCTTACTGACAAGGAGAATGATATGTGCTCTATTTTTAATAATTATTTTCTATTGGTTTTCACACAGGAAGACACTAATAATATCCCAGTAATTAATTTTTATAGTGGCCTTGAAGAAGATAAATTATGTAATATCACAGTCACTAGCGAAATGGTTATGAAACAAGTAGACCGACTGAAACAAAATAAATCGCCGGGTCCTGATGAGCTTTTTGCAAGGGTTCTTAAGGAATGCAAACTGGAACTCTGTGAACCAATATCTAACATTTTTAATTTATCTCTTCAAACAGGTGTAGTGTCTGATATGTGGAAGATGGCTAATGTAATTCCTATTTTTAAAGCAGGGGATAAGTCACTACCGTCAAATTACGCCCAATAAGCCTAACCTCAATTGTAGGCAAATTACTAGAGTAAATTATAGCTGATATTATTAGAAGCCATATAGATAACCATAATTTGATTAATGATACTCAGCATGGATTCACGGGGGGCCGTTCCTGCCTATCTAATTTATTAACCTTCTTTAGTAAAGCTTTTGAGGCTGTTGATCATGATAAAGAATTCGATATTGTTTATTTAGATTTTAGTAAGGTTTTTGATAGAGTACCGCATCAGAGACTGTTAAAGAAAGTGGCAGCTCATGGCATTGGGGAAAAAGTGCTGTCATGGATCGAGTCATGGCTCACCAATAGAAAGCAGAGAGTGTGCATAAATGGGGTTAAATCCGAGTGGGGATCTGTAACAAGTGGTGTTCCACAGGGATCAGTCTTAGGCCCGTTGTTGTTTTTAATATATATCAATGACCTTGATGAGGGAATTACTAGTGATATGAGCAAATTCGCCGATGACACGAAGATAGGTAGGATAATTGATTCAAAGGTAGATGTCGGGAAACTTCAGGAGGATTTAGACAAACTCAATTCCTGGTCAGAAAAGTGGCAGATGCAGTTCAATGTAGATAAATGCAAGGTTCTGAAGCTCGGGAGTGTCCATAACCCAAGCACTTATAAGTTAAATAACGTAGAACTTAGCCATACAGATTGCGAAAAGGACTTGGGGGTTATGGTAAGCAGCAACCTTAAACCAAGACTAGGCGTACGTAATAAGGCAAACAGATTACTTAGATTTATATCAAGAAGTGTAAGCAACAAAAGTCCAGAGGTTATATTACAGCTTTATACATCGTTAGTAAGGCCTCACCTAGATTACACAGCTCAGTTCTGGTCTCCATATTACAGAATGGATATTAATTCGTTAGAAAACATTCAGCGTAGAATGACTAAATTAATACATAGCATTAGAAATCTTCCGTATGAAGAAAGATTTAAGACCCTAAAATTACATTCACTTGTAAGACGAAGAATGAGGGGAGACATGATCGAGGTATACAAGTGGAAAATGGGTATTAACAAAGGGGATATAAATAAGGTCTTGAGAATATCTCTCCAAGAGAGAACCCGCAATAATGGATTCAAATTAGATAAATTTACATTTAGAAAGGATATAGGAAAGTATTGGTTTGGAAATAGGGTAGTTGATGAGTGAAACAGTCTGCCTAGTAGGGTTATTGAAGCAAGGACCTTGGGTAGTTTCAAATTTAGGTTGGATAAATTCATGAGTGAGAGGGGTTGGATTTGAGTGGGAATTGCACATGAGTAAATAGAATTATCAAAGCTTATTTCTTGGGTAGCATTGAAGATTGGGTTGAACAAATATTCTGTTTGGGGGATGGAATGTGAAGGACCTGCCTAGTATGGGCCAACAGGCCTGCTGCAGTGTTCCTCCTTTCTTATGTTCGTATGTTCTTATGTAGTGGAGGGAATTCAGGGTAGAGGTCGGCCTAGGAAAGGTTGGAGGGAAGAGGTAAAGGAGGTTTTGTGCGCGAGGGGCTTGAACTTCCAGCAAGCATGCGTGAGCTTTTTAGATAGGAGCGAATGGAGACAAATAATTTTTAAGACTTGACGTGCTGTTGGAGTGTGAGCAGGGTAATATTTATGAAGGGAGCGATAAACTCGTATGGGTCTAAAATCACCTGGGAGGAGGATGAAATGTAATCAGATTCGATCCGAGAAAGGGAAGGGTAGCTACATTTCCTTGGATCAAGAGCCCTCGGCGGCGTGAAGGAGTGTTCCAAATTTGAGGATGATTGTTTGCAACTGTAAGGTTAGGTAAGGCTCATCAGGAAACAGGACCGAGGCCTTCCGCTGGCTTACCGGTACACCCATTTACATATTATGATCATAGTTATATCCTGTGTAACTGTAAGAACGTACCTGGCATTGTGTGGTCCAACGATGTGGTCGTGGGAGGAGGAGGCAGTGATGGCCTCGTCAGGGATGTCCCCAGACTCCATCCCCAGGTCCCAGTTACACTCCTCTGTCAACAAGAACACATTCCACATTAATTTAGTAGCAACACACGATCAGTTTTGCTTACATAAAGGTAAGACATACATGTGAGTACACTCACTGTCTTCCTACTGTTGTAGAATAATCTTAAATAACACAAGTCCCGTGTCTTAATATTATAGTAAATAATTTTGGGACTTCTGTTATTAGAGTCTCAGTGTCTTAGGACATATACTCTTAGGACATTTTAAGATGGTTTAATACCAAAAGGTCCCAAGTTCAACCTACACCTACTTGTTTCTGTGCCCATCATAGCTTACGTGCATATATATATATATATATATATATATATATATATATATATATATATATATATATATATATATATATATATATATATATATATATATATATATATATATATATATGTATAAGCCTGTTATTGTTTTACATGATGATAGGATTGCTGGTGTCTTTTTTCTGTCTCATAAACATGCAAGATTTCAGGTACGTCTTGTTACTTCTACTTACACTTAGGTCACACTACACATTCATGTACAAGCATATATATACACACCCCTCTGGGTTTTCTTCTATTTTCTTACTAGTTCTTGTTCTTATATCCTCTTATCTCCATGGGGAAGTGGAACAGAATTCTTCCTCCGTAAGCCATGCGTGTCGTAAGAGTCGACTAACATGCCGGGAGCAAGGGGCTAGTAACCCCTTCTCCTGTATACATTACTAAAGTTAAAAAAGAAACTTTTGTTTTTCTTTGGGCCACCCTGTCTTGGTGGGAAACGGTCGATTTGTTGAAAGAAAGACAGATATATATATATATATATATATATATATATATATATATATATATATATATATATATATATATATATATATATATATATATATATATATATATATATATATACATTATATATTATTTATGTAATTTTAAATGAATAAACATAAACCTAGGAGGGGACTCGAAGCGTAGTACTTGCATATATTATATATATACTCACTCGCAATCAGCTGGTCTGAGGAGACGAGATCCTCAATGGATGACGGGGTTGTTTACCGTAAATAGCTGATCTAGAATTAATTTGAGCGAGTTCCGAATAGATTACAGAATGTTTTGCTTACGCAGTCAGATGATCACGATTTAATACGTGAGTGTTCTAAACAGATTACGGAATAATGATGTTTGTCTAAAGAGCTCATTGAACGAGTTAATGCTACCAAGAGATCTGATTGGATAATGAATTTGCGTTGTCCACTAGGGTATGTAACAGCTAACGAGACCAACGTACAAAAATAAAGAGCTTTAACGTTTACACGAGGCACTTGATCGGGCGAGATGATGACTTAGGTTAATTATAAATATTATTCTGTTACTATTATTATTTTTTACATATTTTATCTTGTTCGCAAGATGTAGGCTTTACCTAATATAGTAAAAACGTATATTGCTATTATTTGTAGGAATTATAATTGTATATTATGTTAGAGGAGTTACTATGGTGCCGCACAGTTGAGGGATTCATCAGCAATGTAACCTGTGTTCTGGACTCTCCTACTCTTTTCCAGATTGGGTGAAGCCAATATGGAAGCGTGACCTCCTCACCCATGTCAGTACTTTGTGTCCTTAATGTTTATAATGTTTTATACCTTTAGTGTTTTGTGAGTGTGTGAACGACGTTTCTGCTATATTTCGTTCACCACGACAACATTCTGATAAGCATCTCGAAGTTTTCCTTGCACAAGGCATCCCTGCCTTGCTTATGAGGTAGCTGAAGGTTGTCTTAGATCCTGGGTGGACGTGCTGCTGTCATCTCCAGCCTCTTTCTACACTTGTGAGTTTTTTCTCAGTGTTGTATATCCTTACACATCTCTGGTGGTGAGTCAGAGTGTGTACTAGTGTTCTTGTGGGTTTGCCTCACAAGGATCTTAGATTGAATGTTTAGTTTTCTTCTGGATTCTTGCAGGATGATCCTGTCATGATACCTTGCTGTCCACAGCTTGGCTCTAGATATTCTAGGTTGTAGGTTATCTGTTACAGTCAGGGCACATGGTAAATACATTGTAACTGGGACGTTGCTGTGGTAGTAAGACCTCGTATGTCAATTTTATGGTGTTTGACGGTCGCTGTTCCTGTCTCATGTTTGTTCTCGTTGATCAAGGTGTTGGCTACTGTTTCACAACGTTGTATCTACGTATCCTGGATAGTCTATTTAGACCGTCGTGGTTATCTGGATTATCATTTATATGTATATAAGTATCATGCGTGTTCACACACAGTGTACAAAGCAAGTTCAGAAGTTAAATTGTAAACAAGTTAAATTGTAAATAAATTGTCAATACCATGGACTGGTGTATTACTTGAATAAGTATAGCACTATTTTGTACTCCCATTGTTATTGTACTATGTTATGTATTTAATTAACTTGTTGATATCTGATATTTCTCCTTCCAGGATATTTTTTACATATGGCTTTATTGATAGTTATTAGAGAAGTTTAGGGTTCATAACTTTGATAGTCAAATTATCAGAGAGAAGCAGATATGGGCAGTCTAATTTCTACATAAATGCAGATCTGTCAGTGTGAATCGGACCTACGTATCCCTTGTAATGGCACAAGCATAAACTATGTAATAGTGTCTGGTCTGGAACCGGGCCACGGGGGGGATGACCCCCCGAAAATATCCATCATTGTACACCCAGACTGAGCACTAGATGTCACTCACAGCGTCAGTGAATATTCACCAGACTTACACAAGTGCGTCACTCGCACGCAAATTTACCAAACTCACATTATAATTTTATAATGCAGGGGTACGCGCGCCCTCGCTGGCGTGGGGAATTATAGTTGTATTAATGTTTGGTGTAGCAATAAAGAGCAGCTACTGTGATGGGTGGGAGGTGGTCGCGCTGCTCTGAGTTATGGCCCTAATAAATCATCTCGCTTCTGTCCCAGCACTAAAAGGGCAAAATCCCACGCGTATGAGGCATCATGTGTGCTGATTGGCCCTCTCTCCCTCACCCTGGTAAAGCGCTGATTGGGTGATCCTACAGGTGACGTGTAGCTATTAACCCCTCCCCCTTCCACCCTGGCAAGTGCTGATTGGTTACTCCTACTAGCTACGTGTAGAAATTAGCTCCTCCCCACCCTGGCAAGTGCTGTTTTTTTGTCCCTGGCAAACGCTGATTGGTTGTACCTGGCAAACGCTGATTGGTTGTACCTGGCAAGCGCTGATTGGTTGTACCTGGAAAGCGCTGATTGGTTGTACCTGGCAAATACTAATTGGTTACAGCATTTACAAATTAGCACTGAACCCTCCAGGCTCATACGCTATTCCCCCTGGAGTAATATTAATAAGATAATTCGTTTAGATTATGTTAGGCTCAGTTGATCAGGTAGATTAGTTTAGTTATGTGGGTTAAGTGTATAAGATTTGTTAGGTAATATTAGGCATCTTAGGTTAGGATGAGTTAAATATGATAGGGAAATAAAGTTAAGTTATGCTTAGGTAGGATAAGTAAATATAAGCGTAATATATGTCTACATTAATGTGAATGCTACAAAAACACATTTTATCTGAAAGAAAAAGAAAAAAACATGATAACTAAGACACACAGGAGAAGGAAAGTAAGATGGTGGATGAAGATGGGGAGTGGTGGGAGGCAGGCAAGAGCTTCCTGCACTAAACAATGAGGAAAAATAGCAAGAACAGAGAGCCTTGGTTCAACCAAATGCACAGGAGAAAAAAAAAACAGTATAAGAAAGCGAAGGACAAACGAAAACAAAGAAATGAGCAGATTAGCCAGAAACTAATATGCAAGAGTGAGGAGAGAGGTTGAGACAATCTGAGAATGACAGCAACAAAAGCCAAGTCTGACCCAAATGGCTTCATAGCTATATCAGAAAACCAAAATAAAGTCTGTGAAGTGTTGAACAAACGATTTAAAAAGGTCTTCAAAGTGGAACTTGGGGGCAATACCAGAAACGCGAGGATTATTATAATCATAACGTAAGTGATAAACCCACAAGGGTCATACAACGCTGAGAAGCCCTGGGAAAAAGAGTACACCAGCAGGTACTGGACATCACACACACAACAAAGAGATTAAAAAAAACTTTTGATGAAGGTGGGTACATCAAATGCAATAGGACCTGACAAGAGAGGAAGAAGAAACACTGATCCGCTAAGATCTACAAAAAAAGGTCAGTGGACATGGGACAGTTGTCACAGAGCTGGAAGACAGCGAGTGTAGTCTGGAGAAGACTTGAACTAGTTTGAGGTCACCAGGTCTAGCTGATTCATTGAGTCCCTATATTTAAGAAAGGAGACAGACAGGAAGTGTTGAACTACAGACCAGTATCGCTGAAATCCATACCATGCAAGGTAATGGAGAAGATAATCAGAAGGTGAGTGGGAGAGCAGCTGGAGAGAAGGAGTTTCACAAACGACAACCTGCAGGCTCAGACATAGGAAATATTTTCTTACCAACCAGTTGGAATTCTATGAGAAAGTAACTGAGGTGAGATAGGAGGAAGAGGCACAAGTGGATGGCATTTCCTTAGACTGAAAGAAGGCATTTGATGCCGTACCCAACAAGAGACTGGGGCAAAAGCTTAAGGCTTATGCATGAATGATAGGCAATGTCCTCCAGTGAATCAAAAAGTACTATTGGGGAAGGAAGCAGAGTGATTATCCAGGAAGAGATGTCAAAATCAGGAAGAGTAACAAGTGCAGGTTCCACAAGGACCAGTACTGTTTCTGGTTTATGTGAGTGACATGCTAGATGGGAGTGAGTCAGATGTATCTCTGTTTGTTGATGATATAAGACTAATGGCTATTGGAAATCAACCCTAACAAATCACCTCGTCTTCCATACATCTATCTGCCGACTCTTCCATTCCCAATTATTATTTTTGGGGAAAGTACTAAACCCATTGGTGTTATTTAGCCATCTACTCCCAAATATCTGAATATATTCCCTCCCTCCATACTCCCTCCCTCCCTCCTTCCACTCTCATAGTCAATATTTCACTGCCTAGACTTTTTGTTGCTCTCATCAACTTGATTAATACCTCAGCATACTTGAGTATAATGGAGTATATCACCCCATTACACTAGAGTATAATTATTATTATTATAATCAAAACTAAGCGCTAGAGTATAATGAAGTACGTTATCATACCAAAATATGATGATGTATATTACCCTATACAAAGGTATAATGACTATTACCTCATTATACCAGAATATTAATGATGTATATTACTTCGTACCAGAGAAATACAATAAATCAAACAATATATTCTTGTTAAGTACATGGTAACGTAATCTAATATTAAGAATAGGTGAGTCTAACCTTCAGTAGTGTGCGACAACGTAAGGTGTGCGTCAACATCAAGTGTGCGTCAACACAAAGTGTGCGTGAATTAGCGCAAGTTATGGTCAACAAAAACTGTGGGTCACACTGTTCTTCCTTCACCCACACTGCCAGATTAGTGAGGAGTAACTCACAAGATGGCTGTGGGTGGTTGATTTCAAGGTTAATTGAGTTACAGCCTATTAACTAAAGAGGGTCATTAAGACTGAATGTAATCTGTTCGTCACTAATCAAGAATATTTTTATTCCAATAACAATAAGATTTTTTTTTAGTTTTCAGTGAGAGACTTACATCTCTTGGTATATGGAATATACATACACTTCTTGGTATATTGTAAATCCTATATACTGAAATTGTATTAACATGTGTTAGTGTACTCAGATTTTACACATAAGCAGTTACTCAATGTATACCTGAGTTTCTATACCCAGTTAAAAGTATCCTTACTGGTGGTAACATGACATGCAGTCTTAGGCCTACCAGCCTATCTTAGATCACCTCTAAGTCCAAAACTCAGTCTTGTGAAAGGTATACTAATACTCCTCACGATGCCACTTACAATAGTTGACTAATACTCAGGTAACTATTTACTGCTACATGAACATGGGCAACCGACGTAAGGTTGCCCATGACTATTGTAGTGGTGTTGCTATTGTGATAGTTGTTGTGATAGTGTCTTGCGAGAGAGGTGGTATAGCGTGATGAAGGCAGCATGGAGTTAAATACCTGGGATTATTTTGTTATAATTCTCATGCCGTAGGCTGGTTTTAGGTTATATTTACGCTCACGTGGGCCCTGTTATTGGTCATGGCCCTGTTGTTTGTGTTGGGCCTCTGTATTCAGGAAAGATTCCGAAATAATAGCGCATTTAACAGTAGGCTAGAAGCCGACTAGGAGACTATGGGTATGCGACCCCCTAGTACTCTCATACTGTTGATTTTTTCTTCTTTGTCCTAACCTTAATTAACTAGAAGTGGTATACTAGGGTGTTTTGTAAAATGTTAAATGTGGTGAAGACAGAGTTTGTGCTATATATATTGTTACTGATAATATATGTATATATTTTTAAATGTGAGTTTATCTGCCCTTTTTGGTAATTAAACCTAAAGTATTGCCAACCTGCTTAACGTTTTGTTTTTTTTTGTAGTTTACTTCTCTGTCCTCCATGTTAGCTTCGTAACGGCCTTTTTATTCGCTCATTCGGGGAGTAGAATGAAATTAGCGCTGAGGCACCCACACCATCGTATGTCCTCGGATCACGGTACAACACCTAGCTCTGGTGCGTTATTCTTGTAGGATTGTATGGTCCTGTGGGTTAGAGCGTCGTAGAATTTTCGCTGATGAGAGGCGGGCGAAAACGACACAGGTTCGATCCCCGGCTAGTTGCAGTGTTGTTATTGATTAAATACCACTCGTTCGAGGGGCTTGGACTTCCAGCAAGCATGTGTGAGCGTGTTAGATAGGAGTGAATGGAGAAGAATGGTTTTTGGGACCTGACGATCTGTTGGAGTGTGAGCAGGTTAACATTTGTGAAGGGATTCAGGGAAACCAGTTAATTGATTTAGATGGACTTGAGTCCTGGAAATGGGAAGTACAATGCCTGCACTTTAAAGGAGGGGTTTGGGATAGTGACAGCTGGGAGGGACAATTCTCAGCTCTCGTATCTGAGCGCCTCTGCAAAGACAGTGATTATGTATGAGTGAGGTGAAAGTGTTGAATGATGATGATGATAGTATTTTCTTTTTGGGGATTTTCTTTCTTTTTGGGTCACCCTGCCTCGGTGGGAGACAACCGACATGTTGATATAATATATATATATATATATATATATATAATATATATATATATATATATATATATATATATATATATATATATATATATATATATTTATATTTTTTTTAAACCATCACACCGCCTCCTAACAATCTGCAAATTATTCGAAACACACACTGATGTTGTTGGTTTATCCTAGGTTAAATCCACATGGTTTATCACTGGTCTTCGCCTTCAGCACTTATGTTCATCCAGAACCATTGTACAAATTTATAATAATGTTAATTCAATTGGAGATGCCATGAACGAAACTTATCTTCTCTAACTCCACTTTACTGCTCAACTGAGATGTTTGCCAGCAAGCACTTAATAGTTTAATGACCTGGATTAATAAGCAACCAAATGGCCAAACTGTCTAGCTCAGTGAGGTGAGTAAATTTCAGAGCACTTGGTAATATTGTAATACTTCATACACATCATGCAAGGACAAAGAAAAAAGTTAGAAAATAGCAAAACCATCGAATAATATTGTGGAAATTTTTTACATAATTTCCTAAATGTAGAACATATAAAGGGATAATATAATAATTGTGTATTAAAATGTGATACTATTTTGACCCTTCGAGAAATTTCGAGTGAGGGGGGATGCAGAATAGCCGGAGGAGTGACGCCACAGAGACACCATAGTGAATTTAATGTGTGAGCACTGGACTGAATTATGTAATGTAATCAGGTGTTCTCGAAGGTCAATTGGTGTATATCGGGTTCAGTCCATAATTTAGAAATTGCTGACACGTTCCTGCTGAAGAATTGGGACAGGATATTTGCGGTACCTCAAGAATTACGTGTGGATGGCGGAAGATAATGGATACGCCCATCACTCACAGGGAAGTGCGCCATTAGTCCTTGCATTAGATCTCTAGCTGGCCAGTGTAGGGTCTAGGTGTCAGGCCGGCATTGTGGTGTGATCCATCTACAGTAATTAAATGGTAAGTAGAAATACGAACTTCTTTTGTGTACCCAGCAAGCTTAATCATATACAGTCCACAGCTTTAATTTACCAGAGTAGCTGGTTTTAACATTGTAATTATTAATCTAATGTCAGGTCTAGCGTTTTGTGAGAGTGGTGAAGAAGTGGGCATCGAGGGAGTTACAGTTCGGCGACTTGCTGTTACTTAAGTCCCACTTATCTCATCCAAATTACTTGCAGGAAATAATTCAATTAATACCGTGTAAACCTCCTGCAAGTAATTTACTCGTATAATAATAATTCACAATTATAAATTAAAACTTACTATAAATATAAAAAACAAAGAACTAGAGGAAATTAACAACTGGAAGAAAGGAAGGAAGAAAATGAAGAACATAACGACAGAAGTAAAAACTCAGATGCAGATAGACCAGATGAATCTAATGCTCCGAGGACCAGGCGGTTCTTACAAGACTCACTCCGTCTCTCAGGAGACGAAATGGGGGACAGAAGACTAACCAAGTCAGAGCGCATCTTAAAGAATGGAAGAAAGAAGCACTGAAAAGACATCCTTCCGCTCAGGTGCTAATCCAGAGGACGGTGATAGGAAGGATCTGCCACAGTGTGCAAAATCCAAAGAAGGAAAAGACAAAGTAGCGGGAGGGAGGGTAAAGATGAGGCCTCTTCTAACAATCAAAGAAGTCGTGTATCGCGTTGCAGCACGCGTTAAACGTAGACACCAGTAGCCCTTCTTTACCCGATTGCTTTTACATCCTCCTTCTTACGGTGTTTAGGGTATGATTAGACTAAGTTAGGTTGGTAGGCCTGGATAAATTAACTCAAAGCAGAACATAACAAATACACTCTATGCATAATTGAGGATGAAGTTAAATTCCCGTAACAGCAGTCAGGTAAACACTCAAGATACTTAGAGTCAGGTAAACACTCAAGAAACTTAAATCATAAACACTCAAAATCTAAGTCAGGTAAACACATGATACTTAAGTCAGGTAACACTCAGTAGAAGTCAGGTAAACACTCAAGATACTTACAGTCAGGTAAACACTCAAGATACTTACAGTCAGGTAAACACTCATGATACTTAGTCAGTAAACTCAAGACTTAGTAGGAACACTATGATACTTTATCTGAAAGTAAAGAAGATCAAACACTCATTATAGGAGGAGTTGCAATGCCTGAGAACAGCTAAAAAAAAGGAAAGATAATAGGTGAAGAGGCAGGCTCAAAGAGCTCAAGAGACAAAAAATGCGAAGGGATGCAGAAGTTCCAAGAGCCCAAGAAGGAAAATAAGAATAGCTGGAGAAGAAAATCCAAAGAGCTTATGAGGAAAAAGAAGAATGGACAGTAAAAGTCCAAGAGCTGAAGAAAAGAAGGACAGAGAAGAGGATGGAGTGTAGTACAAAACGTTTACTTACCGAGCCAGAGGGCGTCGACGCAGCGGTGGCTCACCACCAGGAGAAACACCAGGACCAGCAGCAGGAGACGCGGCACCCCCCTCAGGAGGCTGGGCACTTTCCTCAGGAGGCTGAGCACACCCCTCAGGAGGCTGAGCACCTCCGTCAGGAGTCGCACCCCCACTACCAAGCCCTTACCGAGACCCCGCCTCCTGCATATCTCGGTCTCCATGGCCTCGTTCAGCGGCCTCGCGCACTCGGGCTTGGTCTCGTGGGTGCGGCCTCTCTCACCACTCGCCCACCATGACCTCGGTTCACCAGCGTCCTCGGTCTCGCGGGTGCTTTCACACTCACGCACCATGACTCGCAAGAGGCTCACACGACATACTGGTGAGTCTCTGGAACAGGCTCATCTGTCAGTTCGCCATGGCCAGGACCTGAGGCTTCTGCTGAAGACTTCCAGAGAGTCTGGCTCAAGCCTCCAGCAGGCAGGTCTTCCCTGGCTCTTCCCAGCTACTCTTCGCTCCACGAGAGACACACGCAGTGCTGACGGCCATAAGATCAGGCTATTCCTCCAACACCCGAATTAACCCTATAACACCAAACAATCTATGTCCACTAAGTTTATCCTGTACCACTGAAATTATAAAAAAAAAACATTAATTCATCTGGTTTTTTTTCTATTTGTTTTCAAAACTTGTAAATAACAACATTTCACGTTAATATAAAAAGGTTAAAATATCTTCAAGAGTTTTTCTGAAATATTAGAACGACCTTTATAAAGTTATATCACATGCAAACTCTCAAGTTAGTGTTCCAAGGTCACATTAACTGGTTATGATATTTACATTTCAACAGTACACAACTATACGACTGATAAGCATCTTTCACTTGCAGGATTCTCTAACTGCTTTGCAAATGTTGCCTACACTTCCTGCAACACAAAGTATGATATACTCTGCTGTTCACGTTATTAAAATTCAACACAAGGTGTTAAGCGCAATTCCATTTCACTGCAATTTCCTGTGAAGTCTGAGAGAGGCTTTTTCTCGTTCCTTTAGGATGGTTATTGAGTGAGGTTTGTTGGGTGATAAGTTAGCCTGCAACCCACTCATAATGTGTGTGTGTGTGTGTGTGTGTGTGTGTGTGTGTGTGTGTGTGTGTGTGTGTGTGTTTATTTCGCACATAGGTATAGACATCCTGAAGTAAATCAGGGAACGAGTGAGGTTCGAACCCATGGCGGGTGAGTCCTAAAACTCAAAGACCAGTGCGTTAACCACTCGGCCAGTTGCTCTACTCTAATAAGAGTCATCCAACCTGAAAGATTTCTATACACTAGATGAAGGTTAGCATGGGCCACCACTGTGACCACAAATGCAGGTTTTTACAGACTCGCCATGGGTTCAAGTCCCACCCGTTCCCTGATTTTGTTTACAATCGTGTTATTGCGATTTCTTGAGTTACGATTCCGAAGCTTCTCCTCTCCTCTCTTCTCCTCTCCTCTCTTCTCCTCTCCTCTCTTCTCCTCTTCCCTCATACTCGTGTATGGAAACTTCGCAATAACGTTTCTATTTGTTCTATAACCGTTGTTGTTGCTATGGATACAACTACCACTGTTGCTGTTGTGACAACAACTACCACTGTTACTGTTGTGGTTACAACTACCACTGTTGCTGTTGTGGTTACAACTACCACTGTTGCTGTTGTGACTACAACTACCACTGTTGCTGTTGTGACTACAACTACCACTGTTGCTGTTGTGTCTACAACTACCACTGTTGCTGTTGTGTCTACAACTACCACAGTTACTGTTGTGGTTACAACTACCACTGTTGCTGTTGTGACTACAACTACCACTGTTGGTGTTGTAGTTACAACTACCACTGTTTCTGTTGTGACTACAACTACCACTGTTGCTGTTGTGACTACTACTACCACTGTTGCTGTTGTGACTACAACTACCACTGTTGCTGTTGTGACAACAACTACCACTGTTACTGTTGTGGTTACAACTACCACTGTTGCTGTTGTGGTTACAACTACCACTGTTGCTGTTGTGGTTACAACTACCACTGTTGCTGTTGTGGTTACAACTACCACTGTTGCTGTTGTGACTACAACTACCACTTTTGCTGTTGTAGTTACAACTACCACTGTTCTTTGTGACTACAACTACCACTGTTGCTGTTGTAGTTACAACTACCACTGTTGCTGTTGTGGTTACAACTACCACTGTTGCTGTTGTGACTACAACTACCACTGTTGCTGTTGTGACTACAACTACCACTGTTGCTGTTGTGATTACAACTACCACTGTTGCTGTTGTGACTACAACTACCACTGTTGCTGTTGTGACTACAACTACCACTGTTGCTGTTGTGACTACAACTACCACTGTTGCTGTTGTGACTACAACTACCACTGTTGCTGTTGTATACAACTACCACTGTTGCTGTTGTGACTAGAACTACCACTATTGCTGTTGTGTCTACAACTACCACTGTTGCTGTTGTGGCTACAACTACCACTGTTGTTGTTGTGACTACAACTACCACTGTTGCTGTTGTGACTACAACTACCACTGTTGCTGTTGTGACTACAACTACCACTGTTACTGTTGTGGTTACAACTACCACTGTTGCTGTTGTGGCTACAACTACCACTGTTGCTGTTGTGACAACAACTACCACTGTTACTGTTGTGGTTACAACTACCACTGTTGCTGTTGTGCTACAACTACCACTGTTGCTGTTGTGTCTACAACTACCACTGTTTGTTGTGGTTACAACTACCACTGTTGCTGTTGTGTCTACAACTACCACTGTTGCTGTTGTGACTACAACTACCACTGTATGTTGTTGGTTACAACTACCACTGTTGCTGTTGTGTCTACAACTACCACTGTTGTTGTTGTGTCTACAACTACCACTGTTGCTGTTGTGTCTACAACTACCACTGTTGCTGTTGTGTCTACAACTACCACTGTTGCTGTTGTGGCTACAACTACCACTGTTGCTGTTGTGACTACAACTACCACTGTTGCTGTTGTGCTACAACTACCACTGTTGCTGTTGTGGCTACAACTACCACTGTTGCTGTTGTGACTACAACTACCACTGTTGTTGTTGTGTCTACAACTACCACTGTTGCTGTTGTGTCTACAACTACCACTGTTGTGTTGTGGCTACAACTACCACTGTTGCTTTGTGACACAACTACCACTGTTACTGTTGTGTCTACAACTACCACTGTTGCTGTTGTGTCTACAACTACCACTGTTGCTGTTGTGTCTACAACTACCACTGTTGCTGTTGTGGCTACAACTACCACTGTTGGTCTTGTGTCTACAACTTCCACTGTTACTGTTGTGTCTACAACTACCACTGTTGCTGTTGTGGCTACAACTACCACTGTTGCTGTTGTGTCTACAACTACCACTGTTACTGTTGTGTCTACAACTACCACTGTTGCTGTTGTGACTACAACTACCACTGTTGCTGTTGTGTCTACAACTACCACTGTTGCTGTTGTGTCTACAACTACCACTGTTACTGTTGTGTCTACAACTACCACTGTTGCTGTTGTGTTACAACTACCACTGTTGCTGTTGTGACTACAACTACCACTGTTACTGTTGTGACTACAACTACCACTGTTGCTGTTGTGCTACAACTACCACTGTTACTGTTGTGACTACAACTACCACTTTGCTGTTGTTCTACCACACTGTTGTGGTCTACAACTACCACTGTTGCTGTTGTGTCTACAACTACCACTGTTACTGTTGTGTCTACAACTACCACTGTTACTGTTGTGACTACAACTACCACTGTTGCTGTTGTGACTACAACTACCACTGTTGCTGTTGTGACTACAACTACCACTGTTGCTGTTGTGGCTACAACTACCACTGTTGCTGTTGTGTCTACAACTACCACTGTTGCTGTTGTGGCTACAACTACCACTGTTGCTGTTTTGGCTACAACTACCACTGTTGCTGTTGTGCTACAACTACCACTGTTGCTGTTTGGCTACAACTACCACTGTTCTGTTGTGTCTACAACTACCACTGTTTCTGTTGTGGCTACAACTACCACTGTTGATGTTGTGTCTACAACTACCACTGTTGATGTTGTGTCTACAACTACCACTGTTGCTGTTGTGACTACAACTACCACTGTTGCTGTTGTGGCTACAACTACCACTGTTGCTGCTGTGGCTACAACTACCACTGTTGCTGTTGTGTCTACAGCTACTTCTGGTACTGTTGTAACTATTACAGCTACTGCTCCTGCTGATTTAACTTCTACTTCAACCACTATAAATGTTACTACAATTACAGGTACTGCTACTTCTACAACTGCTACTAAAACTGATGCTACTAAGGTACTGCATATTCCTCTTATTATTGCTACTGCTAAGTAGTCTCAGTCATCGTAGCCAGTGTTACCACATCTAACACCCCGCCACCCCTCTATAACTAGGGGTATTGTAGCAGTGACATCTTTATGTTTTCCGTCACCCGCACCTGGCTACACTCTTGCCGCCTCACCCCTTGGGCGTGGGAGAGAGTCAGTGTATTCACGGGAAGAGCTAAGCCCGTAAGGATCGTTCAACGAATGGGAAATGAGAGGCAATCAGGTTGGATCCAAGGAAAGGAAGAATTGGTTCTATTCGTTGGATTACGAGCCCCTTGAGGGACATGTTTGTAGAGGTTGTAGTGACAGTCTTTCTGGCACTGACATTCGCCCTCTTCGTGCTGGAAAAAAGGGCAAAGGAGTACGTCCCACTTAAAAATGTTGCTTGGACATTTTAATAGGTAATATAGAACTAGTTTTATAAATTAGGTTATCAACTATTACTGTTTTACTTTTTAACCACCAATATTATGCCGAAGATGGTCTATTTTCAATAGATCGTCCTGCACTAACGTCGGTGTTGCAGACGCCACAGCCAGCATTTAGCCCAGGTCCTGTTTCTACCTGCTACTATTTGCTACTATTTATCCATCAGGTTCTGAAAGGACTAAATTGTTTTAGCACCTGCAACATTGGTGTCTGTTCTAATGCTCTATAGCTCAACAGAAAACCTCGACGCAAACTGTGTTTAACTTCTCGCTCCGAAATTACATGTTGTTTATGTCATCATTGTATATCAAATATTTCTAAACGATTAAGTGTGTCAAACTGATTTAAAATTGCAAAGATTTTCATACGATCTCGTTGTTATCTCGACTTCCCAAATATGTAAGGTACTTGAGTCTTTCTACAGTATTTTGTTTGTTAATGAAGGTACGATCAAGTGTAACTTCATTGCTGAGTTCTGTCTGGGTTAGATATTTTCAACACGCTTTTTATATCCTCTTTATTTATTCCTGTTTTTCTTCAATTATATTACCCCCAATTCTACGCATCTGAAAAGAGTGTAAATTTACTGCATACAGCTTATCTTAGTAGGAAGGTTTCTAATACTATACGAAAGGTTTCTAATACTGTATGAAAGGTTATAATACTGTATGAAAGGTTTCTAATACTGTAGGAAAGGTTTCTAATACTATACGAAAGGTTTCTAATACTGTATGAAAGGTGTATAATACTGTAGGAAAGATTTCTAATACTGTAGGAAAGGTTTCTAATACTGTAGGAAAGGTTTTTAATACTGTAGGAAAGGTTTCTAATACTGTAGGAAAGGTGTCTAATACTGTAGGAAAGGTTTCTAATACTGTAGGAAAGGTTTCTAATACTGTAGGAAAGGTTTCTAATACTGTACGAAAGGTTTCTAATACTGTAGGAAAGGTTTCTAATGCTGTACGAAAGGTGTCTAATACTGTAGGAAAGGTTTCTAATACTGTAGGAAATGTTTCTAATACTGGACGAAAGGTTTCTAATACTGTAGGAAAGGTTTCTAATACTGTAGGAAAGGTTTCTAATACTGTACGAAAGGTTTCTAATACTGTACGAAAGGTTTCTAATGCTGTACGAAAGGTGTCTAATACTGTAGGAAAGGTTTCTAATACTGTAGGAAAGGTTTCTAATACTTTAGGAAAGGTTTCTAATACTGTACGAAATGTTTCTAATACTGTACGAAAGGTTTCTAATACTGTACGAAAGGTTTCTAATACTGTACGAAAGGTTTCTAATACTGTACGAAAGGTTTCTAATATTGTACGAAAGGTTTCTAATACTGTACGAGGAATCAACGTCGACATCCTTCCCTGTATGTTTTCCAGGGCATTTACGTCTATCCTATGATATGGAGGAAGAAATGACCAGCATAATCTAATTGAGGTTTGATAAAAGATATATAAGGTTGAAGGCTAACCTTATGACATCTATTTTTATACATTTTGATTTGAAGCCAAGAATGCATTAGCATTATTGCGAATCCTTATGAACCGTTGTCTTGGTTTTAAATTTCTTCTACCTTGAAGTCCTACATCTTTATCGTATTAACTTGACTAAGATCTACGTTATTAGCTAATAAGTGTCGTAGTTATTTTGTTTTCCTTACATTTGTTTGCATTAAAATACATCTGCCACTTCTCCGACCGTAGCAGCATAATATCCAGGTTATCCTGAAGTCCTCTAGTGTCCACATTAGAAATAATTTGACGGCCTATTTTAATGTCAACGGAAAAGTTACATATGTCGCTATTTCTTCAATGATACATGTAGTTTATGTAGATTGTGAACAGCAAGGGTCCCAACAGTGATCCCTGTGGCACACCACTCGTAACGGATACCGATTCTGTTTTCTTTACATTAATACAAACTCTGTTGTCTATTGTCAGCTATGCCCCTCCCCAGGAGATAATTTCTCTTCCTATACCATGCGCCGCTTTTTTAGTCTTCAGTATGGAACATGTATATATTTTTTTTTTTTTTTTAACACGTCGGCTGATTCCCACCAAGGCAGGGTGGCCCGAAAAAGAAAATTTTTCATCATCATTCACTCCATCACTGTCTTGCCAGAGGGGTGCTTTACACTACAGTTATAAAAATGCAACATTAACACCCCTCCTTCAGAGTGCAGACACTGCACTTCCCATCTCCAGGACTCAAGTCCGGAAAACCATTTGTCTCCATTCACTCATATCAAATACGCTCACGCATGATTTCTGGATATATATATATATATATATATATATATATATATATATATATATATATATATATATATATATATATATATATATATATATATATATATATATATATATATATATATATATATATATATATATATATATATATATATATATACAATTATAAATAAAATAACGCATTCTTTATCTTGGTCTACCGCCTCAAATACCTTTGTGAAAAACAGTAAATATGTAAGACAAGAACGCCCCTTTGTAGAACAGTGCTGAGATTCATTGATCAAATTATAGTTTTCAAGGTGGCTTCTAGGTGCATCAGTAATTATTAACTCCAATTATTAATTCAGTTCGGTTTGGTTATGTTAAGTTATAGTACGTTAAATCAGGTTGGACTGGGACATGTTAGGATGGGTTAGTTACATAAACCTAGTAGAACATATATTGAACCGTTAATATGTATATTAGAAAACCCGACCTCGATGCGTCGGACAGAGAGATAACAAAAAAAAAATATATAGAACATTAAATTGTGAAGGTTTATCTGTGTTGATGCGAGACTGAGCAGCCACGCCCCTGTGCACTCTGGAGACACTCTTGTTGCACATGTTGCCACAGTTACTAGAATTATTTAATAAATTAAGGGAGTGAGATGAGGACTGATCCTGTGATACTGTCTGTCACCACCATCACCACCACTATCACCACCACCATCACCACTACCAACATCACCACCACCACCACTATCACCACCACTATCACCACCACTATCACCACCACTATCACCACCATCACCACTACCAACATCAACACCACCACCACTATCACCACCATTATCACCACCACTATCACCACCACTATCACCACCACCACCACCACCACCACTACCACCACCACCACCATCACCACCATCACTAACACCATCACCACCACCACCGTCACCACCATCACTAACACCATCACCACCACCACCACCACTATCACCACCACCACCACCACTACCACCACCACCACTATCACCACCACTATCACCACCACTATCACCACCACCACCACCACTACCACCACCACCACCACCATCACCACCATCACTAACACCATCACCACCACCACCACCACCACCACTATCACCACCATCACTACCAACATCACCACCACCACCACTATCACCACCACTATCACCACCACCACCACCACCACTACCACCACCACCACAATCACCACCATCACTAACACCATCACCACCATCACTACCACTATCACCACAACTATCACCACCACCACCACTACTATCACCACAACCACCATCATCACCACCACCACTAACAACACCACCACCACCACCACCACCACCACATCACCACCATCACTACCACTATCACCACCACCACTACTATAACCCCAACCACCACCACCCACCATCACCAAAAACTACCACCACAACCACCACAGTAATATTTTTAGAGTGTTGGCGATGGAGTGCGAGACGGAAGCTGCCGCTTGAAGACTTACTGATAGTAGCCTCAAGTGGCATATATGAATTCCTGCCGCTGATAAATTGTTATAGTGGGCGCCTGGCCTGGCTGACGCTTGAGCGATACTGAGTAGGTGGGAGGGAAGGGATGTGGGAGTGAGGGGGAGGTGGGAAGGAGGGGAGGTGGGAGTGAGGGGAGGTGGGAAGGAGGGGAGGTGGGAGGGAGCAGGGAGTGAGGGGAGGTGGGAGGAGGGAAATGGGAAGGATTGATAGGGGGGAGGTTGGAGGGCTGCGGGGAGATTAAGGAATTGGTGACGGGATTTTGAGACCTAGAATGGGGAGACGGGAGGGAAAATCAGAAGGGGGTGAGGGGTGAAGGAGGGGGTGAGGGGAAGAAGAAGGAAGTTAGGGGGAAGAGAGTAAGGGAAAAGGTAGGCTGGTGAAAGGCTAATAATTGAGGTTATGATTTATTTTATGGTGAAAGTAGCGATAGTTGATGAAAGTAGAGATAGACGGTGAAAGTAGAGATAAATGGTGAAAGTAGAGATAGATGGTACAATGGTATCGACACATAAGTTACTGGTCTTAGTAAATAGGGTAGAGGTAGATATGTAATGGTAGTGGTAGAATGAGCAGTGTTAATGATAGATGGAGCAGTGGTAGATGGGGAAGTTGTAATTTTGATGGGGCAAAGGTAGTTTTATACGTGGCAGTGGTAGACGAGTTAGTGATACCTGCCTAGGGTGCAGCAGTAGTGGTAGACGGGACAGTAGTCCTGGTAGACCGTGTAATGCTAATGGTAGATGAGAAAGTGGTAGTGATCAATGGGGAAGAGTAGTAGTATAAATGGCAATGACAATGGTAGCTACTATGGTTGTAGAAGGGTGGTGGTAGTAGCAGTCGTAGAGAAGCTGAATTTCAGTCACTAGTACACAGTCACCAACGAAGAGGCAGCAGCAGGTTCTGCCAGCTCACGATGTTATTATTAAGGTCACGGGGAAACGCCAGACCCGTAAGGGTCATACAGCTTCTGAGAAATGGAAGATAATCAGCTTAAGCTGGGAGACTTCAATAAGACGACGAGGTATCGTCAAGCACTCAGCTCTGGGTATAGAAGCAACGCCAGCTTGAAAGCTTTCATTCCATCAGAGCTGCAGGTACAAGACTCATTTAGTTTGTATTGGAACAACTTTAGGCTCTAACTCTACACGGATGCAAACGTTATTTGCATCCAGAGGTAGAGTTACTACCTCGAGAGATGGAGGTAGACGAGGTAGGTGGAGGTGGGAATGATCAATGATCACAAGTGTGTGTGGAAGTGATTTTCTGTTGAACCCGACAAGTGACAGAGTGACAGGTGAAGTGGCAGACTCTACTCCCTATCTTGGGATGGGGTGTAGGGAGTTCGTCCCAATTTCCAAAGTACCAGTGGTAAAAATAACTGCGGTAGCAGGAGAGGAGGAATTTAGTGGCAGTCGGAGAGTGGCAGACACTGCAACAAGGAGACTGTAGAGTGCTCAGGAGTTAACAAGTAGTCCAACTGAAGACAGGACGTGAAACACACACAGACAGAATCTACAATGGAGGAACCAAACGCTCTCTGGAGACTTTGAAGAAGTTAGCGCGCGGACGGCAGACACACATGCTAACACTAGCGCAGTCACTGCCTTCCAAACACGTCTGTGAATACTTACACTGTGTTGATACCCTATTCTGAGATACATGGTGGGAACACCCGCACTGTATGACTGTCCTACATGGTGGGAACACCCGCACTGTATGACTGTCCTACATGGTGGGAACACCCGCACTGTATGACTGTCCTACATGGTGGGAACACCCGCACTGTATGACTGTCCTACATGGTGGGAACACTCGCACTGTATGACGTCCTGATCTGAGTTAGGACACTTCAGGAATGTTAGCCTGAAGTGAAAGACTTCAGGACTGCGTCAGCCTGAGCTGAAAGAGTTCAAGACTGGGTCAGCCTGAGCTGGAAGACTTCAGGACTGTGTCAGCCTGAGCTGGAAAACTTCAGGACTGTGTCAGCCTGAGCTGAAAGAGTTCAAGACTGGGTCAGCCTGAGCTGGAAGACTTCAGGAGTGTGTCAGCCTGTGCTGGAAGACTCCAGGACTGTGTCAGCCTGAGCTGGAAGACTTCAGGACTGTGTCATCCTAAGCTAGAAGACTTGAGGAGTGTCAGCGTGAATTGGAAGATTTCAAGAGTGTCAGCTTGAGCTGGAAGACTTGAGGAGTGTCAGCCTTCTCTGGGAGACTTCAAGAGTGTGTCAGCCTAAGCTGGAATACTTCAGGAGTGTCAGTCTAAGCTGGAAGACTTCAGGAGTGTCAGCCTAAACTGGAAGCAGCCTAAGCTGGGATACTTCAAGAGTGTCAGCCTGAGCTGGAAGACTTCAGGAGTGTCAGCCTGAGCTGGGAGACTTCAGGAGTGTCAGCCTAAACTGGAAGACTTTAGGAGTGTCAGCCTAAGCTGGGATACTTCAAGAGTGTCAGCCTGAGCTGGGAGACTTCAGGAGTGTCAGGATGAGCTGGGAGACTTCAGGAGTGTCAGCCTAAACTGGAAGACTTTAGGAGTGTCAGCCTAAGCTGGGATACTTCAAGAGTGTCAACCTGAGCTGAAAGACTTCAGGAGTGTCAGCCTGAGCTGGGAGACTTCAGGAATGTGAGGAGGATATCGTCAAGTATTTCACTACGGGTTTAGTTTTTGTTGGTAGTGAGAAGGAAGAGGGAAGAGGAGGGGAGGCGGAGAGAGGGAAGACGCAGAGGGAAGAGAGGGGAGAGAGGGGAATCAAGTTTGTTAGGCATATTTCGCCTCATCGACTTTCTCTAATTGTATTATAACCCAACAAGGCAATTATCTGGCTTAGGGGTCACCCTAGGTAGTGTCAGGGCTGGCTCCCACGAGAGAGAGAGAGAGAGAGAGAGAGAGAGAGAGAGAGAGAGAGAGAGAGAGAGTCAAGTGAACTCGTTTACATTATCGTGAATGAACATGAGCTGGAGTAGGTTTGAGGGTGGTAGTGGAGCCTCGTGTGGTTGACTGAGCGAGGGGGAGTAACTAGTCTGATTGAAGGGTAATTAAATCAACGTGTAAGTCAGCAGTGTTGACTAGATGAGCATGGTAGGAGTATGTCTTGTCTGTGCACCTCTTCATATGTATGTACCTGTTTTCACGTATGTATGTACGTATGTACACGGGAATAAATAACAAAATGGCACAACACCGTGACTGGAACAATAGACAAATAACCCTCACATAGGAGAGGGGAGCTTACCACAACGTTTCGGTCCGACTTGGACCATTTGTGTCTTTGTAAATGGACCAAGTCGGACCGAAACGTCGTCGTAAGCTCCACGCTCCTATGTGCGGGTTATTTGTGTACATGGGAGTACATGAGAGACCAGTTAAGTCCACGAAATTTACTATTTACTACCATAATTACTTGTGTTGGTTCACTGCCACTCACAGAGCTGTTTATACCAGTACTTCTGCTTCTGGTTACTGTTAGTTCTGCTGTGACTATCACAACTCTACTTTTACTACTACTACTACCACCACCACTACTACTACTACTACTACTATCACTACTACTACACTACTACTTCCACTACTACTGCTACTACCACTACTGTTACTACCACTAATACTACTGCTACTACTACTACTATTACTACCACTAATACTACTACTACCACTACTACTATTACTACTACTACTACTACTACTACTACTTTTAACTGATCGTCCTGATGCAGTCGTTGAATAAAACATCAAGGATCCTTTGCCTTAATCTGTTGTATGAACACAACGGCCCGTACAGGTTTAGAGTAGGTTTACTGAGAGTTTAGTGAGTGGTTCAGTGAGGTAGCGAGTGTCCAAGGCAACGTCCCTCTTCAGTCCACCCTCACCATACCCAATACCTTGCTGGCAGCGTCACTTTATCAGGTCCTGAAGGCTCTGGCAGCTCCTCCCACTAGGACACTGTGTATCTAGTTGAATCTTATACTTGCAAACTTCTTGTCCAGCTGCTTCTTGAATGGCTGTATTGGTTTTGAGGTTACAACATTAACGGGTAGTTTATTCCATTCTCCTATAATTCCTTGCTGCAAAAACTTATTTGCGTTTACGTTGTAAATCGACATGACGGTATATATATATATATATATATATATATATATATATATATATATATATATATATATATATATATATATATATATATATATATATATATATACATTATATATATATATATATGTACGAATGTATGTATGTATATCCACATACATATCAGTGAATATGCATACGTCTCTCTCTCTCTCTCTCTCTCTCTCTCTCTCTCTCTCTCTCTCTCTCTCTCTCTCTCTCTCTCTCTCCCAGAACGCCCACCTTCCTGAAGACGCATAAGACAGATCTTACGATTAAAGTTGCGATAGCCCTCTCGTTAGGCAGCTTAGCCTACATCAGCGTTACGATAACTGCTTGCCTCAGACGCTCACGGTACATGCTTTACGATACACCACTTTAGGCCGAGCCCGTCCACGAATTTTACGATATATCGTAACATATATCAATATATCGCTCTCGGCAGCTTCTATCGTCGGACTCATGGCTTGAAGAACTGTAGCTCTTTTATTATTATTATTATTATTATTATAATTATTACTATTATTAATAATAATAGTAGTAGTAGCAGTAGCAGCAGTAGTAGTAATAGTGTAGCAGTAATAGTGGTAGAAGTAGTAGTGGTAGTATTGTTAGTATTATTTATTTACCGTTATGCGCAGAACCCGTAGCGATCAAACAGTGCTTGAGGAATGGCAGGCATTCAAGTTTGATCTCATGATGTGATGATCACTGGTAGAACATTTTCTAAAAATGCAACCACATAAACATTTACGTGACATTTTCACATTAGAAAAATCCATTGTTATTGTTTATAAAGTAGTGGTATAGTCCTTTCCTCCTTTTACCCCCCAACTGCATAGGCGGAGGGAGCGAAGGCTGGGGAGAGAGCCTTCAGCTATACCATTGCTGCCTCGACTATCTGGCCAGAAGTAGAGGTAGCCAGAATGTAGTTACCGTATTTCGCGGCTTATTAGACGCATGTTTTTTCCATGAAATGTCTCCAAAACCAACCTGCGTCCTATAAACTGAAGGTCAGTGACGGGAGCTGTAAGTTTGGGGTGTGGGTTGGGCTGTAGCTCTCCCAGTTACGTCCGATGCCGAGCCATTGAAACTAAAACAAGTCTTATAAGCCGCGTCTTATAAGCCGCGTCTTATAAGTCGCGAAATAAGGTAGTTCCCCTCAGCAGAAATCCTCTGTATGAAGTGCTGTCAGTTGCTCTCAACAGATATTCTCAGTGTAAACCGTAAGGTCTACTCTTATCTTCAGTATACAATACCTGGAATGAAACCATCACGCATTTACGATTTAATATCCACAAATATCAACTTTGTAAAAGACATCCTCTTGGCCTGACACCTTCTATCAAAGCCCTTCAAGTGGGAGAGACACGTTCCATCGAGGTTGAGGAGACCATTCCACGAGGTTGAGGAGACCACGTTCCATCGAGAGTTGAGAGGGAGACACCACGTTCCATCGAGGTTGAGGGAGACACCACGTTCCATCGAGGTTGAGGGAGAGACCACGTTCCATCGAGGTTGAGGGAGAGACCACGTTCCATCGAGGTTGAGGGAGAGACCACGTTCCATCGAGGTTGAGGAGACCACGTTCCATCGAGGTTGAGGGACAGACCACGTTCCATCGAGGTTGAGGAGACACGTTCCATCGGTTGGAGACCACGTTCCATCGAGGTTGAGGACAGACCACGTTCCATCGAGGTTGAGGGACAGACCACGTTCCATCGAGGTTGAGGGACAGACCACGTTCCATCGAGGTTGAGGGACAGACCACGTTCCATCGAGGTTGAGGGACAGACCACGTTCCATCGAGGTTGAGGGACAGACCACGTTCCATCGAGGTTGAGGGAGAGACCATCTCCCAAGGCTAAGGAACTTGTTACCGTCTATCATGAAGGAGTGACTGACCATATTCTATCAAGACTGATGGATGGATCACCTCAAAATTACCTATCCACTTATGTTGTAACTGTCCCTATTGATATAATCGCCTGTATTCAACTGGAGAAGCCTGCTGCACGGTCGAAACGTCTCGAAAATAAAGATATCTCTGCTGGATATGTGTGTCTCTACAATCTCTTGGATCCCTATTAGTAATTTCAGCAAAGTCATAATCATTTTGTGTGAAAATTAGCTGACTCATTTACCGTTCTCACAAGCGATGTTTCCTTCTTGCGGTCAGTCACAAAAGTCTTTGATAAGATAAGATTTCTTCGGATTTTTAACCCCGGAGGGTTAGCTACCAGATAACCCAAGAAAGTCAGTGCGTCATCGAGGACTGTCTGTCTTATTTCCATTGTGGTCCTCAATCTTGTCCCCCAGGATGCGACCCGCGCCAGTCGACTAACACCCAGGTACCTATCTGCTGCTAGGTGAACATGACAACAGGTGTAGGAAACACGTCGAAATGTTTACACCCCGCCGGGAATCGAACCCGGGCCTCCGTGTGTGAAGCGAGAGCTTTAGCCACCAGGCCACCGGGGTATTGCTTCCGTAAATTTCGCTCTCCAAATTTCTGGCCCTCCAAGAATGGTGCTAGCCATCCCAGTCACTTTCCTAATAGACGAAATTTCCTAATACTAAAACCTTAGCTATGCTTCTTGCTCTCTCTCTCTCTCTCTCTCTCTCTCTCTCTCTCTCTCTCTCTCTCTCTCTCTCTCTCTCTCTCTCTCTCTCTCTCTCTCTCTCTCTCTCTTTTGCCGGTTTCCACTATTATTCTAATCTTCCTTGGCATTTTATCACTTCATTCTGTTCAGACATTATTAATCAAACTCCCTGGTTGTCTTCAAGATGGAACTGGACAGAACGAGTCATAACCCGATCAGCCGGGCTGTGACTCGTTCGTTGGACTATGTGTGGCCAGTATTAACAGCCAGGTTGATCAGGCCATGATTCACCAGGAGGCCTGGTCGGGGACCGGGCGGCTGGGCGATGATCCCCGGAACACTCTCTAGGTAGGTAGACTCATTCCCTGAAGTTCCGTTTCCGGTTTTCTTATGCGTGTGTGTGTGTGTGTGTGTGTGTGTGTGTGTGTGTGTGTGTGTGTGAACTTACCTAATTGTACTCACCTAACTGTGGTTGCAGGGGTCGATTCATTAGCTTCTGACCCCGCCTCTTCACTGGTCTCAACTAAGTCCACTCCCTCCTTGCTCCTTGATCATTCTCTTACCTCTTTTATAGCTATGTTTGGATCCTGCCTCCACTACATCACTCTCCAGATTATTCCACTTCTGACAACTCTATGACTGAAGAAATACTTCCTAACATCCCTGTGATTCATCTGAGTGTTCAACTTCAATGTGACCCCTTGTTGCTGTGTCCCATCTTTGAAACAACCTGTCCCTATCCACCTTGTCAATTCCTTCTGTATTTTATATGTCGTTATCGTGTCCTCCCTTCTCTCTCCTGTCCTCCAGTGTCGTCAGGTCGATTTCACTTAACCTCTCCTCGTAGGACATACCCCTTAACTTCGGGACTAGTCTTGTTGCAAACCTCTGCACTTTCTCTAATTTCTTGATGTGCTTGAACAGGTGTGGGTTCCAAACTGGTGCTGCATACTCCAATATGGATCTGACATACACGGTGTACAGAGTCTTCAACGATTCCTTACTGAGGTGTCGGAACGCTGTTCTTAGGTTTACCAGGCGCCCATATGGTGCATCAGTTATTAGTTGATGTGCACCTCAGGAGATGTGCTCGGTGTTATACTCATCCCAAGATTCTTTTCCTTGAGTGAGGTTTGCAGTTTTTGGCCCCCTAGACTGTACTCTGTCTGCGATCTACTTTGACCTTCCCAATCTTCATGACTTTGCACTTACTGGGGTTAAACTCCGGAGCCAATTGTTAGACCAGGCTTGCAGCCTGTCTAGATCCCTTTGTAACCCTACCTGATCCTCATCCGTTTGAATTCTCCGCATTAGCTTCACATCGTCTGCAAAGACAGACACCTCTGAATCTATCCCTTCTGTCATGTCATTCACGTATACCAGAAACAACAACGGCCCTAGGACTGTCCCTTGGGAACCCCGCTCGTCACAGGCGCCCACTCTGACACCTCGTCACGTACCATGACTCGTTGTTTCCTTCCTGTCAGGTATTCTCTGATCCATTGCAGTGCTTTTCCTGTTATTCCTGACTGCTCCTCTACCTTTTGCTAGTGTGTGTGTGTGTGTGTGTGTGTGTGTGTGTGTGTGTGTGTGTGTGTGTGTGTGTGTGTGTTAGGGGGTTAAGTAGTCTAGGAACTACTTAATAAATCTTGTTGAGTTCTCCACCTTTATATGCATCTAGCGATTTCTGAAAAGGCCACTGAATTTATTGCAGAGAGAGAGAGAGAAGAGAGTGGGAGAGAAAGGTGGCGCCACTTACCTTGCTGGGAGTGGGAGATAGAGGGGGAGGGGAGGGGAGTGGGGTAAATGGCACTGATTATACTGACTGGCACGTTATTACCGCGGCATCTGCACTGACGGTGAGCGAGTGGAAGGAAGGGAGAGAGGGAGGGAAGGAGGGAGGGAGGGAGGGAGGAAGGGAAAGAGGGAAGAAGGGAGGAAGGAAGGGAGAGAGGGAGGAAGGGAGGAAGGGAGAGAGGGAGAGATGGAGGGAGGGAGGAAGGAAGGGAGGGAGGGAAGGAGAGAGGGAGGGAGGTAGAGATGGAGGAAAGGAGTTAGGGAGAGAGGAAGGTAGAAAGGGAGGGAGGGAAGAAGGTAGAGATGGAAAAAAAAGGAAGGGAGGGAAGAAGGTAGAGAGGGAGGAAGGTAGAGAGAGAAGGAGGACGAGAGGGAGGAAGGGGAGTGAGGGAGGAAGGTAGAGAGAGAGAAGGAGGAAGGGAGGGAGAGAGGGAGGGAAGAAAAGAGGGAAGGAGGGGAAGACGAAGGAGAGGAAGGGAGAAGGAGGGTGGAAAGAAAGGAGACAGAGGTTGATAGGAGAGGGGAGGAGGAGGAGAGAGACATGAGGAGGGAAGGAGAAGGAGAGAGACATGAGGAGGGAAGGATTGGAATGAGAGAAGAGGAGGGGACGTAGGGAAGGGAGAGAGAGAGGGAGGGGGACTGAAAGAAAGGAAGGAGAGAAGGGAGGGAGAGGAAGGGAGAAGGGAGTGGAAGAGAGATGGGAAGGAGAGAAGCAAGAGAGGGAGAGAAATAGGGAAGGATAAGGGTAGAAGGGAAAAGGAGAAAAAAGGAGAGGACAGGAAAGGAAGAGCGAAGAAAGAGAGGAAAGGATAAAGACAAAGGGGAAGTCGAGGTAATGTGAGAGAAGATACTTAAGAAGACAGAGTGAAGGGAAGAAACCAAAATAAAGAGGAAGAAGAGATGAGAGGGGAAAGAGAAGGGAAGAACAGGCAGTAAGAGAACAGGTGGACGAAGGAGGGATGTGGGTAGCCTTACTGTCATGTACAAGGCCAACATTGTCAAAGTACCACACTTAGCTCCACTTCGAGGACAGCGAGAGGCAAGCGTCTATACCACAAGACGGGCAGGAAGCAGCACCTTCACTCTAGCTGTACCCTTCTCCAGAACATCACTTTATCTGAGATCATTTATCCCCAGGATGACTCGAGTCTGGAACACGTTCGTACAGCATTATGATGTCAACGAGATGAAGTCAGTTGATCAAATGAAAATTCTGGCCCACAGATGGCTCACAGCTGACCCCCAGATGACTCCAACTTCATCCTATTCCCTACTTGTATGTTTCATAACCATAAAAATGCTTTCAAATGAGCTGATGTAGGTAACAGCTCTTAGCTTGTCAATAAAGTTAGAAACCCTTAACTTGTAAATAGCTTGTCAATAAAGCTAGGGAACCTTAACCTAACCTTGTCAAACCCTGTGTAAAAAAAAGGAGAGAGAGAGAGAGAGAGAGAGAGAGAGAGAGAGAGAGAGAGAGATTCTCGACTTGCGACAAAGACTAATGGAATGGCTCTGATAATAACACTAAAGGAACCACTACTACCAGCAACAGCAACAGCATCTCCTCACCCTCCTACATTCTTACTGCTACTGTTACTGAGGATATCGTTACTGTTGCTCTGTCACTGCCGTGCTTCTGTTGCTTTTACCGCTGCTTCTGATGTTTCTCTTGCTGCTGATGTTACTGTTACTGCTAATATTGTGCTTGCTGCTAATGTTTCTACTAATATTATTGTTACTGATGCTGCTACTGTTGCTGCTACTACTGTTGCTGGTACTGTCACCATTGGCCCCATGGTTACTGTTGTTGCTACCGTTATTACTGATGTTATCGTGTGTGTGTGTCTGTGAGAGAGAAAGAAAGAGAGAGAGAGAGAGAGAGAGAGAGAGAGAGAGAGAGAGAGAGAGAGAGAGAGAGAGAGAGAGAGAGAGAGATAAGGAGAGAGAGAAATGGGATCATATGTCTCCTCCTGTCTTGATATCGAACCCGGGTCCTCTTGGTTTTCAGCCGACCTTTCTCTTTCTGGGTTTATATAACCTAACCAAACCCATCCAACCCAGCTTAAACAAAATAACATTTGAGGAAGAATCTGGAAACGTTTAGAATTTGACGCTGAGAATCACGTCACCGACTGACGTAGAGAGATGAGAGTGTGGTGTCCGGAGATGCTGACGGAAGGATGTGTTAGGTGCTCCATTAGAGGGATCGAGCCTGTGAATTAATTAGGAACACGTACCTAAAGAAGTTGATCTACAATGCGTCTTCAGTATCCAATCTATCATATATATTTTTCTATTGCACGTTGGCAAGATTTTAGAAAAAAAATACTGCAAAAAATATGCAAGGTGTGTAGTAAAGCGAAATCTTATCTAGAAACGACGTTTCACTCACTGTTTTACTCAACTTAGAGCGAAACTAGAATGAGGGTTTGCTGTGCAGGCTGTTCATCAATTTTTTTTGACGTTTCCATTAAAGAATGTAAGTCAAAATACCGTGAGAGAAACAATTCACAACAGTTACAATACTCAAGCTGGAACAATACACAAATAATCCACAATACCCTGGCTGGAACAATACACAAATAATACACAATACCCTGGTTGGAACAATACACAAATAATCCACAATACCCTGGCTGGAACAATACACAAATAATCCACAATACCCTGGCAGGAACAATAAACAAGTAATCCACAATACCCTGACTGGAACAATACACAAATAATACACAATACCCTGGTTGGAACAATACACAAATAATCCACAATACCCTGGCTGGAACAATACACAAATAATCCACAATACCCTGGCTGGAACAATACAAAAGTAATCCACAATACTCTGGCAGGAACAATACACAAGTAATCCACAATACCCAGGCTGGAACAATACACAAGTAATCCACAATACTCTGGCTGGAACAATACACAAGTAATCCACAATACTCTGGCTGGAACAATACACAAATAATCCACAATACCCTGACTGGAACAATACACAAATAATCCACAATACCCTGACTGGAACAATACACAAATAATCCACAATACTCTGGCTGGAACAATACACAAATAATCCACAATACCCTGGCTGGAACAATACACAAGTAATCCACAATACTCTGGCAGGAACAATACACAAGTAATCCACAATACTCAGGCTGGAACAATACACAAGTAATCCACAATACTCTGGCAGGAACAAAACAAAAGTAATCCACAATACTCTGGCTGGAACAATACACAAGTAATCCACAATACTCTGGCTGAAACAATACATAAATAATCCACAATACCCTGACTGGAACAATACACAAATAATCTACAATACCCTGGCTGGAACAATACACAAATAATCCACAATACCCTGCCTGGAACAATACACAAATAATCTACAATACCCTGGCTGGAACAATACACTAATAATCCACAATACCCTGCCTGGAACAATACACAAATAATCCACAATACCCTGCCTGGAACAATACACAAATAATCCACAATACCCTGACTGGCACAACACACAAATAATCCACAATACCCTGCTGGAACAATACACAAGTAATCCACAATATCCTGGCAGGAACAATACACAAGTAATCCACAATACCCTGGCAGGAACAATACACAAGTAATCCAGAATACCCTGACTGGAACAATACACAAGTAATCCACAATACCCTGGCTGGAACAATACACAAGTAATCCACAATATTCTGGCTGGAACAATACACAAATATTCCACAATACCCTGGCTGTAACAATACACAAACAATCCACAATACCCTGGCTAGAACAATACACAAATAATCCACAATACCCTGGCTGGAACAATACACAAGTAATCCACAATATCCTGGCAGGAACAATACAAAAGTAATCCACAATACCCTTGCAGGAACAATACACAAGTAATCCAGAATACCCTGACTGGAACAATACAAAGTAATCCACAATACCCTGGCTGGAATAATTGACACAGCCTACAATACCCTGTTAGGAACAATTCACAACTAAACCAAAATATCCTGCTTTATTATTTTGCTGATTAATATCCTACTCGACAACATATATGCATTTATGTATGTATGTATGTATGTATGTATGTATGTATGTATGTATGTATGTATGTATGTATGTATGTATGTATGTATGTATGTATGTATGTATGTGTAGCATGTAACGTATTGATATATGTATGTATGTATGATTATGTATTATTATTTTATTAGGAACCAACTTGTAGGGCTCAGTGCCTGAGGTTTAATCCGAGGAAGCGGGAACTATAGCTCCAGTTCCTTGCATCAAGAGCCCGTCACCAGCGTCACTACCCAGGTAAACACACATGACATCAACTAACCTAACCCTCCAGCTACCATACAATCATCCAGCTAGAGAATCTAGATGATCCCTAGCCAGAGCCTCGCTTGGTGAGGCTAGTTAGGAGCCTAGGTGATTATGTGTGACCTCTAACTACTCGTTACACCTAACTACCTTCAACTCCAGCTGACCGACACCTCTCACGAACTTCAGCTGACCCACCTTCAGCTGACCCACCTTCAGCTGACCCACCTTCAGCTGACCCACCTTCAGCTGACCCACCTTCAGCTGACCCACCTTCAGCTGACCCACAGTCTGAAGGCAAACCTGAAAAAGAGAGAGAAAAGGGGAAATTAAATTCTGGGCGAGCTGTCCTGTTTGGTCTTATATTTAGGGGACAAGAGCTAAACCCGTAGGCGTCCAACAGTGCCAGTGCCTGGGGAAGGAAGGATTTTGAGCCACAGAAAGCGGAGTTATGTTTATACATAATTAAGTAATATATATTTTACTGTAATAATGTAATAATAATAATAATAATAATAATAATAATAATAATAATAATAATAATAATAATTATAATAATAATAATTATAATAATAATAATAATAATAATAATATATTATTATTATTATTATTATTATTATTATTATTATTATATTATTTAGTCATAAGCGTTAAAATTCTTCAGTAATATTTACGAGTAACATTTCCCTGTATGTGTAATATTTCCATATACAAGATTTGTAAACAATGAGATCATTAGAACATAAACACGAGGTGTAGCTAAGACATATCCCAGGATATACACACACTTAGATGTGCATGTCTCTTTATTGTCACTTTATTCCCACTTTCTAGGTATTAAATTATTCTTGACTGGTGGTGTACAGGCGACAAGCAACCTTAATGACCCTCGTGTAGTTGACGGGATTTATAGTCAAAAAAAAACAGATGGAAAAATATTCACCCATAAAAAATAGAAAAATACAACGTTTTAAAACACACGAACATTCACCTTGACCTAACATTCCCACATCCAGTTTTATTGGTCCAGGACACAGCAAATGTTACCATGTTACTTTTTTTTTTTTTTTTAACAAATTTTCATCCGACATCAAAATTCCACGTGCAGTTGAAAATTGAGAAAAAAAAAATATGAAAATATTTATAACTGGGAAATTGAATAAGGACGGGCATATTTTGGCGTTTTGATGTGAACCTCAAAAAAAAAAAAAGTCTTTCATTAACGAATTTGGTCAACACATGCTTCTGCCTGCACACGAATTCTGGGAAAAAAAAATAGCTCAATTTTATCCAATCATTTTATTTATATCCTAGAAATTCCGAGCGTGTTATGAGAGAGAGAGAGAGAGAGAGAGAGAGAGAGAGAGAGAGAGAGAGAGAGAGAGAGAGAGAGAATGCTAGGGAAAGATTTTGTAAAAATACTAATAGAATAAATTCTTGTTGCTGTTATCATGAGGAGCGTATAGGGAGAGGAGCCGTGCTGGCTAGCTGTTAGTATCTGAGGAGTGGAGGAGGATAGGAACTAGTATGACAGGAGTGGTGCAGGCTAGCAACTAGTATGACAGGAGTGGTGCAGGCTAGCAACTAGTATGACAGGAGTGGTGCAGGCTAGCAACTAGTATGACAGGAGTGGTGCAGGCTAGCAACTAGTATGACAGGAGTGGTGCAGGCTAGCAACTAGTATCACATTAGTATTGCAGGCTAGCAACTAATATGACAGGAGTGGTGCAGGCTAGGAACTAGTATCACAGGAGTGGTGCAGGCTAGGAACTAGTATCACAGGAGTGGTGCAGGCTAGCAACTAGTATCACAGGAGTGGTGCAGGCTAGCAACTAGTATGACAGGAGTGGTGCAGGCTAGCAACTAGTATCACAGGAGTGGTGCAGGCTAGCAACTAGTATCACAGGAGTGGTGCAGGCTAGCAACTAGTATGACAGGAGTGGTGCAGGCTAGCAACTAGTATGACAGGAGTGGTGCAGGCTAGCAACTAGTATCACAGGAGTGGTGCAGGCTAGCAACTAGTATCACAGGAGTGGTGCAAGCTAGCAACTAATATCACAGGAGTGGTGCAGGCTAGCAACTAGTATCACAGGAGTGGTGCAGGCTAGCAACTAGTATCACAGGAGTGGTGCAGGCTAGCAACTAGTATCACAGGAGTGGTGCAAGCTAGCAACTAATATCACAGGAGTGGTGCAGGCTAGCAACTAGTATCACAGGAGTGGTGCAGGCTAGCAACTAGTATCGCAGGAGTGGTGCAGGCTAGCAGCTAGTATCACAGGAGTGGTGCAGGCTAGCAACTAGTATCACAGGAGTGGTGCAGGCTAGCAACTAGTATCACAGGAGTGGTGCAGGCTAGCAACTAGTATCACAGGAGTGGTGCAGGCTAGCAACTAGTATCACAGGAGTGGTGCAGGCTAGCAACTAGTATCACAGGAGTGGTGCAGGCTAGCAACTAATATGACAGGAGTGGTGCAGGCTAGCAACTAGTATGACAGGAGTGGTGCAGGCTAGCAACTAGTATGACAGGAGTGGTGCAGGCTAGCAACTAGTATGACAGGAGTGGTGCAGGCTAGCAACTAGTATCACAGGAGTGGTGCAGGCTAGCAACAAGTATGACAGGAGTGGTGCAGGCTAGCAACTAGTATGACAGGAGTGGTGCAGGCTAGCAACTAGTATGACAGGAGTGGTGCAGGGTTGCAACTATTATGACAGGAGTGGTGCAGGCTAGCAACTAGTATCACAGGAGTGGTGCAGGCTAGCAACAAGTATGACAGGAGTGGTGCAGGCTAGCAACTAGTATGACAGGAGTGGTGCAGGCTAGCAACTAGTATGACAGGAGTGGTGCAGGCTAGCAACTAGTATCACAGGAGTGGTGCAGGCTAGCAACTAATATGACAGGAGTGGTGCAGGCTAGCAACTAGTATCACAGGAGTGGTGCAGGCTAGCAACAAGTATGACAGGAGTGGTGCAGGCTAGCAACTAGTATGACAGGAGTGATGCAGGCTAGCAACTAGTATGACAGGAGTGGTGCAGGCTAGCAACTAGTATCACAGGAGTGGTGCAGGCTAGCAACTAATATGACAGGAGTGGTGCAGGCTAGCAACTAGTATCACAGGAGTGGTGCAGGCTAGCAACTAGTATCACAGGAGTGGTGCAGGCTAGCAACTAGTATGACAGGAGTGATGCAGGCTAGCAACTAGTATCACAGGAGTGGTGCAAGCTAGCAACTAATATGACAGGAGTGGTGCAGGCTAGCAACTAGTATCACAGGAGTGGTGCAGGCTAGCAACAAGTATGACAGGAGTGGTGCAGGCTAGCAACTAGTATGACAGGAGTGGTGCAGGCTAGCAACTAGTATGACAGGAGTGGTGCAGGCTAGCAACTAATATGACAGGAGTGGTGCAGGCTAGCAACTAGTATCACAGGAGTGGTGCAGGCTAGCAACAAGTATGACAGGAGTGGTGCAGGCTAGCAACTAGTATGACAGGAGTGGTGCAGGCTAGCAACTAGTATGACAGGAGTGGTGCAGGCTAGCAACTAGTATGACAGGAGTGGTGCAGGCTAGCAACTAATATGACAGGAGTGGTGCAGGCTAGCAACTAGTATCACAGGAGTGGTGCAGGCTAGCAACAAGTATGACAGGAGTGGTGCAGGCTAGCAACTAGTATGACAGGAGTGATGCAGGCTAGCAACTAGTATGACAGGAGTGGTGCAGGCTAGCAACTAGTATGACAGGAGTGGTGCAGGCTAGCAACTAGTATGACAGGAGTGGTGCAGGCTAGCAACTAGTATCACAGGAGTGGTGCAGGCTAGCAACAAGTATGACAGGAGTGGTGCAGGCTAGCAACTAGTATGACAGGAGTGGTGCAGGCTAGCAACTAGTATGACAGGAGTGGTGCAGGCTAGCAACTAGTATGACAGGAGTGGTGCAGGCTAGCAACTAGTATCAGAGGACAAAGAGGAGCAAAGTTGAAGGCACGAAAGGCGATCACTATGGAACAAGCAGTTAATTTAAGCTTTATAATTGTGGCATAGTTTTATTCTTTGCATAGGCCTACATTCTACAAGTAAATATATGCGAGGGGAAACTAAAGTCTACTAAAATATTTTTGGCATTTGCTGTGCCAACCTCTCGGTATTGTATACCATTTTGATATTCATTAGTTTAGGTTAGGTTAGGTAAGGTTCATCAGGAAACAGGACAAGTGTCTCCTGACGCAGGTCTTAGATGATGACCCGCCATTGGAGCTTTTGGTCATATGACCGAAGCCTTCCGCTGGCTTACCGGTCCACCCCTTTAAAAATTATGGTCATAGTTATATTTATCACTGCTGGTTGGTGTTGAAAACGTGTATTCGTATGTTGCAGTTTGGTTGCCAAAAGTTGCAATTGCATCAGCAGCTTGATACACATCTGGGGAAAGTTTGTTCATGGTCAAACAAGTTTAATAGGATCCACAATGGCCCTATGTTATGTATCTTAGTTTCTTGAACATGAATTATAGGAAAATGTTGCTATTATAAGCTCCTTAACACTTGGTATAAGAACATAAGAACAGTGGAGCACTGCAGTAGGCCTACTGGCCCATGCCAGGCAAGTTTAACTCATAAGCAAACACTAGGTCCCACGACCGAAACGTTTTCTAATAAATATGTACATACTAGTGTTTGCTTACGTGTTTTTATAAACCAACTTGTCGGTATTTATTACCAAGGTTTATACCAGGTTTAACTCTCAATCAGCCACATCCATTCATGTACCTGTCCAGCCTATACTTAAACCTACCTAAAGTTCTCACTTCGATAATGCGTCTTCGGATTTTTTCCACTCGTCTACAACTCTATTTCCAAACTACTTCTTCCCTATATCCTTTCTATATATAAATTTCTCCAACCTGATTTTTTTTATAATATTCATTTATTCCTGTTTACCATTTTGAATGTCTGACGGCATTCAGATTTTAGAGAAATAAAGAAAATGTTAAAAAGAGGATTTTTTTTCCTTGTGCACTTGTGAACACTGTGTACATGTTGTGCACTTGTGAACACTGTGTACATGTTGTGCACTTGTGAACACTGTGTACATGTTGTGCACTTGTGAACACTGTGTACATGTTGTGCACTTGTGAACACTGTGTACATGTTGTGCTCTTGTGAACACTGTGTACATGTTGTGCACTTGTGAACACTGTGTACATTTTGTGCACTTGTGAACACTGTGTACATGTTGTGCACTTGTGAACACTGTGTACATTTTGTGCACTTGTGAACACTGTGTACATGTTGTACACTTGTGAACACTGTGTACGTGTTGTGCACTTGTGAACACTGTGTACATGTTGTGCACTTGTGAACATTGTGTACGTGTTGTGCACTTGTGAACACTGTGTACATGTTTTGCACTTGTGAACACTGTGTACATGTTGTGCACTTGTGAACACTGTGTACATGTTGTGCTCTTGTGAACACTGTGTACATGTTGTGCTCTTGTGAACACTGTGTACGTGTTGTGCACTTGTGAAAACTGTGTACATGTTGTGCACTTGTGAACACTGTGTACATGTTGTGCACTTGTGAACACTGTGTACATGTGTTTTTGTGAACACTGTGTACATATTGTGCACTTGTGAACACTTTGTACGTGTTGTGCACTTGTGAACACTGTTTACATGTTGTACACTTGTGAACACTGTGTACATGTTGTGCACGTGAGCACACAGCCAGAGGCTACAAGGTAGTAAGCAACTACAGCAAATTACTATTATAAGAAATAGTCCATTACGAATCCTTACACCTGTGTGTGTTTGTGTGTGTGTTTGTGTGTGTGTGTGTGTTTGTGTGTATGTTTGTGTGTGTTTGTGTGTGTGTGTGTATTTGTTTGTGTGTGTGTGTGTTTGTGTGTGTAAATTTAACACCACCACCACCACTATCACCACCACTATCACCACCACTCCAACATCAACACCACTATCACCACCACTCAAACAGCACCACCACTATCACCACCACTCCAACAGCACCACCACTCCAACATCACCCCCACTCCAACAGCACCACCACTATCACCACCACACCAACAGCACCACAACTATCACCACCACACCAACAGCACAACAACTATCACCACCACACCAACAGCACCACCACTATCACCACCACTATCACCACCACCATCAACATCACTTGGACAAGACAAACAACATCAATGGTGAACATCAGTTCCTTGATGTCTCTCACCGTTACCAATGAAAAGAGGACTCCCGTAATAGTTATCTCTAGTTCTGGCAACACTGATGGTCAGCATCTCCATTCATTGTATCTGGCCACACTTGCTGCTACACACACACACACACACACACACACACACGTAGTCCCCATCTTTAAAAAAGGAGACAGAAAAGAGGCACTAAACTACAGACCGGTGTCACTTACGTGTATAGTGTGCAAAGTCTTGGAGAAAATCATCAGAAAAAGAATGGTGGAGCATCTGGAGCAGAACAGGTTAATCAACGCCAGACAGCACGGTTTCAGGGAAGGCAAATCCTGTGTAACAAACCTCCTGGAGTTCTATGATAAAGTAACAGAGGTAAGGCAAGAGAGAGAAGGGTGGGTTGACTGCATTTTCTTGGACTGCAGGAAGGCCTTTGACACAGTTCCTCACATGAGATTAGTAAAAAGATGGAAGACCAAGCGTGTATAACAGGAAGGGCACTGGAATGGATCAGGGAATACCTCACAGGAGGCAACAACGGGTCATGGTGCGTGATGAGGTATCACAGTGGGCGCCTGTGACGAGCGGTGTACCGCAGGGGTCAGTCCTAGGACCAGTGCTATTCTTGCTATATGTGAATGACATGACGGATGGGATAGACTCAGAAGTGTCTCTTTTCGCAGATGATGTGAAATTAATGAGGAGAATCACATCGGATGAAGACCAAGCAGGACTTCAAAGTGACCTGGACAAGCTTGACATCTGGTCTAGCAACTGGCTTCTCGAATTTAACCCCACCAAATGCAAAGTCATGAAGATCGGAGAAGGGCAAAGAAGACCGCTGACAGAGTACAGGCTAGGTGGACAAAGGCTACAAACCTCATCAAAGGAGAAAGACCTTGGGGTGAGTATAACACCAAGCACGTCTCCGGAAGCACACATCAACCAGATAACCGCGGCAGCATATGGGCGACTGGCAAACCTAAGATTAGCGTTCCGTTACCTTAACAAGGAATCGTTCAAGACACTGTATACCGTATACGTCAGGCCCATACTAGAGTATGCAGCACCAGTCTGGAACCCACACCTGGTCAAGCACGTCAAGAACTAGAGAAAGTGCAAAGGTTTGCGACAAGGTTAGTTCCACAACTCAGGGGGCTGTCTTATGAAGAAAGGTTGAGGAAATAGGACTAACAACACTGGAGGAAAGAAGGGTCAGAGGAGACATGATAACGACATACAAAATACTGCGGGAATTGACAAGGTAGATAGTGACAGGTTGTTTCAGAGAGGGAACACAGAAACAAGGGGCCACAACTGGAAGCTGAAGACTCAGATGAGTCAAAGGGATGTCAGGAAACATTTCTTCAGCCACAGAGTAGTCAGGAAGTGGAATGGACTAGAGAAAGATATAGTGGAGGCAGGAACCATACATAGTTTTAAGACAAGGTATGATAAAGCTCATGGAGCAGGGAGAGCAGAGACCCAGTAGCAGACAGCGAAGAGGCGGGGCCAGGAGCTGAGTCTCGACCCCTGCAACCACAATTAGGTGAGTACAATTAGGTGAGTACACACACACACACATACACAGAGGAGCTGAGTCTCGACCCATGCAACCACAATTAGGTGAGTACAATTAGGTGAGTACACACACACACGTCAAGAAATTAGAGAAAGTGCAAAGGTTCGCAACAAGACTTGTCCCAGAGCTAAGGGGAGTGTCCTGAGAAGAAAAGTTAAGGGAAATCGGCCTGACGACACTGGAGGGCAGGAGGGTAAGGGAGACATGATAACGACATAAAAAATACTGCGAGGATTTGACAAGGTGGAGAGAGACAGGATGTTCCAGAGATGGGAGGCAGAAACAAGGGGTCACAATTAGAAATTTAAGACTCCGATGGGTCAAAGGGATGTTAGGAAGTATTTCTTCAGTCATAGAGTTGTCAGGAAGTGGAATAGCCTAGAAAGAGACGTAGTGGAGGCAGGAACCATACATAGTTTTAAGACGAGGTATTATAAAGCTCATGGAGAAAAGAGAGAGAGGACCTAGTAGCAATCAGTGAAGAGGCGGGGCCAGGAGCTATGACTCGACTCCTGCAACTACAAATAGGTGAGTAAACGGATCAAACGTTGTCCATTTATCCGGAACGGCCTTTATCCGTACATCTATTGCCAGGATGTGTGAGCGTGTGTAGTCAACTGTGTGTGTACTAACCTGTGTGTGTACTAACCTGTGTGTACTAACCTGTGCGTGTACTAACCTGTGTATGTACTAACCTGTGTGTGTGCTAACCTGTGTGTGTACTAACCTTTGCGTGTACTAACCTGTGTGTGTACTAACCTGTGTGTGTACTAACCTGTGCGTGTACTAACCTGTGTGTGTACTAACCTGTGCGTGTACTAACCTGTGTGTGTACTAACCTGTGCGTGTACTAACCTGTGCGTGTACTAACCTGTGTGTGTACTAACCTGTGCGTGTACTAACCTGCGTGTGTACTAAGCTGTGTGTACTAATCAGTGTATGTACTAACGCGTGTGAGTACTAACCTGTGTGTGTACTAACCTGTATCTGTACTAACGTGTGTGTGTACTAACGCGTTTGAGTACTAACCTGTGTGTGTACTAACCTGTATGTGTAGTATCCTGTGTGTGTTCTAACCTGTGTGTGTAATAACCTGTGTAAGTACTAACCTGTGTGTGTACTAACCTGTGTGTGTACTAACCTGTGTATGTACTAAACTGTGTGTGTACTAACCTGTGTGTGTACTAACCTGTGTGTTTACTAACCTGTGTGTGTACTAACCTGTGTGTGTACTAACCTGTGTGTGTACTAACGCGTGTGTGTACTAACCTGTGTGTGTACTAACCTGTGTATGTACTAACCTGTGTGTGTACTAACCTGTGTGTTTACTAACCTGTGTGTGTACTAACCTGTGTGTGTACTAACCTGTGTGTTTACTAACCTGTGGGTGTACTAACCTGTGTGTGTACTAACCTGTGTGTGTACTAACCTGTGTGTGTACTAAAGCGTGAACTATGTGAACTATGTGTGTGCTAACCTGTGTGTGTACTAACCTGTGTGTGTACTGATGCGTGTGTACTAACGCGTGTTTGTACTAACGCGTGTGTGTACTAACGCGTGTGTACTAACCTGTGCGTGTACTAACCTGTGTGTGTGTACTAACCTGTGTGTGTACTAACCTGTGTGTGTACTAACCTGTGTGTGTACTAACCTGTGTGTGTACTAACCTGTGTGTGTACTAACCTGTGTGTACTAACCTGTGCGTGTACTAAAATGCGTGTGTACTAACCTGTGCGTGTACTAACCTGTGTGTGTACTAACCTGTGCGTGTACTAACCTGTGTGTGTACTAACCTGTGCGTGTACTAACCTGTGTGTGTACAAACCTGTGTGTACTAACCGTGTGTGTACTAACCTGTGGGTACTAACCTGTGCGTGTACTAACCGTGTGTGTACTAACCGTGTGTGTACTAACCTGTGCGTGTACTAACCTGTGTGTACTAACCTGTGCGTGTACTAACCTGTGTGTGTACTAACCTGTGCGTGTACTAACCTGTGTATGTACTAAACTGTGTGTGTACTAACCTGTGTGTGTACTAACGCGTGTGTGTACTAACCTGTGTGTGTACTAACCTGTGTATGTACTAAACTGTGTGTGTACTAACCTGTGTGTGTACTAACCTGTGTGTGTACTAACCTGTGTATGTACTAACCTGTGTGTGTACTAACCTGTGTGTGTACTAACCTGTGTGTTTACTAACCTGTGTGTGTGTACTAACCTGTGTGTTTACTAACCTGTGTGTGTACTAACCTGTGTGTGTACTAACCTGTGTGTGTACTAACCTGTGTATGTACTAATCTGTGTGTTTACTAACCTGTGTGTGTACTAACCTGTGTGTGTACTAACCTGTGTATGTACTAATCTGTGTGTTTACTAACCTGTGTGTGTGTACTAACCTGTGTGTGTACTAACGCGTGTGTGTACTAACCGTGGTGTACTAACCTGTGTATGTACTAAACTGTGTGTACTAACCTGTGTGTTTACTAACCTGTGGGTTACTTAACCTATGTGTACTAACCTGTGTGTGTACTAACCTGTGTGTTTACTAACCTGTGTGTGTACTAACCTGTGTGTGTACTAAAGCGTGAACTATGTGAACTATGTGTGTGCTAACCTGTGTGTGTACTAACCTGTGTGTGTGTACTAACCTGTGTGTGTACTGATGCGTGTGTACTAACGCGTGTTTGTACTAACGCGTGTGTGTACTAACCTGTGTGTGTACTAACGCGTATATGTACTAACGCGTGTGTGTACTAACGCGTGTATGTGCTAACCTGTGTGTGTACTAACGCGTGTGTGTACTAACGCATGTGTGTGTACTAACGCGTGTGACTAACCTGTGTGGTACTAACGCGGTGTACTAACGCGTGTGTGTGCTAACCTGTGTGTGTACTAACGCGTGTGTGTACTAACGCGTGTGTGTACTAACGCGTGTGTGTACTAACGCGTGTGTGTACTAACGCATGTGTGTGTGTACTAACTCGTGTGTGTACTAACCTGTGTGTGTACTAACGCGTGTGTGTACTAACGCATGTGTGTGTGTACTAACACGTGTGTGTACTAACCGGTGTGTTACTAACGCGGGGTGTACTAACGCGTGTGTGGCTAACCTGTGTGTGTACTAACGCGTGTGTACTAACGCGTGTTACTAACGCGTGTGTACTAACGCATGTGTGTGTACTAACGCGTGTGTGTACTAACGCGTGTGTGTACTAACGCGTGTGTGTACTAACGCGTGTGTGTACTAACGCAGTGTGTGTACTAACGAGTGTGTGTACTAACGCGTGTGTGTACTAACGCGTGTGTGTACTAACGCGTGTGACTAACGCGTGGTGTACTAACGCATGTGTGACTAACGCGGGGTATAACGCGTGTGTGTACTAACGCGTGTGTGTACTAACGCGTGTGTACGTACGTTGAACTGTGCTCGTTCAGTCATTAAGAAACAAACTATATAAATATTACTCCCTCCCACTGAGTCCCTCCCACTGAGTCCCTCCCACTGAGTCCCTCCCACTGAGTTCCTCCCACTGAGTCCCTCCCACTGAGTCCCTCCCACTGAGTCCCTCCTACTGACTCTCTCCCACTGACTCCCTCCCACTGAGTCCCTCCCACTTACTCCCTCCCACTCACTCCCTCCCACTAACTCTCTCCCACTAACTCCCTTCCACTAGCTCCCTCCCACTAACTCCCTCCCACTAACTCCCTTCCACTAGCTCCCTCCCACTAACTCCCTTCCACTAGCTCCCTCCCACTAACTCCCTCCCACTAGCTCCCTCCCACTAACTCCCTCCCACTAGTGTCTTACTAAATGATGGTCAACACAAAAATTAATGACGGATCTGTATCATTAATATCCTAGACTGTTTCTTAATTTCCTCATTATTCTTCATTATCATTAGCTTAGTAGTAAACGATGGAGGGAAGGAGGGAGGGAGAGAGGGAGGAAGGGAGGGAGGGAGGACGAAGGAGGGAAGGAGGGAGGGGGATGAAGGCCACATAGAGGGCCACAGAGAAAGTTTCACGAACTGTAGTATTTGTGTTGCAGGCTTGCTGTACATGTGTTGCAGGCCTGTAGTGTGTTAGAGGCTTGCAGTACATGTGTTGCAGGCTTGCACTACGTGTGTTGCAGGTCTGTAGTGTGCTACAGGCTTTCAGTACGTGTTGCAGGCTTGCAGTTCATGTGTTGCAGGCTTGCAGCTCATGTGTTGCAGGCTTGCAGTACGTGTGTTGCAAGCTTGCAGTACGTGCAGGCAGTACGTATGTTGCAGGCCTGCGGAAGGACCAGTGTTACAAGTGTCACTCAGAAGGAACTTAGGCACAAGAATAGCTTGTGTGACTGATGTTTGTGTCCTCCTTTACTAAATCATAATCTACAAATGTACAAGAATTTCAGACCAAGTCAGATTAATGACGGACAGCGAGAACACACAAGTTAGCCAGAGAATCAGAAGTCACACTTCATATGAACCAGCTGGCGGCTAGCACGAGTATTGCTGAAGCGATTACCACAAACGAGGTGATCAGATCTACCGGTTAATTCACTTCAGACAAGACAGAAGATACCAGACTTATTAAGCAAGTCTCCTAAATTTGCTTGCAACAGATAAATCATCTGCAGAAATAAATCCAGGATCCTTTTGGGTCCTATTTCCTAAGCCTTTTGTATATCCATCCACAGGATGGATATGCACAATAAACTAGCAACTCTAGCGGCAAAATCTAAAATAAAAAGAATATCTAATCATGTAGCGCTGCATGTGACCGCTAGATGTCTCTGAGTCTGTGTTTACACCCGAGAAGATAACTGTAAGACTTTTGTCTGCTATTGTGCACTCCTATTGTCTGCTATTGTACTTGGGGTACGCATTTGTAGGTTAGAAGGAGGGTCACAAGGAAGGCTACAAGGCCGCAATAAGGGCCACAACAAGGGCCACAATGAGGGCCACAAGCTGGGCAGACACTGGTACCATCGCTCTCCCGAACTTGTGTCGTTATGTGAAAGGTAAACGTTCTTCCCCTCTCCCCGTCTCCCCAGCACTCTCCCTCTCTCCCAGCACTCCCCCTCTACCCTGCACTCTTCCCGTCTCCCCAGCACTCCTCCCTCTCCCCAGCACTCCCCACTCCCCTCTCCCCAGCACTCTCCCTCTCTCCCCAGCACTTCCCCCTCCCTGCATTCTTCCAGTCTCCCCAGCACTTTCCCTTCTCTCCAACACTCTTCTTTCCAATTCACTCTTCTCTCCAACGCTCTCTTCCCAACACTCTCCTCCCATACACACTCTCCTTCCAACACTCTCTCCTCCCCAACACATTCTACTCCCCAACACACACCCCTCAGTAACATACTCTCCTTCCCTACATACTCTCTCCCAACACACTTTCCTACCGAATACTCCTCCTCTCTCGCCAACACACTCTCCTCACAATTCTTTACGTCTTCCCAACACACTTTCTTCTATAATGCTCTTCGAGTCTTCCCAACACACTTTCCTCTCGATCAGTCTTCCTCTCTCTCCCCAACATACTCTCTCTCCCCAACACACTCTCTCTCCCCAACACACTCTCCTTCTAAGACACTCTCTGCCTTAACACATTCTCCTCCCCAATATACTCTCCTACCCACTGTACTGTCCTCCCAAATACACATTCCTGTCCAACGTTTTCCCTCTCCCCAACACACTCTCAAACACTTTTCTCCCCAACACACTTACCTCCCAACACACTCTCTTCAAACGCACTTTCCTGCCCAACCTTCAGACTCACTACTCCCTCTCACAAACTCTTTGGAAGAAGGTTATGGTGGTAGAGTAAGAGTGGTAGTTTACTTTAGATAGTTCCTGGGTATTAGTAGACTATTATGGGTTGCGTCCTGAGAAGTAGTAGTATACTCTAGATATACGTGAGTGTTAGTGAACTGTGGTGGGTGGTATTCACGGTGGTGGTGGTAGTATACCTTAGATAGTGAATATTTAAATGATATACATTACCGATAGGTTGATAAGGCACATGTGCAATAATTAGGTATCTTTTATTCTGTACTCGACTGAAGAAGCCTACTGTGTAGGCGAAACGTTTCGGAATCAAGATACCCAACTGTTACACATGTGTCTTACTTATCAAGTTTAGATTGTACCTGGGCGTTAGTAGACTATTATTGGTGGCATCCTGGGGGTTGATAGTATACCTTTTTCAGTGGTTCTTAACCCCTGGGTTGCGAGCCAAAATTGGGTTGCAAGACATTTGAATTGGGTCACCAAGGGACTAATACTTTTATTATTATTATTATTATTATTATTATTATTATTATTATTATTATTATTATTATTATTATTTTATTATCATTATTTTTATTGCTATTATTATTATTATTATTATTATTATTATTATTATTATTATTATTATTATTATTATTATTATTATTAAAAGTAGTAGTAGTAGTGATAAAATTGTTATTATTATTAATTATTATTATTATTATTATTATTAGTAGTAGTAGTAGTAGTATTAGTAGTATTATTCTTGGTGTTTTAATAACTACCACTACTACTTCCGGTATTATTTCATAACTGGTATTAAGTAGTTGATTCAGTATTCTTTTCAGGTTGGTTACTTTATATTGAGATATTTTAGCTGAAACTCAATATAAGGAGGAATATCTTAACATTGGCCTCAGGCACTCTTAGTGACGAACCACAGAGTGTTATTTGTGGGGAAGTCTTGAGCTATGAGATATTCAACAGAATAAGCTTAGAAGGCACTTAAGAAAGAACAAGAACCGAAATAGCTGAGACTGGTTGCTGGTACCAACGCAGTTGTTTACTCAGTGTAGCAAGAAACACCCCATACCTCGTAGCTTGGAGGATTGTACATGTAAACAAGCCAGACGCCAGTGGTGAGGAGTTGGTCAAGCCAGCAGCCCTCGAGATGGTGTGGACAGTTTATGGAAGACGATTTAACCGATACATCTGTCAAGTGACGCAATTAGTCAAGGAATTAAGAACATGTGATATAAAAGACCAGGTAATTTGCAGAAATGAAAATGTGTGGTCAGTTTAGTCCCCAGCTGGACCAGTCTACAAATGTTTAATGATAATGACCAACTCATGGCTTACGGCATCAAGGTCTAGAAAATATGTAAGAGGTATTTATGTTCTGCTGACCATTATGCACCACCACAACTGGAGATATTGTCAAGATTGTGGACTCATTCTTCAAAGAAGAAGGGCTTTGGTGGAATCAGTGTTTTAGTTTCAGTTGTGATGGTACGCCAGCAATGTTAGGAGCTCGTCAGGGTTTAACTGCTAGAGTAAAAGAGGAAAATCCGAGTGTTTTTCATGGTCTCCTTCACCGTAAAAATCTGGCTTCTCGGAGATTGTCAAGTGATGGAGAATGTGATGCAAAAGGTCGTTCAGGTCGTTAATTTCATTAAAGCCACGACTCTGAATTCACTCTACTGTGTTGTGATTTTTGCGTATCTGTTGTATTACTCAGGTTAGTTGGCTGTCATGAGGAAGTTGCTCCAACCATTGCTTGAAAATGAGGAATGAGACTGAAAAGAATCTTCCATTGGCCCCAAAATTCTCAGATTCAAAATGGGTGATGAAAGTGGCTTATTTTACGAACTTTTGCTGAGATGAAAACCTTGAACATTTCATTGAAAGGTCTCGAGTAGACGTTGGTTGAGCTGTCACAGACATTAACAGCATTCAAGAGGAAATTTAAGTTGTGGAAGAGTAAAACTGAAGCTAGAAAGACTGCATCGTTTCCACCCTAGAGTGCACTTCTGATGGACCGTACATTTTCACTCATCCAGAGCTGAGTGATGAGATACACCCGGGTAAGAAACCTCTTCAACATTGAACTTGATGACCTACTTAACGACATTTCCAACATCAACAAACTACAACAGCAACTCATCGAGATTCACAACGACGAAACACTTCATTACGCTTTCAAAAGGCAAAAAGAATCACCGAGGTCGTTCCCAATCAAAGTTTACAAAGAAGAGCAGATTCTTGGAGGTGCAGCCCTCAGAGTGCTGCTTCCCTTTGTGACAACTTTCCTGTGTGAGGCAGGATTTTCAGCGGTCACTGTCACTAAGTAGACACCGTCTACCGCCAGAGTGTGACATAACATGCAATCTGTCATCTAAATCCCCCGCCTTCAGGAACTCCTCGTCTTCCACCTTTCTCAGCATTGGTCTTAAGGAGCCACTGGCTGGAGAAACGTTTCCAGCATAAAGGTACCCAAATGTTACACAAATATCTCACTTATCAACTTGTCAGTTTTGTAAACCATTTATTGAAACGTTGCAGTGCCTGGGATCTCATCAACTTCTGACACGTCTACCACGATACCCCCAATCCACCTATTAAATAGGTGTTATATTTTATTTCTGATATTCATAATGATTTCCCTTTATTAGTCACATTAATAAAATATTTCCAGCCACCTTTTGCTTTTGTCACACTTTTTTTAAAGACCATGATTCTTTTTTTTAAGACTACGAACATATGGGTCGCCATGAAGATTCTCGACAGGACTTTTAGTCGCTGCCAAAAAAAAAAAAAAATACAGGTTAAGAACCAGTCTTAGTACCTGGGTATCAATAAACTGTTGTGGTGGCATCCTGGAGGTGGTACCATAATATTTGGGGTTATAGGAGGTGGCGAACAGCATGAGAATGAAGAGTGTAAGAAAATAGAAGTGGGAGGTTAGAAGAGAGCGTAAGGTAATCTTTAGAGTAGTTTGATGGTGTGGAAAAAAAAGGGTGAGAGGGAGGGAGAGCCTGTGATGGAGAGGTAGCGTGAGGGAGGCAAGTGATGGCGTCATGGTGCTCCTTCACACCTTGTTTAGTGAGGGGGGAAAAATTGTGTTTACGCACCGTGTCTCCGCCCCCTCACCGTGACCCATCACGCGAGCCGCCCATCACTGAGGACGGTGGGGGAGCGGGGTGGGTGGTGGGGTTGTTTGGGGACGTGGAGGAGTATGGGCGTGGGGAGGGACGTTGGTGTAGCAGGGAGGTGTAGGAGGAGAGTATAGGAAGGAGCAAGAATTGTAAGCAGAATGGAACTACAATGGTAAGCAGGATGAAGCAGGAGTTAAACAGTAGGATGGAGGCTGAGGAACAACATTCGTCTCTGGGATTTAACCCACTGAATTCATTGGAACAAATAAATAAATAAAAAAATTATACCAATCCAGTACTAAGAAATATTAAGCATTTTCCCTCCGGATGGCCACGCTGGAACATGTAAGTGGGGCCCTGGTGGTATCAATGAGTCTGGAACCTAGTTCTTTGAGGAAACTTGTGGTATTCTTTCCCCATAGTCCCAAGGTCTCTGATCCCACTGCGACAAATTGATACTGATGGCTTATGTCTCTGTACTTGCTGATCTTGTATTCCTCCCTGTGATCTGCAGCTCCTCCCTGTTGCCCGACACTGTGTCGGATGTAGGTGTCAGCCAGTGTCGACACACAGGTATAGTCCCATGCTAAAAGATTGCCATTCTTTCGAGGATAGATGGTGATCCCGTCGGGGTGGTTTGCAGGGTTGTGAGTACTGTTCGATGCTAGGATCGGGGTTCTCTCAGAATATACCTAATGTACACTAAATGGGGAACCGAAGCCATGGTTTCAGGTAATATCTTGGTGCTACTCACGAACCATCACAGTGTGTTCCTGGACTCGTGGGCAATATCATACCTTCACTTAAAGCTGTGGATGCGTTCTGCTTTCATCACTTCCTCATGCAGATCGTGCATGTGTGTGCATTGTCCAAATACACCAATAAAAATTACATTTTGAATTCAGCTCGAACGGCAAAACCATTAATGCCATAACTTTCCATATTTTTAAATGACTGTGAGGAATAAAGTGAGATTACTTATCATAATGGCTGCTGTGGTTAGTTATGCAGGGGTATATACAGTCAGAGGTGTATCTCTCTCAGTGTATATACACTGAGAGTGCTGCTCGTGTTACAGTGAGGTGGCTCTTCAGTGATACATGATGATTTCTTAGTGTATATGACTGAGAGTGTGTCTCTCAGTGTATATACACTGAGAGATTATTTTAATCCCTATTATGAATATTAAAGTATTCTTGACTGAAGGTCAGCAGGTTATATGCAGCCTCAGTGACCCTCGTGTAGTCGATAGTCTTTAAACCCAATTAACCATCCATCCATATTAACACCTTCTGTTCACCTAGCAGCAAACAGGCACCTTGTGCCAAGTAAAATAAGTCACACTTCTTAGCTTTGTTAAGTTATCCATGGATAATAATAAGTTATCCATGGATAATAATAAGTTATCCATGGATAATGACTTCCGGGGTAAATGAACTTAAGAAAGAATCCATCTTTTACTAACTAAACCTTAGGATTATTTGTCCACATAATTATTGGATTTCTGTTGTGTCTACCATTATAATAAGTTAAACTACATTATTGTGAAGCAGAAATAAAATATTATTATTATTATTATTATTAGTAGTAGTAGTAGTAGTAGTAGTAGTAGTGGTAGTAACAGTAGTAATATAACTCGGGTATATAATAAGAGATGTGGGAGGGGGCGGAGACCCCCTCTAGAGGGTCATCGCTGTTGGAAAGAATGTTTTCTGTGACAGTGAATGACAGTAACCACTGTGTGGTCACCAGAATATGGAAGAGCATGGTGTTAGAAGGGCAGGGTGTTAGAAGGGCAGGGTGTTAGAAGGGCAGGGTGTTAGAAGGGCAGGGTGTTAGAACGGTAGGGTGTTAGAACGGCAGGGTGTTTGAGAGCATGGTGTTTGAAGGGCAGGGTGTTAGAAGGGCAGGGTGTTAGAAGGGCAGGGTGTTAGAAGGGCAGGGTGTTAGAAGGGCAGGGTGTTAGAAGGGCAGGGTGTTAGAAGGGCAGGGTGTTAGAAGGGCTGGGTGTTAGAAGGGCAGGGTGTTAGAAGGGCAGGGTGTTAGAAGGGCAGGGTGTTAGAAGGGCAGGGTGTTTGAAGGGCAGGGTGTTAGAAGGGCAGGTGTTAGAACACATGTGCTACCGGGCATAGGGCAAGGGAAGCCATCACACTGAGTGTGGGAGCGAAAAGATTCATAATAGAGTGAGTTGGGCAAGATGACCCCTCACAAGGTGTATGGGGCAAGACGACCCATTTCATGGGGTGTGGGGCAAGATGACCCATCACAAGGTGACTAGGGCACTAGGACCCATCACTTGGGATGTGGAGAAAGGCAACTTACTACACAGTAGCATGACCAGCTAGGACAGAGGCAGCATGACCAGCTAGAACAGAGGCAGCATGACCAGCTAGGACAGAGGCAGCATGACCAGCTAGGACAGAGGAAGCATGACCAGCTAGGACAGAGGCAACATGACCAGCTAGGACAGAGGAAGCATGACCAGCTAGGACAGAGGAAGCATGACCAGCTAGAACAGAGGAAGGATGACCAGCTAGGACAGAGGAAGCATGACCAGCTAGAACAGAGGAAGCATGACCAGCTAGGACAGAAGAAGCGTAATCAACTAGGACAAAAACAACATAATACAAGAGCTTTAATGAGTTCGAAAGAGCTTTATTTTCTGACTTCTGGTGCCTCATATTCTGAAAGCCAGCAGTTGGAGAGAGCCAATGAGCCCAAGAAAAACTACTCATGTGTAACCTTGTCTAACCATGACACCTGACCTGAAAAAGAAGAAATACTTTCACCATCATTCGTTCAATCATGATCCTGCCAGAAGGGTGCTGACATCAAAGATGACCCTACAAACTGTAACATCCCCGCCCCTCCTTCAGAGTGTAGGCACTGTACTTTCCACCTCCAGGACTCAGGTCCGGCTAACCGGTTTCCCTGAATCACTTCATAAATTTTACCTTGATCACACTCTAACAGCCCGACAAATCATAAAAACCACTAGCCTCCACTCACTTTTATTAAACACGCTTAGACAACCCTGTTGGATGTCCAAGCTCCTCGCACGCAAGCCAATAACCATATTGCAGAATAGGGCGCAACACGTCTAGCAGCGGGGTTTCGCCTTCAAAATACGAGAGCGTTCAAAACCAGACGTTCTTGACGCAGGATGAGAGGAAGAGCAGCAGACTCCTCGCGCCCTCCTCTTAAAGTCCTCCATATTAATAACCCTGATGTTCCCATCACCTCTGAGATGTTATCTTGCCAGTACCTCGTTAAGGCTCTGGGGAAGACAAC